>CM060964.1:111338355-111378355 GCA_030765045.1 Tenodera sinensis
GTGAAACATTCCTCCTGAAAATAATATTTCCATTTAAACATTCACATTCAAAAGCATCTCTATCAATTTCGTAGACCATTACCATATTAAAATATATAAGCATGTAATAGTGTAAATTACCAGATCTGGATGTCAGTGAATAATGTAATTCATGATACATTAAACAGAACAGATCACAGTTATAGATTACTTGAGGGTGAAGGAACCTTTGCACCCAGCAAGGTTGTCATGTCGTGTATTTCCAAGCAGACACAACGTTGCCATGTCCCCATTAACTCAATTTGTACCAGTATGCCTTCATCCGAATCTCCATTCTTGATAAAAAGCTGTAGAGAACTAAATACGTTTGTTAATTATGTATTTCAAAAAATAAACATGCGAAAGACGGGGATCGAACCCCCGGCAGATAGTGGTTCTGAATTTCACAGTCACCGATGAAGTGCTCTTGGCTATTCGGCACATGTCCACTGGCTCTCTCTCATGTGATATTAAGCTTGCTGTCACTACCTTAGCAGCTAATTTCACTGCAAGGCGGAAAGTTCGTGTGCACCTTTAGAAATGGTTTAAAAATTTGCTTTCTTTCGCTAAGTATTCGCTTACATTTATACAGAATAATAATAAAAGGGAATATTTCTATAACAAGAACGAGTATTGCAGTTTTCCGTTTAGGTTCGTTTAGTTGATTTTTAATAATTAAGGACAAATGAGATTAAAATCACCTATATCAATAATTAATTTATAATTATTACCTACGCAGAATATATGCCTATCTTCAATAACAGGAACATCTTTAATACATTACCTGTCTTCGAGAACCCTTTTGAAAAACATTACTTTTGAAAAATTAATTTGATTCAATATTCCTGGCACTTAAGGGTGCTTTTAATGCAAGAGTCTCGTTTGTTATTGGTTTTCTGTGCAAATAAAGTGACTGTCACTGCACAAAGTTTTTTGTTGTTACGTGCTGTAAACAAGGAGCAGCAATAATGGCTTTGATTTCATTTACAACAGAAAATGTTTAACTGTTTTATATCTTTAGTTATGGATTCTAAATCATCAGCCTCTGAAAGATTACGCTGGGCAACAAAATTTTACTTATTGTTTGCGACAGAAATGATACCTCACTTTTCTTATGGGTTACACTACGCTGAACACGAATATGATAACAAGAATACTAGAATGGTTCTGGTTTGAGAATAATATTAACGAAAAACACAATAGTAATTTGGTTCTATGAAAATCTGTCTGATGTCTTGTAAAATATATTCGTGATCACTTACCTTTACTAAGTATGCTTTCTATTTGCTTCCTTCTTGAAGTCGTGTTGAGGATCATCCCTGATGAGTGTTCAACAGTAGTCAGCAAGCATTCTTACACTCCAGTTTCCCTGGTAACGTTTTCCCATTAATGATATTTGTTGGTGCAATTGTTCGCCATGTTCATCGCTCCACGACTGTTAGCAAAACAATTTAGATGGGAATGTAAAATGTGTAATTTAAGGGACATTTTGCATCGCATAATAAGATGACAGAAAATTTATATCAAGATTATCATAGTTTCCAGCTCGTTTGTTTCCCAAAAGGTTGTTTATGACTTCTCTGAAAGAAATCCATACCTCTTGCTTAGCATCATTTAAGAGGTGTTTAAATATCTAATATTGTGAACTTGATGAATCTGTGGGGCAACAGAAATTCCTTCCTATAACTGGGTTTCACTAATTCTAGGAAATTTTGTAACCAGGTATTTGAATGCCAGTCCAGTTCGGTCCAATGATTAAGCAAAATGTTTGATGAGACCAAGTTTTATGCGCACTGGAGGAATTAAAGTGTTCTTAGATTATATCAGAGGTTCATGTTTAACATTCTTCCAGTTTTCGTACCTTGACGTAAAAGCAACTCCTTTTTTTATGAAGTGAGAAGCTCTATCTCTACTGTTCCACTCACATATGAGATAACACTTTAGTGTACTCTAGCTGGAGTCCAGTTATTATTGAAATTACTATTGGTTATACTTTCCACTTATACATGTTATAATTAATTGCATTAAGGAGTTTCATAGTGCCATGTGATTCCTTCATATGCACGGAATAACCAATAGGAATTGAAGACATTTGATAGCCATTTGTAGTAATACAGGTTTGAGACATAAATTTGAAGCATCTAAAAACACCTGCCACTGATCAGAGATGTGATTAATGCTCAGAGCACTCAATAAGTCACTAACATCACTGCAGAACACAGCAAAATATTTCCCGAGATGTTTCTGACGGTCACGAAAAAATGTCACTTTCTCATTTTCACCAAGATAGCTTCATCGTTGCAATCTGGAGGCTAGCAGGTCTTCCTTGACTTTAGAAAGTTCTAGGTCTCTGACTAAATCCTTAAATTCACTCTGGCTAATTTTGTGATGTTCAGATTTAGCATCAGGTGCAATGTCAGGTCTACATTATCTAGTTACAGTTTCCTGCCGTCATCAGTAACGTGCCATAGTACATACAAAGGCATGAAACAACTAGCAATTTACAGTAATATTTTTACCATAAGGGTGTTCAATTAACTAAAACTTCTCTGCATCACTCATGCCGCAATTTTCCTGTTGACCAGTGATATTCTCATTAAATTTCCTTTATGTTACAAGACATCTTAACAGTGGTGTTCTACTTTTTGTCACGCCCGCCTCGGTAGCGTGATGGTTAGCATATCTGCCTCACGTTCAAGAGGTCGCGAGTTAGAATCTCGCTTAGGGTAAGTTATCCGGGTAAGGTTTTTTTTCCGAGGTTTTCCCTACCCTGAGAAGACGAATGTTGGGTAACTTAAAGGTCCATGGACCTTAGGCTCCCTTGGGCATCATTTTACCCATTTCGTTTCATTCATTCGTCCAAGATGACACAATGTTGGAGGACGTTAATTAAAAAAAAAAAAAAAAAAAAAAAATAGATACTATTTTTCTCAGGAGCCTTAAAGTTTAGGCCAGCCTAAATATAAACTACTACAGAAATGACCTTGTGTGTAATGATCATGATTCATCACTCTCATTTAGAAAAAACACTTGTTCGAAATTAATATATACTCCTAATTCTTTACCTTAACTCTCCCATTAGATACAAATAACACCAATGATTTTCTGATTGGTGATTACTGATACCAAATAAATCATATATAAACATGAATGACTCATTATGGATGTTAGAATTAAATAAATAAATTGAGACATGCTTGAAACTCTGAAAAGAGGATTAAGTAACCGATTTCTTGCAAACAGGAATCGATTTTAATCTCCAGTTTACAAAGCAGGCATCTATTGCTACGCAAGTTGGAGGGTTTGACTACTAAGTAAATTTTAGTGAATTATAACACATACCTAACAGATAATATCACATCTTTAGTTTAGAGCATAACTGCTGCCTGTAAATCATCATGTATTCAGTATGCAATCCTCCTCACGTATGAGCGTGAATCTGTTACATATGATATTCAATTAATGATACTTCTCTCAACGGGAACGTGCAGTTACTATTATGTCGCTTTATCTTTGTCTGTCGCTAATGAAAGCATTTAATTACACAATTTCCCCACTGAACACTGCAATACTCGTGCTTATTATAGAAATATTCCCTTTTATCATTATTCTATATAAGCGAATACTTACGGGGAAAAAAAAAAGCAAATTTTTAAACCATTTCTAAAGGTGCACACGAACTTTGTGCCTTGCAGTGAAATTAGCTGCTAAGGTAGTGACAGCAAACTTAATATCACATGAGAGAGGGCCAGTGGATATGTGCCGAATAGCCAAGAGCACTTCATCGGTGACTATGAAATTCAGAACTACTAGCTGCCGGGGGTTCGATCCTCGTCTTTCGCATGTTTATTTTCTGAAATACAAAATTAATAAACGTATTTAGTTCTGCGGCTGGTCGTCCTTAGGTCTCACACTGATTGCCTCGGCTGAGATCTTATCTCGTGGGTGTTGAAGAAATAATAACCACAGTTATTATTGTGAAACCTCTTTTATTCCAGTCCACAGTAAATGCTACTCTTCCTACCATATACCCTTTGTTATCGACTTCGTCGCTGACTTTTCCTCGCGGTACTGGACGGCGCTGATACTAATGTTGCAGGGGTGTTGTAATAATGTCGGAGTGTGTTGTAGAGCTCTCGGTGTGTGTTGTAGGACTCGCGGGGTGTATTACAGGACTGGGCTCGGGGTGTATTGTATGACTGGGGTTTTAAAATGCGTGTTCGCCGGTTTTATAACTTTCCCATTTCCCCTGACTATACCCTTACCTTCTGTCCACGCAGTTTGCAGTGATTGGTGGAAATTCATATTGTACGCACGGCTTCCGAATTTCCACCTATAGGCATGCCTGGTTGTGGCGAGAGTTCCAGAAGGGGATTCCGCCTCACTGCACATGGCGTCCCTATTAGCCTAACAAAAGGCACAAAAGGATTTTTCGCCTTTTGTTCAGCATTGTCTGCATCGTCACCTTAATGATGGTTTTACCCTGAGTTGGAGCAAATTCTGGCTGATACACGCCTCTACCTGCCACACGGAATGATCGGTTGGCGAATATTTTGTTTAAGAATTTGCTTTAGCAACTGATTTGATTTATCCCGCTACAAATGCCCCGCTATGAAGAAATCAGTTACCACCATCGGTAGGAATTGATTTGTTCAGAGCTCGTCTCCCACTGAACTTTAAAAATTTTCTTTCGTTTCTCTTTTTACATTTTCCGGGTTGTCGGCGAGTCAGTGTTTTTTTTATCATACGACGGCGCAATGGGTATATGGTTCGATACTGGAGTATTCCCTTTTTTTTACATATTTTACATACTTAACATATTATACAGGTTACCCTTTTGAATGACATCTTTTGAATACACATATACACATACATAAATAGCCCTTCGAATTTTTACGTATTTTATGTGAAACATACTTACATGGAATACACACATATATAAATAACAGATTACCCTTTTGAATGACATATTTTGAATACACATATACACATACATAAATAGCTCTTCGAATTTTACGTATTTCATGTGAAACATACTTACATGGAATACAAACATATATAAATAACAGATTACCCTTTTGAATGACATATTTTGAATACACATATACACATACATAAATAGCTCTTCGAATTTTACGTATTTCATGTGAAACATACTTACATGGAATACAAACATATATAAATAACAGATTACCCTTTTGAATGACATATTTTGAATACACATATACACATACATAAATAGCTCTTCGAATTTTACGTATTTCATGTGAAACACACTTACATGGAATACACACATATATAAATAGTCATTTGAATTTTATACATACTTTACATGAATTACCTGTATAATTGGCGTACATATTTCATAAGAAAGTGACCTGGATTTTTTTTTTTTTTTTTTTTTTTAAACTATCACTTCCTTGACACTTTTACTTCGGTTCACATCTTTAGGTCTTTTCACACGGCATTGGCTACATGTCCTTGGTATTTGAAGATTTCGGAAATTAAGGTCTGTGTGAACCAACTGTGTGTTAATATATGAATTACCGTTATCACGTCACCAGAGTTGTCATTCATTTATTCTTATTGCTGGCAATATTTCAGTATACTAGTTCTGACGAAAGTAGGCAATTCTATTATTACAATTCATTTTGAATTCCTTTCGCCAAACAGCCTATCTGAGAGGCCTCGCTTTCCAGTGTCACGTGATTGCGTCATATTTACAGGATCTACTATTTACAATTTACTAATTACTACGTTTAATGCAATCTTCCACCTTACCCGTGAGGTATAAATTTTGTTTAAAATTATTTATTTAGTGCATTTCCTTGCTCCACATGCGATTTGGTTTCTATTTTCTATTCCCTGAAGGGTCTTAGCAGTGAAAGGTGGTAACGGCCCAGGTTCTTATGGCTTTTTATTTCCCTTATTTCAAATGCAAGTGGCCCGAATTGGTTCACAATCTCACACGGTTTGGAAATTATCGCTTTTATTTTCTTCAGTGTGTGTCGTCTTACTATCACTTTTACTTTCATTCAACGCCGGGACATTTTTGGCTACTGGGCATATCCTTCCCAATAAACTGGTTTCCAGGTCAAATACCTCGTATTCCGGCTGTCCAATAATTGCCTGTACATTACCGTCTGCCCATTCATTTCGAGCTCGTATTTCCTGCACTCGCATGCTATACTGTTTAAACACCTGTTCCTCGAACGGATTTTTGCGAGAATAACTTTCACTTTCGTGTTTATCATTATTATCATCATCATCATCATCATCATCATCATCATCATCATCATCATCATCAACTATCCATAGCTCTTCATTTCCCTTTTCGTACTCGTTATTCCCATCGGATTTATTCTTCATGGATATTCTTTCTACAAAGAATTCTGCATTTTGTATATTTTCTCCGTCTCCGAAACTCGCTTTATCATCTCTTGTCTTTTGCGTGAATGGAACTGAAAAGCTCTTTTCTTGGGCGGTGATCTGCATTCTTTGATGTCCGAAGTCTATGTTTGCCCGCGTGGCCATTAAGAAATCTGACCCAATAATTAATTCCGTCGACAACCTTGGCACAATTAGCGCAATAATATCCAACTTCACCCCTTTAATTTCGGTCTCTATCAATACTTGTTGAGTTATTCTCGTTTTGCTTCTACCGATGGCCAATACACAGTATACATTAGAGACAGGTAGTGTTTGTAGTTTCAGCCCACGCGATTTCAAATTGTTAAATAATTCCTGACTGCAGACTGTCACATTAGACCCGGTATCCACTATTGCGTGACAATCCATTCCTCCTATCGTAACTGCGATCCTAGGCGCCTCCACAATGTCACACATTATATTTTTAGTTAAATTCCTTTTAGCTTCGGGATGCTCTGCGCTGTCCTTATTGTCATTTGATAGACCCATATCATTCTCCTTTTCATTTCTGTTAATTTCATCATCATTCGGGGCGCATATCGGAGAATTTATGTCCCCGTTTATTAGTTTAAAGAACTCCGGTCAGCTTCTTGGGTACATTTTACGGGAGCCTTGAACCTTACATCCTGGGATGCGCCTGTATCGTGCCATTGTTCCCTTTCCCTCGAGGTCAACGGACTTTCACTCTCATATCGTCGGTCTGGTTGGTAGGCGTTGCCTGCGTCTGGACGAACGTCGTTCCGTCGGTTCTGCCATCTTGTTGGTTGCCTGTCATTGTTATGGTTCCACCGATAACGCATGAAATGCATTCTCCCCTCATTGGTGTGGTTCATTTGGGCATGGTGGTTCGGACCGTCGTATCGGCGATTTCCTCCGCCGAACGGATGTCGGGGCCTTTCGTCATGGCGCCGGTCACCTGTATTGTAGGGCTGGTGTCGTCTGTTCGGGTAATTGGGGGCAGTTCGTGCCCCGCTCCCACTGAGGTGCTGCCTCTGAGTGTTAGGTGCGCGTTCTGTTCTCTCCCCTTGGAAGGCGGTTAGCAACTCAATCGCGTTATTGAGGTGGCGGAGTTTGGCAACAATTAAATGATTTCTAATGTGCTCGGGGAAGTGCGACGCCATGAGGGTTATAAATTCCTCCTCTCTGATTGGTGGGTCTAATAGCTTGGCCTCTTGTGCAACCTTAAGGAAATAGTCCACCATACTCTCCCCACTATGACTATTATATCTGCCATTGTTTACCCTTATTCTTACGTTACACTGTTTCTGGGTGCTCCAGTATCTGGCAAGGAAGGCCATTTTAAATTGCTCATAAGGGACTCGGTCGCCCAGTGTGAGCCTAAACCAATTCAGGCATTTCCCCACTAAACCCTTTTTAATGACCATTAACTTGAACTGGTCGGGGACAGACTTCATCTCAAAATATGTTTCTAGGTCTAAAATATATTGTTGGGCGTTGTCATGGGCGTCATCAAACGATGGGATAGCTATCTCGTTTAAAAACTGAAAACGCATGTTTTGCATGTAGTTTGCACTTTCATACGGAACATTTATATCGCTCTCACGTGGCACTGTTAGCGGCGTCCCTCTTACATTGCTATGGCTGTTATTTGATTCTGCACGTGAGATGGCTGTGCGTGCGCTGGTGTGAACTGGTTCATTCATTACAGAGGCCCGCTGTATTTGCGACCTCATATCAGCAATGTCACGTGCAGTTTCAGTAATCTTGTCACTATGGGAGCTCTGGGCTTCGGACATTTGCGCCAGCGTTTCCGCCATATTGCTTTTTACTGACTCTATTTCCCTAATCATGTCATTCCTGATTAATTCTAGATGTTTATCTATCTTGTTCTCCATTGATATGCAATTTCTCCTCAGCCCATCACTCACGTATTTTCTTATATCCAGGTTATCTAATTGAAGAGCTTCCACTTTCTCTGTTAAATGTTCTATTTCTGCCTGCGTACCTTTTAGTTCAGCCCTGATTAAGAGGAAATCTTCCTGCATCTGATTTTGACCTATTCTAATGTCTTCCAGTACCTCCTGTTGCTGCGCTAATTTATTTTGTATCTTTACGTCTAATTCCCTATTGCTATTTTGTATTTCCCTCTTAATTTCTTTATTACTATTCGATATTTCCTCTCTATTGGCCTGCAGTTCCCCTTTAAGTCCATTAATATTTTCAGCTAATTGCCTAAGCAGTCCCGCTACATCTACCTGACTTGGGTTGTTGCTTTCACTTTCATACATAATGGGCCCTTCTGCAGACATCTGATTCTCGCATTCCATACTAATGGGTTTCCCGTAATTCTTCCCGCTTCTCAAAGTCATAAAAAAGTCATAAACTGTTTAACTCTACCCTATCAGCTGTTTATTTTAAATCCCTCTTATGGAAGCCCTTCGTATTTAATTCTATATTTACAATTTTTTTTAACCCTGTAAGAAAATATCTAGATGCAATTTTCCTACACACTTTCACTTAAAGCTTTTATTTTTTTTTTTTTTTTTTTGACTTACTGCGGCACCTTCTGCAAGTTCTGGAGGTTCTGGACGTTCTGGAAGCTCTGGAAGTTTTGAACGTTCTCGCTTCCGTTGTGTGGTGTGTTCCTGATGTGCTGTCTTCCTTCACGCTTGTTGGCGTTGGTGTCCGTAGCTGCTGGTTGTGGTTCTTTCGAGCCCCACGTTGAATGGCGTCATTTTCGGCTGGTCGTCCTTAGGTCTCACACTGATTGCCTCGGCTGAGATCTTATCTCGTGGGTGTTGAAGAAATAATAACCACAGTTATTATTGTGAAACCTCTTTTATTCCAGTCCACAGTAAATGCTACTCTTCCTACCATATACCCTTTGTTATCGACTTCGTCGCTGACTTTTCCTCGCGGTACTGGACGGCGCTGATACTAATGTTGCAGGGGTGTTGTAATAATGTCGGAGTGTGTTGTAGAGCTCTCGGTGTGTGTTGTAGGACTCGCGGGGTGTATTACAGGACTGGGCTCGGGGTGTATTGTATGACTGGGGTTTTAAAATGCGTGTTCGCCGGTTTTATAACTTTCCCATTTCCCCTGACTATACCCTTACCTTCTGTCCACGCAGTTTGCAGTGATTGGTGGAAATTCATATTGTACGCACGGCTTCCGAATTTCCACCTATAGGCATGCCTGGTTGTGGCGAGAGTTCCAGAAGGGGATTCCGCCTCACTGCACATGGCGTCCCTATTAGCCTAACAAAAGGCACAAAAGGATTTTTCGCCTTTTGTTCAGCATTGTCTGCATCGTCACCTTAATGATGGTTTTACCCTGAGTTGGAGCAAATTCTGGCTGATACACGCCTCTACCTGCCACACGGAATGATCGGTTGGCGAATATTTTGTTTAAGAATTTGCTTTAGCAACTGATTTGATTTATCCCGCTACAGTTCTCTACAGCTTTTTATCAAGAATGGAGTTTCGGATGAAGGCACACTGCTACAAACTGAATTAATGGGGACATGGCAACGTTGTGTCTGCTTGGAAATACACGACATGACAACCTTGCTGGGTGCAAAGGTTCCTTCACCCTCAAGTAATCTACAACTGTGTTCTGTTCTGTTTAAAGTATCATAAGTGACATTATTCACTGACATCCAGATCTGGTAATTTACACTATTACATGCTTATATATTTTAATATGGTAATGGTCTACGAAATTGATAGAGATGCTTTTGAATGTGAATGTTTAAATGGAAATATTATTTTCAGGAGGAATGTTTCACAATTAAGGTAGGCGTGTTCCCTGCTTCATTTTCAGCGATTGCAATTAATATCTTAGGAAGCATTCAGTTGTAAAATGTTAATCGTACTGCAGCATTCATAAGACCGCGGGAAAAGTTTCAACGATACGCGGAATATAGATACCTAAAGGAGGAGCTTTATGAGAAATAGATTCCATTAGTTTGTATAATTTTATATCTCACACGGATTATATAAATAATAATGTTCCCGTTAAGAAAGGAAACTGAAAAATGAAAATAAAAATAAGTGTGCTGGCTGGGGTTCGAACCCATATGAGCCAACGTGGTTTACTCGGAACAATCTGCCTTAGTCAGGTCAGCTATAGCGTATACGCGGACTTGCCCTCCACACGTTTTGTAAGTCTAGCACCAACACTGGAATCATTTTAGTTGTAGTCCTCAACTTAATAGAAACACCATAAGAACTTATGTTCTGCAAGTACACTGAATTTGAATCTGCAATGTTGGCCCGTTAATGTAGATGAATTGCTGAAGTATTGCTTTTCCAAACTGTGAGGTGAAGTGAGTTGCGAGGTGACCTGGCTGCCATGTCCTCCGAACAGCAGGGGAAGCATATGACTAATTTAATTCTCATTCCACCTATGCAAGCACGCCTGAAAATTAGGTGACCCTTCGCGTACGTCTCAGCGAAGATGGGAATTTACTTTTGTGAAAGATAGTACATTACAGGAAGTGTTAATGTTAATTTTCCATTCCTTTTACAAGTGTATATATATATATATATATATATATATATATATATATATATATATTAGAAGATTTAAATTCCGGTCAGCCGCCATTGTTACTTAAAAAGGACTACACATTGCACTTAGTTGAATTATGAAAATTTAAATAAAAAGACGAAACTGGTTATGGAAATGGAAGGGAAAATAACAAAAGAAATTGAAATAAATAGACGATTGAAAGAGGGATATAGTCTACCTCAAATATATATATATATATATATATATATATATATATATATATATATATATATATATATATATATATATATGCGAAATGTTAATAGAACGGAAAAAATGTGCATGAGGGGATTAGCTTAGGACAAAGAAGAGCATTCAATGCCCATTCTTTTGCTGATGATCTAATTTTAATTTTTGACAAGGGAAACTGCAGAAAGCAGTATATCAATTAAACCAAATTTGTAGGAAATGTGATCTGACTATTTCAAAGACGAAAACAAAGGTAATGGGATTCCGGGGACGATATCCAATAAGAACTAAAATTGTACTGGAGATGAACATATTGAACAAGTTTCACACTTTCAATACCTTGGCTGGTCAAACACTCTGTGAACTATTAAACGAACCTTCAAGAATAGGGTAAATAAAGAAACCAAACAAGATCTTATAAAGCTGCGGCAATTCCATTGATAAACAATTGAAGTGAGGCATGGTCAATGAGAAAAGTTGAGTAAGATACAAGCGGCGGAGATGAGGTATTTACGAGCACTCAAGGGAAGTACGTAAGAGGACCATATCAGAAATAAAGTAATTAGAGAAGAATTGGAACTTCAGCCATTGTTAGAAGAAATAAAAATATATAGAGCAAATGGGTTGAACATATTTATTGCATTCCAGAAGAAAAACACCAAATCAAGCCTTCAAGTATAAACTTAGGGGACGAAGATCTATAGGTCGCTCCTAAATAAAATAGCTTCAACAAACATGAGATAGGAACAGGCTAAAGCCTAACCCGTGAAGGAAGAAGAACGAAATGTTCTGTCCTGCGATATATAAGTGGCGATTTATCTTTTTGTATTGGTGTACATTCGTGTTATTGTTCTTAAATTTGAGCTGACTATAGCATTTGTAAACATACCTGTCTATGATAATATTCTGAAACCCAACGGCGAACGAACAGTCGATCGTCGCTGGCGTACCCAGGCAGCAATATTTGTGACGTTGGTTCTGGTGTTCCGTCTCCACTACACTGGATAAGAAGTGAAGTACAGCCTCGTGGTGAAGGTGAAGTCGCGCCACAAAAATGGCGTTTAGGGGATAACGTTACATGTTGTGTGTGTAAACAGCATAACTCAAAAGCACAAAGTAGGTTAAATACCAAACTTGGTATTTAAGTTCAGCTTCTACCCCTACCAAACTGCCATTTGATGGAAAAGGTTTCCAAAATTTTGATTTTCTCAAAAACGGGTATAACTATTTTGATTAAAATATCATGCGTTTCAGATATATTGATGACAAATCAAGTGAGTATTTTGAATTTTCACTGCTTCGTCGCCGATGAATTTTGCTAATAGGTATACATTTATACTTACATACACAACTCTTTGTTTACAATATTAACAATATGTTCATGAAGTCCTTATTGAATAAAATATTTAATGAATGGGAACACAACAGCTATAATTTATTTGCAAATAAGTATGTAATTACAAAGGTTCTTATTACATAAACTAGAACTATCTTCAGAAACAAAGAGAATAAACAGAAATATTTTTTTTTACTGATGATAGTATAATTAATTATAGCTGCCCTAGTTGAATGTGTTGTTTATATCATGCTTCTAATAATATTTGTAGAGCCTGCTCACATATCTAATATCAAACATCTTGATCTTATTCAAATTCAAATGATTGAATAACAACATCCTTATATTTCTAATGCACTCACTCTCTGGAGCGGTGTAGTAAGAATTATACCGTCCAATCCAAAGCTTTATGACATCTATAACTTGTTTTGGAAGAAAAGGTATAAAACATGTATAAAACAATAAATGTGCACTACATCTAAAAGTACAACGTATGCCCGAAATATATAAAACTACCATAAATATACTTAGATCAGCATTAAATGCCAGTCAACACTTAAGTATGTCCATAGGAATTATAATTACTTGACAATAAATATGTTTTGGTGCTGTTACTAACAAGTAAATTACTGACTCAGCATGTCAGTGTTGACAACATCTCTATTACATACAATTGAACAGCTGTTTAGTTGATTACTCTTGCTTATTTGATGTGGTAGATCTCTTGGCAGTAGATTCTTCAGCAGATTCTGGATCGAGTATTTGCACACTTTGAACAGGTACAAGTTTTCTGGGTCGCGAAGTCGTTGATGCGGAAGTAGTTGCTTCCACATTAGCCCTCTGTTGTAGGTTAGGATTTACGGTGACCGATCCTCCCTGCTGAGCTGCACGCATTTCTGACAACATTCTTTTGATAAGTGCGTCTCTATACTCATCTGACAAAATGTCTTGTGGATAGCCCACAGGTGCTTGATTCGCGGGAGCATATGGTGCAGGTTGGAACTGTTGCTCTTGCGGGTAGTATTGCGGGGTGATTGGTCCCCCATTGTAAGCTTGCGCATACACAGGTAAGGGCTGTTGGTGTCCTAGTTGTGGACGGTATCTTTGCCTATGGTGGAGGTGGTACGGCACCTGATTTTGGTAGGGATAATTCGCAGGGTATGCTGCTGGATATTGGTCGTCATACGGTTGCTGGTTGTAAGGGACTTGTTCAGGATAAACTGAAGCTTGCTCTGGGGGGTATGGGATTCCCGCTTGAGGAGTATAGTAGTTACGCTGAGGAATATATGGGTTATATCTTTGGCGCGGATATTGAGATGGTCTTTGCCCCAAGGGCTGCTGTGGGTACAAATTCTCAGCCAGCTCTGGAGGGATGTTGGTTCCCAGAGTAGACATAAGAGCAAGCTGGAAAGGTGTTAAAGCTGCAGCTGGATTTGGCTGGTTGTATCCACCCAATCCACCCAAATAATGGCTAGGAGGAGGAGTTGGCTGTTGCCTACCATGCAAGAATTGTATCAGCTCTTGCCTAAAATCTTCAGGATTTTGTGGCAACCCTCCGTATATATAACGCTGGTCCCCAGCTTGAGCACTAGGAGGTAATCTTGGGTCCACTACTCCATCTCCAATTACTCCTAGCGGTACCCTAACGGAGTCGGTGTCTCTTACCAGGCTGGGAACAGCCTGTACTCGCGGATCGTAGCCTTGTTGAGGATATGAAGTCGGTCTTTGCTTCATATCAAAGCTGGCTATTCCTTGAGAGATCTCATTTTGGAGAATATCACTCTGTAGAGCTCGTGGTTCAATGGGTACGAATAGGTACCTAAATGGGGTGGTAGGAATAGGTCTAGGGCTAGTTCCGCCTAGTACATCACCTGCATCATCTACTTGCTCCTGTGATTGAATATTCTGCTGGTTTTCTCCGTCCTGTGTGTCGTTCCTTTCTGCCATTTCTTCTGCCTTTAGAGCTACGCACCAGCAAGCTGCGACCTGTTGTAACAGAACAGTATGTTTTAATGTCATTCTTAGCACACCTCAATTCTCAGCTTTATGCTAACAATAAAAAGACTGTATGAAAGAGTTGGCGAGCAGATGGGGTAGTGGAGGAAAAAACAAGAAAGTCCGTGGAGAATGCCGTGATTCGGAAAATTTGTATGAATGATTGGTATGCAAATTTTTATCTTTGTCCGTTAGTATTTTGTTTATCGTTTCAATAATTGCAAAGGAATCGAAAAAACATTTAAACAAAATAAACGGTTTTAGTGACATTAGTTCTTATGACAGCAAATTTCTATAGACCCATCAGCATTATGTAAAGATTGTATCATATAAAATAAGGAATGTTTGGCAGCAGTTGGAAGTAATAAGAACAGAAAAGGAAAGTCAAATACGCTAAAATAAATATGCTAAAGGCATATTGCTTGATTGCATTGATATTGTTTGGGCTTCCGTGTAGAAACATCACAAGTGAATGCTCCTAGGATGACGTCACGCTGTCAAGGAGTAACTTCCAGAGTTTGAGGGGCTAGCTGTAAAACTTTGAGTAACAGAACAAGTTTTAGGTGTAATAGTAGCAATCTGTGTTAGTGAGGCCATAATAACTGTAAAGTTAAAGAAAAGAAAAGTAATTGAAAGGGAACATAGTGACAGTATTAATAGTGGTCGATGAATTCAACCCAGTAATAATGTCAATACAGAAACAAACGTTGACTGTTTTAATCCATTTTACTTCCATCATTACATGCCAACTTTGGGGAAGAATGTGGAATCTCCATATTAACTAATTAACATTCTCTTTGTATGGACAGACTCGACTGGGATATTTCAGAAATGAGTGTAGTTAAGGAAAGGAAAAAGAAGTCGGTATGAGATAGGGCTGAAAAAAAGAGTAAATTTAAGGTACACACTAAACGTTTCCCAGTACAGATTATCAGTCTTACATCGATAACATTTTGCATCGTACACGGGAAAATAATTATAAAGAGTTCATACATTTTATGGAGCTGCATTAAGTAATGTGAATTAACATATGGCCATAATACGGAAATAATATAACAAACTTAAACGATTTTTGCAGATTAGTTTTACGAATATTGTGTTGTGAATGATATATCAGTCAGAACCTAATGAGTAAAACCCGAATACTTTCTTCAACAAAATCTAAGAAGGAATATAAGAACTGAAGTCAACATGAAATAAGTGCAATATAGTGGATGTTACGCAAAATTACTCTTAACTAAGCAATCATTCCTTGAAAACAGGTATAGACAGACAATTGGAATTTAATAATATCTCGGAAGGAATAATTTTGCAGCTCAAACTGCTGTAGTCAATAGTTATTTCAAAACCATACGTCATATTCATGTAATAAATTGTTATTCATTCTGTGTGTGCTTATTAGGTTGATCCAAAGTTATACTTTAGTCAGTTTTAAGCAAGGTCTCTGACCTATAGTATGGTTTAGGATTATTCCCATCCGAGAAGAGAGAAACAAAGTTTTTGTAAAGCATAGACATGGGTGTAGGTTATACACAAATGGGGGCGCTGTGATCTAATAAATCCATTTTGCTAGCACATCTCAGGAGAAAGGGATGAAATGAAAGAAGGCAGACATGCTAGAGGAACTCGCGGAAATTGCTGACAGTTCCAGGCTCGAAGACCCTTCCCAAAACTGGAGCTAATCAGAGACGGAATATAAAACAGTAAATAATATGGACAATAAAAGTAAAGTTGCTCGTAGCTTCCATTTAATTCGTTGAGGTGTCATTCACCTTTCCTTGGCATTCATATAACGAAGAGCAGTTTATTTCTCACAGTTAATACGAACACGAGGTTAACTCGGAGGGACACAAAATCCGTTGTTTACATCAAGTTCGGTTCTAAGGCTGGAATAACTGTAGGTAATTACTCGGTAATCTAAAACTTATAAACTACTGTAGGATTTGTAGTCGTGAACGAACTAATATTTTTTTCTATAGCGACGATGATAAACTCAATCTATGGTTTTAGAATTATTAACTTTCAGCATTCATTAATCCACATTTTGAATGTGATTTGATGTAGGTTTAAGGGCGTTCAACTACTTGGTCATCAACACCCTTAAAAACGGATCATGGCAAAAGCCAGAATTAAAACAAAGTTATAAAAAGGTCGAAAAGGTATAAACTTTCGATATGTAAAGTTCTAAAACCTTAGGTACATGCTTATCTTTGCTAAAAACTTCAAAACTCTTTCGATCGCTTGTTTATCGTCCGCCAGGATCTCTGCCAGTCTGACTTCTGCAGAGAGTATCCAAGGTGCGCTAGCAAAACACACTCTAGCGGCACGTGACGGACCGATAAAAGGTTGTCGCACAGTGGTCAAAGAGAAGCAGTGTTCCGTTTAAAAACTTAACCATGCATAAAATTGCAGTGACCAACGTGTAACCGCGCCAAAATCATCTCCTCGCGACTAGATACACAAGAGAAGGTTGCCCAGTTTGAAGTAAACTTTTCGCTGTTGATAAGTCAATGGTAACTCTACAAGCACCGAGTGAGTAGCTCATTAACCAGCGTTTGCAAGAGCCTGAATTCGTTGAACCCGCCACACCGGGTTGGACTTTTAGTGGGTTTTTTTCACGGTCATAAATGAATGCTGGAGAATTTTATACTAACATAAGTTCCATATCCTTTAGTTTATTTCATTTTATTTCCTTCAATATTTCAGTGTTGCAGGATCTGGTCGGTGGTGTGTGGTGCCTGCGCTGGATGCGCTTAAGGAGAGAAGTTTCTTCCCTGGGTAGAGGTGGGGCAAATGTAGGGGCGTTCGGGGATGCCCGTTCTGGAAACGATGGGGTCCCGCCTTTCTGCGATTTCCGCTGTCGAGCTGGCTGCCCTTCATGCTCTGTTTTGTACCTTACTCCCGGTGGTTTAATAGATGGAATAGACATAGTCTTGGTTGTAGTGCCAGGTTTATTCTCTGTTTCTTAAACTCAACTCTAATCCTATGTACCAGGCACGAGCTCATAGCAAACCAACACAATGTGATCTGGTAGTTAAAATGTTCGATTATAAATCGAGTGGGTCAACGAGAGTAAAGTATTGGTGTTTTGTGGCCGTTCTCGTTACATATGGCAGCATAGTCAGTGGATACTGCTGATACTTGTAATCAAATAACACTTGGGAAAATAATTTTGGGAAGGAAAAGGAAATGTTCCAGGCGTAAGTTTAAGGGACATCGGGCAATTCCAGTTATGAGGATTGAGGAAAACCTGATTGGACGGTACGACGGTCCTGGCGGGATTTCAACGGTGGAACTCCCATCGGGAACCCCACACATTTCCGCGTAGCCATCTTTCTCAATAGTGGATCAGGGTTCAATGCCCGATAGTACAAGGGAGTTCTTCGTTACTGAAAAGCATTCAATTTGGTAGAAAGTGCAAATTTAAAGCTACCACTATAAACAAAGAAAAATGTTCAGGGCTGCTCATTGAAAACACACACACACACACACACACACACACACACACACACACACACACACACACACACACACACACACACACACACACACACACACACACACTCACTCACGCACACGCGTGCACAAGGGGAGCAGTTAAGAAACTAAGGAGTGGGCAGTTAACTTAAAATGTGATAAAAGATATACAATAACAGATATTTCGGAAGTTTCTAATGCATATGAACCGTTAAAGTAAACAAAGATACAGTTTCCTATTGTAACCTTTTAACTTCCTTTTATGTTTTCTCAGTTACACAATATTCAATAACGAAAACAAATACATCCACTGTTTGATGAAAGGTGAGGACATATTTCTTTCCTCATGTCAGTATACAAAACATGCAAATTCTTTTGATGTTGCTAATCATTTTCAGGAAGATGGATTCAATGAAAACGCCTATCTTGTGTCCCCAAAATACGTGTAATTGAAATAGAAAAATTACTATAATCCCTCTCAAGGTTTCCATTTATACCGCTTAGACAAACATGGTATACTAGCATACGGGGAGTACATTTGTTTATTACTATTACGTTGCTTTTGTAGTTAACCATTAGGTAACTAATATTTAGGTTATTTTATCGATTATGTTATACTGTATACAGTATAATCACTTAAACATCTAACCCCTAGCGCAACAGCCCTGACGTGCCAAGGCTTACCGCCCGGCCGCTGCGTCCCCACCTCTGCCCACTACAGGCATCATGAATGCGGTGCAGTACTGGAGGGTGGGGCGTGGTCAACGCCCCTAGGTCTTCCGGGGGTTATGCGGCCTTCAAGAGGCTCCTCAATTAGCCCCTCCAGAGCCTCACGAGGCTGAGTACACACCTTGCCAGACCTCTCAGTGGGGAAAAATCCCCACGCCGGTACGGGGGATCGAACCCGAGTCCTCCGTGCCAGAGGCAAGCGCGCTACCACTGCGTTATGGAGGCGGTCATCACTTAAATACATTAGCATATTTGTATATAATCTCCTGTAAGTAATAACTAAAGACCGGAGGTCTTTTTCCATAGGTATACTGCACATGGACTTCTGATATCGCTCACGCATGTAAACAACTGCAGGTAGGTACCGCCTGACCATGAAAAACGCCTCACTGCGGACAATCCACAAGCATCATATGAACACTAAAGAACACTATCACTCCACGTCTGGAGCTCACTGCGAGAAGAAACAAAACAGTCGCGTTATACTATACCTTGACTTTGCATCTGCATACACTTGCAAGGCAATACTTCACTAGTTTGCAGAGTACTACATTTTCTTTGTTTTGGACTCTTGCTTCTAGTGGCAGTTGTTTGCACATTTGATGGCCATGCTGTGCTTCTGACGTCATCATACTCTGCGTCCAGCTAACCTGTATCGCATGCGAGCGCATATCCCTCCGGCCTTTAGTAATAACCACTATGAAACTGTCTTCTGCTTATGCTGTCCGATGTAAGTGGAGGCAACTGATCTTGTGTTTACATGAAGTTAGTGAGCTGATGCAAAAAGAGGTGATCTCTCCTTTAGAGGGCACGGAAGTCTTAAGCTTTTTTTTAAGTGTGAGAGCTTCATATTTAATTTCTTTCACGGTAATTACTAGCAATTAAGGAAGTGTGTGTACGAAAGTTCCTTTCAATATGTAACAGCGTTCTAATTTATATAAATTCTATTGGCTATAATAAAAATAAGGCTCCTTCTATGGATACTGAATCAGTGTCATTGTGTAAAATTAGATTCCATGGTTCCTTTGTAAAAATGTCCGATTGAAGGTGTCATACCGTTGATACTTTTTCTATAAAAACAGTATTTTATAGCACACGCTGTGGAAAGTCATAAAAGCAGCACGTAATTATCTAATTGTTTTAAGAGTAATTTAAACTATGGCTTGTATAAAAATTACAATAGGACATTTCATTAGCATCTTTCTGAAGTTCATTGTGGTAAATATTTAGATTTATAGGTGCACTTGTACGAAAGAAGATCAGGTTTGAATATGGCGGGGGGAGGTGACTGCTGGAGAAAATGACGCTTCAGTTATCAGGACAGGGAGTAATTTAAACCGGGTCAAAATATGTTATAACCAGAGGGCGGATATGTGTGCAAAAAGCCGCAAGTTTAGTGCACATGGGTTCTACTGTTGCTCTCTTGCAGGTACACAGCTGCAGGCGTCTGTTGATACCCGTGCATATACAATGGCCGCGCGGTACCAGTTACGTCGTGCATTCTCCGTACCCACCTAGGCTGTATCCGACTCCCTGCTCTAGTTGTACCTCCCCTAGAGGATTAAAACTTTACAGTATAGTAATCCGAAAACTCATTTCATTCACCAAGATGACTAAAAATCACCTACAAGACGGTACTTGGGGTCAGATGCCTGTCGAGGAGCAGAGGAATTCTGGATCAGAGAGAGCATCCAGAAGAAGGGGATGAAATGAAAAAAGGGAGTAATATACGAAGGGAAAAGTGTTTATGAAGCAGTTTATGGAATGAACGGTGGGGGAAGCCAGAGAACCCGGAGAAAACCCACCCGTACACCTTAATCTTAAGTTTAATTGAACAAGTAATTCCTCTACCCCGAATTTTTATGCTATTTCAAAAAAGAATCCAATTAAAAGTCATTAAAAGCACGCTAAAAATCCGGAAGGCACTCAAAGCCTTACAATATTTCACTATATAATAAAGTGTGGCGCCCTAGGTGTCTCGGAAATTCTGTCACGGCGCCCTTAGCCACAATAATTCACTATCAATTTTTCTTAATAACTAGTTAGATCCAAATAGCTTGAATGAGTTTCCTAACTTAGAAACCCGTAAGAAAAGGTGAAACTGAACATAATTTGAAAAGAAAACTAATACGTATTACAATCTTAGAATTTATGAAGCATTCGGACATATGATTTTACTACCATGAAACATTTCTGTGACGATATACGAACATGCAAGCCAGCGTTGTAGTCTATGGTTTACGTCTGTCCATCAGCAACAAAATGTTCCTTACAATGATGGAACTTTAATATAAGCTTTGACGTATTAACATTGAACGTAATGAGAAAAGTTGACTATATTCTTTACTTCTATAAGTTTGTTGCTTTCGCATGCTGAAAGTAAGAAACATACTAAGGGACCTTAGGTGATTTGCTTCCATAGTAATTTTGTTTTTCGTATAACATTAAACTAAATTTCAATCAAAAGACGAAAACCGGCTACAGCATAAAGTTAATAATAAAGCAGATAGCATTTGAAAGTGTGTTTCAAAATTCTTAAACTGCCTATTTCTATTTACAGAATCTATATGTAAATATGTTTCAATAAATTGTATAAACTGTTTAAAAATATATGACTCTCGTATCGTCCATAGGCCATTTAACCCTAACATTACAAGCTTTATTCTATAACTTATATTACCATGAGGGGGGGGGGGGGACTTTTCACCACAACTAGTAACAAAATGACTGAGCAATTTTTAATACAAATTTATTTTAAAATTATATCTTGTCATGTTTTTAAAGGGAATATTTGGCATTGTTTAACTATTCCTTTTTACATGAATCACATTATACCGACGGGGCAGTACTTTATGATCACCTTAGCATTTTATTGTTTCTCAAAAAGTCCAGCAATAAAAAGCTTGAAACAAATGCGCAATTAAGTATTGGAAATATTGAGTGTCAATAACTATTAGTTGCATGCCTTTCATCAAAAAGTTAAAATACAGAATTTGAAAAACTGCAGAAGGTGGAAATAAAGACAGCCCCCTCTCCCCTTTTGTAATGCTAGGGTTAGTGGTACTTATTTTCTGTTTTGAGAGTCCTCTGGAATGAGTAAAACATATTTTTGAATGAAACCATGCCACCTTAATTGGCCATTTTCTCAGGTTTGTGTATTAGGGTTGCTTGAACATACTGGTATAGAAATTACATCAAATCTAATTTGGATATTGTTGCATTTTTAATTCTAAAACCTAACATAATATTTCACAGGAAAGTCGCATAGCTATGATTGAGAAAAAATCTGCTAGACTTACTGACTGGCAAACCGTGACGTTATAATACCATCAGGTCGGAATGTTTATTAATTGTGAAGTTTTAATTTATATGTTATAAACGATAAATTAGAACAGATTTATACTTTCCCTCTCTCTCACATATACACGCACACACAGCGCAGGCGAGCACCCACGCATCTCTGTATTAAAGCAAGTCATTTTGGAACAGATCAATTAACTAGACCGAGATTAAAAAGAAAAATTTATCTGCCTTAAATGTTTAACTTAAAAGTGTGTTTTCTTTTAATTTTTTTTCTAAATTTACTTTCAATCTATTCTCCTTCGTCTTTTATTAACTTCACCTCATTTATACCGCACAAGCGATAAATGAATTAACACAATTAATTGAATTAAATAATCTGAAATACTAATGTAAAAAGGTACCCTAAGGACTGAAAGAAAACGCGAATAGAAAACTCAACTAAAAAGTTTGACCTGATTGGGATACTAATCAGAGTTCACTGTGCCTTAAAATAGCAAACTTTTGCTTTTGTTAGCACAATTTAACCCTTTATTAGCAGTATCATCTTCTTACGTGAAATTAGTATTCAGCATCATAGATGGTGAAGTCGTTTTACCTATAGAGGTAGCGATTTCGTGACCGCTTTATAGAATTGAAATGTTTGAAGCAAATTTCCCATGTAACATTAGCAGATTCAATCAAGGATCTGCAGCAGAATTCCAAAGCTTTAGGTGATTCTTTAATATTCTATGATTTCAGTTAAGTGATACTTATTCCAGGAAGAATGTAACATTTTTGCCAATACAAATTTATATGTTTGGGATTTTATGGACCATAATGATCAGGGATGATCAAAACGGGACTCGTGAGTCATTTTGATTCCTCCGCCGCTTCCCTTCAGAACGTCATACAGGTTGCCCATTCCTGTGTACTTAGAGTACAAAAAAGTTTTTGCTATTCCCGATCTAGAGCGTAAAAGCCTTTAGAATCCAAATTTAAATCACAAAGATCTATTTTCCTTTAAAGCATAAGATCAATCGTTGATATAATTCAATGTGCACATAGTATACAGAAATTAACTCACCAGTTCTAGATTTCTAACAGTTTCTGCAGGCAGCCAAATGTAATTTGGAAGTAAAATTAAAAAAACTATTATCCATAAATGGCATTAAATGTGTTTCGTTTATTTGACATCATTGGGATTATGAAAAGCCTCATTAGGACCGGTTCAGGATACCAATATCAAAGTCGTATATAAATGCACACTCTAACCGTATTTCAATGAGGAATGTAAAACAATTTTTATATAGATGTTATTATTGTACTAGTATGAGATATTGTTGACAAACTGAATCAGTTTGTCAACAACATTGAGGTTGCCAAGGTCGTTAAGATATAGACTCCGGGGCGCGAGGTCAGCGGCTTAAAAACCACTGGAACCGTCCCCCTCAAGTAGGCTTTTTCTTGGTTTTCGTCGGTCTTCATAACTGAATCGGTACCTCAAACTTGGTCCTGGTACGTCTGCTGCCCAAAATTTCCTGTCGCAGTTATAATTTCATGTAACAGCAGTGTCCACCGCCTGTGAAGCCGTATGTAATAAGAACTGACGTTTAGTGCTACCATTACGAACTGAATCACGTTTTATAGATTGGAATATATGCAAAATATTGGCCAAAAATGAGCATTCATAACTCATATGAGAGATTCATGAGCTTTCCAGCAGGAAATTATCTTTTTGCTTTGTCTATGTTTTTGAAGTATTAGTTGAGACACGCTTGACTGTTAAACTGTGTGAATGTAAGGAGCATTTTCTAAGTATCTATTAGAGGTCTGCACGGGCTCGGGCCAAGCCCTCGGGCCTAGGCCCGGCCCGGCCCGCGGGCCGGGCTCGGGCCTAATTTGAAAAATGCTTGTCGGGCTCGGGCCGGGCTCGGGCCGGGCTCGGGCCGGGCTCGGGCCGGGCTCGGGCCGGGCTCGGGCCTAATTTGAAAAATGCTTGTCGGGCTCGGGCCGGGCTCGGGCTGGACTAGGTCGGGCTCGGGCCGGGCCCGGGCTTGAAAATTAAGGGAATAAACAACTGAAAATGGATTTTTAAAATTTTTCAGCCAAGTTAACTGAACATTTATTTTCAATACTGTCTTATACCAGCATTAGAGGATTTTGAATTGTAGTGTGATATATCCTGCGGTTTCCGAGTTACGAAATGTTGAATCTGGATTTTATTATGTTATGCCAAGTGCTCTACACGACGAAATTTTAAAAAATGCCTATTTTTAAGGTTCTATTATATTTATATGATTATAATGTACAAATCTGCCATACAAATTTGTTTTATTAGCCTCAGCTCAAAAGACAATAGTTTTTAAATTTTGTTGCTTGAAATTTCTAGTATAAATTTTTATAAGCTGCAAGTAACTTTAGTAACTCAAAAGCGTTCAAAAGAAAAAAAAGTATGTGGCAGATTTACTTGTTTGTGTTTTGGGAATGATACGAAGAATTGCATGAAAACTGCATCATGTGACATTTTCAAAAAGTGAATATGGTGAAAACATAATTTTCAAAAACCTTAAATTTTAAAATGAAAAACATTGTTATTCTGCATTTTTTAGGGTACATTATGCAACTACAAGTATTTGTAATATAAAAACTCAAAACGCATTTAGTATTTTTAAAGCCATGGAATACAAATGTAATGTTTTGCCAGATTTGTACTAAATTTCAGTGGTGCATTCACTTAAGAGGCAAAAAATAATGTATCATATTTCTTGGTCACCTATGTTGAAATGCCGAGGATAGCACAATTACCGCAGCATTTCCTTACAAGGAATTCTAAATGATTACTCTGCTGAAACTTTTCAAATGCTGCTACTGATGCTATTCAAAGCACAGAATGAGAGGGTTTGCAATTATACTATTTCTCACTACTCGGCTGCAATTCAATCCATTCCACGTATAAACTCTTACACTCTTATCTCGAACCCAAAGCGTATTTGA
The DNA here is from genome assembly GCA_030765045.1 of Tenodera sinensis. Lineage (NCBI taxonomy): Eukaryota > Metazoa > Arthropoda > Insecta > Mantodea > Mantidae > Tenodera > Tenodera sinensis. The sequence continues at coordinate 111,363,338 of CM060964.1, forward strand.
TTCGTTTATACTGCTAGTAACGCATCTTTCCTCCTGCTTTGTAAAGTGTAAACACAGCATCAATGTTTATACTGATACAATTACAGTTTGTTTTGGCTGACGCTGTAGTAATGTTACTGCATCATTATTGTTCAGCATTTCTCCAAATTGAAACGTTTATTTTATTATTATCATTACATGAATCACTACATATGTCATACATCAGGGCCATTGCCCATTAGTCATCACCAAGTTGCAACATACAAGTTGTGACACTTATTTTTCATTTGATACTGGTAATCAAAGACATTGAAGGGACTTTTCGTAGAAAAGGTGGTAGCATTCATCAAGTGCGAGTACGGAAAGAAATTTTAGTGCAGCAGGATTAGTTATTCAAGAACGTCGAATCAACCTGAGCAGCCAGAGTGTGGATTCCATTCTCTTTCTGCACGGCAATTTGGGTCATTAAACATGGTGAGTCCTTAGTCCAATAACTTATAATTAATGTTTACTTTGATTTAAAACATTCACAGGCATGCACATATCCATCGTAGAAATAATTATAACCAGAGACCGGAACATAGGCGGAATGCCTTTTTAAATGCGTCAAATTTATCTTCAATTTGAAAGTGAATCTGTACGAATTATACCTTTGTGATTGAAATGCCACAGTTTTATATTGCCTTTTTCTGCCTTTTTAATATGTCTATTTTACAAAATATATGCTTTTTGTTGCCTTTATTTCATTATTTATGTATTATTTATTAATTATAAAAAACATTTTGTTCAGGTACATTTTATTTCAACAACCGTTAGACCGTGCCAATGAAAATTACTTCGCCGAATGTATACTATTGTCTTTAAGTTGCAGACGACATAGGAGTCCCTCATTCAGTTCATTATTTTCTTTGCAACAATGAGCGCTGCCGCGCAAATAAACGTATAGAGTGAGTGAGTGAGTAGGGTTTAAGGGCCCGTCGACAGCTAGGTCATTAGAGCCCCTAAACGTATAGATAAATAAAGCATTTGGATTACCACGTGTGTTTATTTTAAAATGTAATAATGAGCGATTTTATTTTAGTTTTCATTGCGACGTTGTAGCTAGTAGCAAGGTGCCGAAATTCAATGTTTCTTTACGCACTAAATTACACAGTTATGTTAATACTTTTGGATCCGGCATATTTTGTACCGACGGTAAAGTACTCACATGCAAAATATACGAGCAGTCAGTGAACTACTAAAAGAAGTACTTTATATCACAACGTATCGACACAATCAAACACGGCTACAGGCAGAAGATTCCTTTGCTTCCAACAGTAATTGCAACATCGAGTCAAAAATCCCAGTTTGCATTCGACTTATGTAGCTTTCTTCAGCGCCAGAATAACTTTCTGGAAATTACAGAATCCTACATTATCACAGTTTTTGGAGAAGTATACTAACCAATCTGTACCTAGCGAGTCAAGTTTGCGAAAATGTTATTTGACCGAGTGTTACGGTGACACAATGAAAATAACTAAAGATAAAATGAAAAGATGATCTGGGATATCGACGAATATCGACGAGTCAACTGATACCATAGTTCGTTTCATTGCCGATTTGTTAATGGACGATTAGATCCTACAGAAGATGAATCAATGAAATCATTCCTGCTTACTACAGAGTGTTTTGAGAAAGTTAACGATCGAGCTATTGCGCAGTTATTCACCAGTTCATTAAATTTGCTGCGGCCTGAAGAGGTTCAATACGACGGCTTACTTTTCATCAGTGACGCTGCATCATATATGAAAAAGGCTGGAATAGCGTTACAAGTGTTATTTCCAAACATGCTTCACATGACCTGCGTAGCACATGACTTTCACAGGGTGTTAGAAGAATACGATGCTTGTTTCTGGATGTTGGCAAATGGATTTCTAGTATTAAGATCTTTGTAAAAGACTCATCAAGAATCCTGACATTTAAGTAAATTGCACCAGGTGTAACTCTGCCTCCTCCCCCCAACCTATCATAACGAGATGGGGGACATGTGTCGCGGCAGTACTTCATTTAAAACTTTGAAGTTCTTTAAAATATGAGGATCAACTATTGAATAGTGTAATGTATTATTGGGTTTCTCTTATTGCCTGTTTTAGTATTTATAATTCCTTTTTTTCTGCCTGTTTTAACTATTTATAATGTCTTTTTGCCTGCCTATTTTAATGATTTATAATGCCTAAATTTCCCACCTCCTAATTTCTGCTATGGCCAATTGCGGATAGCTTACAACAGATTGAGTACATTAATATTGTTTTATAATCGTATATTGACCCGATAAACCCAGAAACACACCAATAACCTTTTCTTCAAACTTGGAAAAAATGGTTATTTCTAAAGCTTTACCGGGACAATAACATGACCTCAAAACAATATTAATGTACTAACGTTATTTATGCAGGTACCCAACATTCGCTAGCATAAGAATTTGGACCTAAATTGGATTTTAGGAATGAAATAAATAATAATAATTAATAATAATTATTAATAATAGTAATAATGATAATGATAATGATAATGATAATAATGGTAATAATGATAATGATAATGATAATAATGATAATAATGATAATAATGATAATAATGATAATAATAATAATAATAATAATAATAATAATAATAATAATAATAATAATAATAATAATAATAATAATAATAATAATAATAATAATAATAATAATAATAATAATAATAATAATAATAATAATAATAATAATAATAATAATAATAATAATAATAATAATAATAATAATAATAATAATAATAATAATAATAATAATAATAATAATAATAATAATAATAATAATAATAATAATAATAATAATAATAATAATAATAATAATAATAATAATAATAATAATAATAATAATAATAATAATAATAATAATAATAATAATAATAATAATAATAATAATAATAATAATAATAATAATAATAATAATAATAATAATAATAATAATAATAATAATAATAATAATAATAATAATAATAATAATAATAATAATAATAATAATAATAATAATAATAATAATAATAATAATAATAATAATAATAATATCATCATCAATAACTGCAGGATAATTTTGTTTAAAAGAAAATTGCACAATCGGGCTCGGGCCATGGCCTATACACTATTCTCGGGCTCGGGCCGGGCCCGGGCCATGGCCTATAGACTATTCTCGGGCTCGGGCCGGGCTCGGGCTTGGTTGGTACCGGGCCGGGCCGGGCCGGGCCTAAGAAAGTCGGCCCGTGCAGGCCTCTAGTATCTATACGGCTTAGAATGCTGAAATGTTTACAGTTTGTAGGTGTATGATGCTTACAATAGCTGAAGTAACAGTTTCTCAAAAACTTGAGTAGTATTTGAAGATCATTTTTGTTTCTTTTGACTTTCTTTTACTTCTTTTTACATATTTGTTAAATATTCTTCCAAATTGAGAGGTAGAACTGGAACTTAAAAATTCAATGCAACGGCTGGGATTGAACTACAGACCCTCCGCACCGTCTGGAGGAGGAGGAGAAGGAGAAGAAAAGATGTTTGTTTAACTCGCAAAACTTCCATTTCTCCACTAGTGCTACTGTAATTGGGTGTACGAAATTGTGTGCAGCCATTCCAATATTTTAATAATTAACCTATTTTAGGATAGATATCGAGGTAATTCAAACGACATAATGAAGAAGAAACTTCATACTGTCATGTGAAATAATAATAAAGAATTTGAATTTTTTCACCGAGAGTGCATTACAAATCCCCTTACTAAACATCCTCCACTTTAGTTCTATGCAGCTTTAATGTCCGCCTGTAAACCTAATTTCCTATGAATTTTGCCAATGTAAAAGTGAATAAACGTTTTAAGAGAGACTTCAGAAACCTTTAAACACTAAATTAACTGCACAGGAATAGAAAAAGACGAGGGAGAGTTTCTATACCATTTGCTAAATAATTATTAAGCAGCATAATCAGAAATGCTATTATTTCGGCATTCTAAGTCTTAAAATCTCTGTTCTCGCGTGTTTCATTTCCCAGTTTCAAATTATTCCACACGATGTACTTTTTGGTATCAGTAAATTAAACTTTCTATACCTCCTTGCTATTAAAAGGATTAAAAATTACCCGATGGATGTTTTGCTAACACGCTCTGTTGCAATAGTATTAAACAATAATTCTTTCTCCCAAACTAGTAACATAATTGAGAACTCATCTCCACAAATTATTAATATAATAAAGAATTTAATTACAAAACTTTAAGTTTATGAAAGCAATTAAATTCTGTGGAGCAATTTTGCAAAACAGTAACGAAGTAAAAATAAATCTCCATAGCTAATTTCAAAATATGCATTAACTTTTGTCTGTATATTACCTATACGTAGATTAAACTCTGATTGATATATTACGATTTCAAAGGAATCGACAAATACTTGTGTTCAGTTATAAATGATGATGGTTATAAAAAAAATTATTTTGTTGTTTGACGACGCTGTCAATTGCCAGGATCACATCAGCGTCGCCGGTGTGCCGGAATTTTGTCCCGCAGGAGTTCTTTTACATGCCAGTAAATCTACTGACATGGAGCTGTCATTTTTAAGCATACTTAAAAACCATCGGCCTGGGCTGGGTTTGAACCCGCGACCTTGGGATCAGTAGACCAGCGTCTAACCAACTGAGCCACCCAGGGTGATGACGATGATAAGAATAATGATAATAATACAGTCCAGATGTATATTCATGTTATTTCGTATATATTTAAACTTATGCGGAAAGTAGATGCTTTGTAAATACGCTTTCACACACGAGTTGAACAGGCTTGGATAATTAATGCATATAAGTGAACATTCCGCGAAAAAATCGTATTTTTGTGCAAAAATGAATGTTTTACTCTAGAATTCAGCATTAAACTTTAGTTTTCCGCATTTAGCTAATCAGTAATTACCAGTAGTCAAGTAATCAGTGAATGTATATCAAAATGTATCTGTGTATTGGGGGGGGGGGGGGGGGGGGGCTGTCTGTGTGTGTGTTTTGTGACATGACTCTGAAGTTCCTGGAGCAATTTTTCATCTAATTCTTTACGCACATGATTTACAAAATGGAAGACAATGGCGTACGGGGCTGACATGCAGAAATAATAAAAACTTAGAAATATTCATGTCAAATCCATAATTTTTAGGATATTTGAAATGAATAGATTCAGTCTCGAATCCACTTAAGTCCTAGGTCAGCCCAATGGGAGTGAGCAGAGGTTAAAATCTTCAACATTATCAAAATCAATGTTGAATCCATATTTTAGGATAGCATATATGGTCAGGTTCCTTCGCAAGCAGTTTGAATCCAGTACACACACATCCTAGCCTTATCACGGGTTAAATCGCAAAATCCGAGGACCGTGTGTTTTCGCTGTGATTCGCTACGGCCTAACGGTCGCGCGCTAAGACTGGCGAGCTCCAAGAACCCCTTCTCATATTGGTTAGACTTTGCCCACAAAGCAAACATTTTTTCATTTAATAACAACAACAATAATAATAACAATAATAATAACAATAACAATAATAATAATAGTAATAATAGTAATAATAATAACAATAATAACAATAATAACAACAACAACAACAATAATAATAATAATAATAATAATAATAATAATAATAGTAATAATAATAATAATAGTAATAATAATAGTAATAATAATAACAATAATAACAATAATAATAATAGTAATAATAATAATAGTAATAATAATAGTAATAATAATAGTAATAATAATAATAATAGTAATAATAATAACAATAATAACAATAACAATAATCATAATAATAATAATAATAATAATAATAATAATAATAATAATAATAATAATAATAATAATAATAATAATAATAATAATAATAATAATAATAATAATAATAATAATAATAATAATGATAATAATGATAATAATAATAATGATAATCATAATAATCATAATAATCATAATAATCATAATAATCATCATAATCATCATAATAATCATAATAATCATAATAATCATAATAATCATAATAATCATAATAATAATCATAATAATCATAATAATCATAATAATAATCATAATAATAATCATAATAATAATCATAATAATAATCATAATAATAATCATAATAATAATCATAATAATAATCATAATAATAATCATAATAATAATCATAATAATAATCATAATAATAATCATAATAATAATCATAATAATAATAATAATAATAATAATAATAATAATAATAATAATAATAATAATAATAATAATAATAATCATAATAATCATAATAATCATAATAATCATAATAATCATAATAATCATAATAATCATAATAATCATAATAATCATAATAATCATAATAATCATAATAATCATAATAATCATAATAATCATAATAATCATAATAATAATCATAATAATCATAATAACAATAATTAGTGGCGGTGGCTGTTGTAGTGGTAGTAATCGTAATATTATCACCAAAATGTTTATCATTGTTATGAGTGTCACATTTTTGTCATAAGTCGCCTCTATTTGTTGCCAGTGAATTTATTGTCTGAATACAATGCAAAACATGTTTATGTTCACATGTCACCTCTTGATGTTTACGAAAAATTAATAGGGGATGTTAGTTTTTCCTTTTTCTTTGGACAAAGTGTTTGAGCTAATAATTTGTATTTGCAATCCCTGAGAAGCATGTCACGTAGCTGCGCTTTGAAAGTTTAACTAGCATCAACTTTTGTAGATTTTGTTTCGGTTTTCGTATTTTTTGGGGTGCTTTTGAATTTTACCGTTTGAATAACTTTGTTTTATTAGTCATGATATTGCCTATTGTAGCAAGAGAAAAGGAATTATAATCCAAACTCCTACTGCTAAAATTGTTGTTTCGCTCTGAACGAAATTACTCCATTTAGATGATGAAAAAATACACGTCTCTTAGATAACATCTACCATAGTCTATGAAACGAAACGTACCTAGCAAAACTTCAAAATGGTAATATAAATTTTTGGTGTACTGTTAAGGCCTTATACTTCATTATTCATGATCTAAGTTTGTACTTTTTCTAAGCTGTTTTGCCAGAAAGAATAATACCTTCTACAGTAATGTCTATCAGAAAATATAGGTTACGTAACGAAGGAGGATACTTCGCGTAGAGTTGACCTACATAGATCTATGTTGACTGCCAGCCCCTAGGAGGAGTGTATAAAGTGAAGGGACAATGTTTTTTAATTAACGTCCTCCAACGTAACGTCGTATCGAACGGATGATACAGGCCGCAAGCAGGTCACAAAGACGCGCGGAAGTCCCTAACAGTACCAGGCTTGAAGACCAATGTCCCTGTTGGAGATGGCTAGAGAGGGCGATGAGCGATCCGTTAGCCAAGCAGCCCTTTATGTCCACGTCGCGAAACCCAGAAGCTTACCTTAAGGTTGAGAAGCAAATGGAACGAAAGGGAAATGATGGAAAGGAAATTGCGGTGGATGAGAAACCACCCAGCATTCACTTTCCACCAGGGAAAACCACCGAGAGGGATGACTCAAGTGTAATGTCTATAGCCCTCATTCGGAAGGTTGCGAATTGGATTTACGCTGCCGACTTTCCTGACCTTGGATTTTTTCGGGGTTTTCCAGGGTCACTCAGGCGAATGCTGTGAAGAATATTTACCTTACATCTCCCGTTTCACTTCCTTTCATTTCATTCTATCTATCCGGTCTTTCCAGGTTGTAAGAGTCAGCGGGATCGCCGTGGGCTGCGTTGCTGTGGTGTTTGCACTCTGGAAATACGGTGCTCGGCTGAGGGGAGGCACAGTGGCAGACTGGCGGCCCTCCCAGGGTGACTGATTGACCAGCCAGACCCGATTGGCTCGTGGCAGTCTCTCTGTGGTGACCGGGAGCTTCGTCAGGCTGGGGAACTTCCTCGCACCTATTAGGACTCACCGTAGCTGGAGTTCTGGCTGCCTGTAGGGTACTTTCATATCATCCTTCCTTTCGGGATCTGACGCACAATAAGCCATCGGCTCACGTACCAGAATCCCTACCGCGACAGACAAACCGACCGACCACAAAAAGCCTAAGGACAGAGGGGATGATTGGCCATAATCGAACCCACGTCTTCTCGAATCCTCACATCTTTCCTGGAGTCATCGCGCTCAGTACGTCAGGATACAAATAGTTGTATCACAAACAAGGCGATTTCGGAATAACGCAAAATTTGAAGAGGCATAAAAACCTTAAAAACCGAAAATAATGTAGAAAACTACACTAGATAATATATTTAATCACATTTCGGCAATCCAGGAAACATTATGTATATAACGTAACATCTCTAGAAACTTAGAGTTCAACATACACACACTTAACAGTTCTGTGTGAAAGATGTGATAATAAATTCAAGATATTTAAAAGCACAATGATTTCATTCGTCCTAAGTTTAACGCTTACAAAACTTGGTGTCAGTAACGACGTTATTTGTGGTAATTTCAGTGCTATGGGATTTACACATACATATACCCAGAGGCTACATGTCATCCTGTGTTACTAAACTGCTTGCATTCACATTACAGCACTGTTGTCAATGTAAGATGATTATTTTATGACTACCAGTTCAGGAAGAGCCCAACATGTATCCTTTCACTCTCCTTAAAATAGAAACCTTGGCCATGGTTATTAATCTATGGTTTATTTCCTTTGGGAAGAAAGACACGTTTTAGTACTGTCTAACTTTCTCCCTCACTGAGTTCGGTATCACATTAACTGCTCTCTTAAGGGTATCCATGAGTAAACATTTCTAAACCTTGCAGTTTTTATATAGTTTTGTCACATACGGCTACATAAGTGTATTTTAAATGTTGTGTAGTTATCTTTAATCCTTTTTGAAGAAAAAAATAAGTACCTTACTTTTATTATTCTAATTTATTAAGCGTGGCATTCGATACAGAAATCGTAATTTTGGAAAACTAAAACAACTACAATATTACTCAGATAGTAACACACAAGCAGGTGGGATAAGACCGGTCGAGGCTATTGGCTAAATTGGCAACTTTCCGCGATTTCTGTTGCTCTATGTAGCGTTTTCGATTTGTTTCAGTTTCTGTTTTTTGCTGTATTTAGCGCGTATTTTTATAAGCAACCCTCCAGATTTATGCGTGTTTGTGATGTTTTAGTCATTTTTGTTACTTGTCGTTACAGTTTTGTCATATTTGTTTTGTTTTAGACAATCTAATCATCTATTCCTCCCTTTTATCGCCTGACATAAGCCTTCTCTTCTGTTCACCTATTAACCTAATCTAAATTAATATAATCCTACCACCAAAGCGTCCCGGGTTTAGTCCCAGGCTATTGCATGTGGGATTCGTGGTGAACGAAGCGACGCTGGGATGGGTTTCCTCCGGGTTCTCCGGTTTCCCGCGCAATCTCATTCCACCGGTGCTCCATCTTCATTCCATGTGTTATCAGTGTCACCAGGGTCATCAGGTACCCGGGTTCGATTCCCGGTACCGGCGTGAGGAGTTTCTCTCCCTGGGAACCTGGTGATTGAGGAGCTACTTGATTGAAAAGTAGCAGCCCCTGGTCGAGAAGACCGCATAACCGGCTGGGAGGGACCGGGTCGCTGACCGTGCCTGTCATGACTCCTGTGGTGGGCAGAGGTGGAGGGCGCAGCGGTCGGGCGGTAGGCCTTGGCCCGGACGGGCTGTTGTGCCACGGGGTTTACATTTATCACCTCTCCTATGACCTCATGTCGTATGTACCATCCCACTATAACCTATCCTGGCCTTCACCCCCACACAGATCTAGGCTATGGCATTTCTCTGAGTTGTAGGTGCTTTCCAATGATTTTAGAAACTTTGAAGGTATTCAGACTCACTAGCACGCATGCTTTAGACATTTCGAGACATTTCACGCTATTTTTGTGCTGTTTTAAGCACTTTGGAGGGTAGTTTGGCCATTTTTCAGGTATACAGGCTTCTTTTATAGCTGTATTAAGCGTCTTTCCGAACCATTAAAGACATTTTGGTGCTATATACTTACGGGTATTTTAGCCACGTTTTGGGTATTCTAAGTACCTTTATTCTTGATTGAAGCACCCTCAAAGTTATTGGACATACATTTTAGGTCATTTAGAATACTGAGACACGTATTTAACTCTTTCAGTAATTGGTAGGTGGATTTCTGCGACATCAAAGTTTTACGCTTTAAACATTTTGGATGCATTTTCGAGCTCTGATGCTGATATGTATTTGTAACACTTTGTCCGCTATTGTGAAGACCCCTTTAGAACTAGGAACTGGCATTTCGCACACTTTTCGCGGAATACAGGACGCTGTTAAAGGAATTTTTGTCACTGTATTTTGTATGTTTTAAGATACTTCGCTTGGTATTACAATAATTCCTATGGTTTTATAGCAGCTGAGGATTTTTCTTGTTTCAGAGTCCTTTTTATCATATTGTTTTTTCAATAATGTTAGCCTGCTTTGTGTGCATTTTTAAACAATTACAGAAATTTGTTCACCTTTAAAGTACCTCATTTCCAAATCGTTTGAAGACTTCTCTACTTTCAGATGCTCGCATCCCGAGCTTGACTTACATTCTTTCTGAGGCACATACAACTAAACTATATCAAATCTAAAGTGCACTATTTGTAACCAAAGAGAGAACAAAAACATGATAATTAGTTAGTGAAAAGAAAGTTACTCCCTGCGTGTAAAGTAATTCAATAGAACGCCGACACCGGTTATTTGCGTCCGCTTTGTAAAATATAGATGTAAATTCTATTGACCAACAATGCTGTTGAATATTCTTTGAAGAATTAATGCAAAATCGTCTCTCCCATGTCTCATATTCAGGCTGTAACCAGGCATGGGGACTATGTGCCCGCTCCGTTGTCTATGCCAACCCTTCGCTTCCCCTACATTTTCTCTTCTGTTGTGTGCAATGACTGTACAGAGCTGAAGGGGTGGTTTATAGTATCAGGTGCGTACAAAGTCAACATGTCGCAGCCTAAATAGGTTACGTTGTAATTTTCAAGAAGCTTGAGAGCGTAAATATTTTGCTTTACGAAATTACAAAGCCCATTTCCTCATCTGCTCAATCGATTTTATATATGTATAATAGAACTACTTTTGTCAACTGAAGGTTTGTGTACTATAATGTGGTGAGAGAGTGGTTTCTCAAACAATGCCAATATGAGCTGTCTAGCATTGTGTCTATGTCTTTCGCTCATATTTCCTAGTGATATTAACCCTCTTTGTGCTTTCCAAACCAACTCTTGAGTTCAAAAGTATGCATTTCATCAAGCCGCAAAAGATGTTTCACCCGAAACCAGAATGGCTGCTGCATAGAAGGTAACAGGGAGGGGTGATCGTTGGGGTAAATCATTTCACACTTCCAGTGCTCATCTTGCCGGCCCTGGTTTATTCAAACTTAGTGAATAGAACTAGTATTTAATACTAAGTTTCGAAATACTAAGTTTCGAATTATGTACGATAGGGATGTTCAGTATAGTGCCATGCCGTCATTTGTTTTACACACTACTAGACGCAGGTGGACACAGAGCATGTCAACGTCCTCTGGAGTCTGATCGGCAAAACGTGGAGTGGATGAGCCCTAAGCGTAGTGTGTGAAAATTTAAACTTTTGTACCTTCCCCTTAGTCCCGTAGTTACTTAATAACATACAATTTGTATACCTAGTTATAATGCAGAAGCCCATAGATACAGAACGAAATACAGGTGAAGGTGCGGAATATGGAGATTCCGCATTCCACGACAAGTTAACCTCTTTGGAAAAGACGCAGTGTGTGAACATCGAGAAAAAGAATTAGTTCACTTGTTAGATATAAAACATTAGTTTACTTATTTCACATGTTAGCAATTTGTTCTTTTTTATTAATTCTTTAGCATCTCCTATAACGAACTTGATTACGGAAATATCTACAAAGGAAATAATACCTAGAAATATATTTGCACAGAGTTCGTATGTTTATCGTAGCGTTTTGGGCAAATACGATTGTCTTTTCTTTGCCGCGCCTTCTGTTTTCTTAGGCGCTAAATGGTAACCAGACAATCATGTTTGGAATAAAATATCGGCAGCATAGCTATTATTTTAGATGCATTTTTAGAGCAACAATAACAACGCCTTGCCACATGCCAATCCCAACAGAAGCTCAAAACCTCTTTCGCAAGTATGTTTTTTATAACACCAATTTGTACGTAGTCTAGCACAAAGGCTTGGCAAATTCGTTTTAATATTTTACTAATGTATCAGTTGAAGTTAGAATACGTCTTATTGCACAAATCCATTAGAAAGAAGAGGGACTTTCAATTATGAAAGAAGTACTTAAATCAGTCAAATGGTTCTTTGCATCACCCTAAACACACCCACACAGACATACATACATGCATACACACATACACACACACACACACGCACGCTCGCACACACATACAGGGTGCAAGGCTACTTGTTACTAGGGCTCGGATTTTTAGGTGAACACGTATTTTGTTTGCGTCCTAATATGAACTTGAAACTGAGTTTAATGTTCAGGATATCTGCACTGGACCAAATAGTATGTTTTATTGCACATAATAATACATAATTTGTGAATTTTTATGTAAATAAGTATTTTGGGATTTTCACATATTTACAGAAAATCACATAAAAGCAGCAGCAGAATTATTTTTTAACAAGTCGCTATCCATTTTAATGCTCAATTATACGTGCCAGACGACGCAGTTTGTTATTCATTATTGGAAGACTGACATGTCAGCTATAGTACCCTTAACTTTGAAGAAAATATAAACATCCTGCTTTCTTTGGCTACGTGAGCTCGCAAAATAAGACGGGAATTCCTCCATTGCCATATGCTTAAAATATATAAACACCTGTTATCGCTTCACAGCCCGGCTAGTATGTACACTGATACCTGTTAAACTGTATAGTCAATTAGTCATTTATGAATACGCAAAGTTTATACAACTTTCTAGTTTGCTTGGAGAGTTATATGTCAACAGTATTGAGTTCACAGTGGATTAAACATGCCCAGAATGAAAAGTAGTGCAAGTTACCGTGTGCAACAATACGCTGTGAAATTTAAGGGTATTTTAAGTTGTGATGGTAAAATCCTCTATTATCAACCATGTGGAAAAGGGATAACGGGGGAGTAACGTTCGCAAGTGATAAAACATTTAGTGTTAAGAGACATAAGGCAGCTATTTGACGCTTTACGAAAAGAAAATTTATTTTATTAATAATCCAGTGCCAAGTACCTCTGCAGGACCTTCCAAATTTCCAGTGTGTTGTGAGGATTTCAGCAGAGTATTAGTTTCACAGGACATATCCAACTCGAAAGTGAATCAACCTCAGTTTAAAACATTCCTGACAAGATATACAGATATTGACATACCTGATGAATCAACTTTGCGAAAACATTACCTTCCAAAGTGATAAGAACAAACTGTGACGTATATACGTAACATTTGTGCTAATTAAAAATAGAGCGTAAACGAAACTCTAGGTCCTAATGGCGGGAAAATTGGAAATGTTGTTACAGGGGTGTTGAAGAATGAATATGAAATTTCAAAGTCATCTTTCTACCTGCCTGTCAAGACATTCCTGCTGTAAACCACGTGACTGCTGCCACATTATTTAATGAAACAATGCAGATGTTGTGGTAAAATGTACGATGTCACAATGTTTGGTTATTTTTTACCTATGCGGCATCATGTGTGAAAAAGGCAGCAGCAGAACTTACAGATAGTTATCCTAAAATGATTTGATACATGTGTTGCGCAAGCATTGCATAGAATATGTGAGGAACTTAGGGCCGTGTTTCCTGGCAATGAATAATTTGATTTCTAATGGGAAAAAAGTCTTAATCAAGTCACCTAAAAGGAGTGAAATTTTACAGAACAAAAATCTCAACACTACCCTGCTTTCTGCTTCTGTGGTGACTTGCTGGGGAACATGGTTGGTCGCAGTACAACAATACGCAGTAAACCTAGATGGTTTTTCTGTTGTCACATACGAGCTAAATTGTAAAGTTGCCAGTTCAATTAAAGTGCTTCAAGAACTTTTAAGTGACAGTGTTTTAAGAAATAACTAAGCATACATTTCCGCAAATCTGTGATTTCGCGGTGACTCCATAAAGCAATTGGAATCAGCAGGAATGTCTCCGTGAGAAGCAGTTCATGTAGCCCAGGATGTGGAAAAATATTGAATGTTCATTCTGGTCCACACCACAAAACTTAAAGAGCAAATGCAAAGAAGTGTTAAAAAAAGATAGTGAATTTAGCATAATGTCTTAAATTTCGTATGTGTTGCATAGGCAACATGAAGACATTATTGATGTGAGTGTGCGTGTGTGACATTGCTTGTTATAATTATGCCAGACTAGGCTCTTGTGACCTGAAGCGATCATTTTCGAAATTCAAGATACTTGTTCATGACAAGCGTCAATCTTTAGGGATGGAAAATTTTAGGAAGCATGTGGTTGTATACTGTAACTGTACAGTACCTAGTGATTCCTTCCAGCAATGATGTGTGGTGAGCACCACGTATAGTTATTAGTTCAGCCATCCAGAGCGTAAAAATGTTTTATTTATTGCGGCACATACGTTTGACATTTTTAGAACATAAAGAATTAATATTTCCCGAGTTTATAGCCCTACTTATGAGTAACTATGACATAAAAGTCATCAAAGTATTTAATGGTAGCTTTTAGCTGCATTTTAGCACTTCCGGTGGCACTAACTTACATCAGAACTGCTTATTTTGCTTTCTTTCATAGCATTATAACATATGGTATTATACTTTGGGGTAGTAGTAAATATATCACTAATATCGTACTATTGCAAAAGAAGACCATTCGAATAATATCGGATGCAGATAAATTGGCACATTGTAAGCCACTATTTGTACAACTAAGAATAACGACAGTAGTGAACTTCTATATCTATACAGTCCTCATTTATATAAAAAAGAATACATCTGATTATCACTATAGA
>CM060964.1:111383355-111508355 GCA_030765045.1 Tenodera sinensis
AAGTATGACAATCTTGGATCACACTCAATCATTAAATTTCTAGCAGTGGATAACGTAGAGATATATGTTGCACATTTGTCTTTTTTTCTTTTCAGTGTGTTCAGATCACTGTGTGCAACGTAGTTAGTTTCAATTTCAGCTGAATACAAACATTCAATTACAGATTCAAGCTTTTTGAGAACTGTTCTAGGTACATTTTCAGTACTGGAAACAATTTTGATGGAGCAAGAGGAAACAAAGAATGTAATAGAACATTCCCCAAGCAAGGCAGATTTTAAAGTAATGACACTACAAATTTTCAGCTTTGTTTCAGCTTCTAGAACCTGTTTCACTAAAATATGACAATTTCCACCACTCATTTGTCAATATTGTCTTATGCTAATTTTCTGTGATTCGAAAAGATGAATTAAGTCCCTGAACTTAGCTTCTTCTGTAAAATAGGTCAAAGTGATAGATGATGTGGCACTATCATTTATGCTACTTTGGAATCAATCTTGTGTAATTCCTGACTGAACTCCATTCTTGTTTGGAATATTGAATATTTGGTTTCCTACATTGAGCCAAGTGTTTCTTATGCACTTTAATAAATGCACAGAATCAAAATGTAGGAAGAGCTTTTTGTAATATTTCACAAGATTTTGTACACTCACTTTAATAACCCATTTCATAAGTGCTAAAACATCCCTTTATTCACCCTGTTTTGTTTTTTTTCAGATATAAGAGAAAGAGCAGTGAATCCACAGGTTACCAATGTGCTCAGTACTTGAAGGTTCATTTTTTGCAATGATGTGCTATTTATGTTTTTTGCAGGAAAGAGAGCAAATACATCTAAATTTCCAGATAGGGGAGAAGAAATCATGAATGCTTGGATAGCAGTGGCAGCATTAGCTTGCCTTTCTCTATTTGTGGCAATCCCTTCTATATTCCTACCGTATAATTCAACTTGGGCATAACGCAAATTTCATCTATAGGAGTTTTCACATTATGAAGGCACCTATGCACAATCAGTGCGGCTTTGCCACGTATGTTGCGCCCGCACGATAACCGCGGTTTTGCTAGTTGGTTCCTGAACCACTGTTCAAATCTATCCCTCTCCATTTCATCACGATAATCAGCAGAACCGATTTTGCAAAGATGTGACATAATCTTACTTATCTGAATCAAAGTTTTAGCCCCACGAAAAGAGTAAAATAATATTGAAGCTCAAAACAATATTTCCGACTTTTCTTTTTTTTTTTTTTTTTTTTTTTTTTTTCTGAATTCCCGTCCTCCAACATTATGTCATATCGAACGAATTAATGAAATGGGTGAAATGACGCTCAAATGAGTCCGAGTTCCCTGGAGCTTTAAGGTATCTGACATTCGTCTTCTCAGGGTAGGGAAACCATCGGAAAAAGACCTTACCCGGATAACTTACCCTAAGCGAGATTCGAACTCGCGACCTGTTCAACGTGAGGCAGACACGCTACCGAGGCGGACAATATTTCCGATGAGCACCTCGGTTGTGTGGATACAGTAAGTTGCAATTGTTTTATTAAGAATATCAATTTCTTTTTTGTTTTATTTCCGAAAGTGGCAAGGTCCATGTTGTCAAACCAATTCAAAAACAATGGAAGTTTATCATTGGTGCTTACATTTTTCTCTTCAAATGCTGCTAGCTGACCCAACAGGCAATCAAACTTTGTCCACTTATCATACATTAATGTCTCACCCAAACACCATTCAAACCGTGTCTTGCGAACTTCTGTATTATTGTGCAATATGTATGTGCACTGAGAGAGATGGCACGATTTTTATACACACAGTCACTTTTGGTGGTTCACTAACACACAAGTCATCTATTTTACATAAAGAAATAGAACAACTATCAGGCCAGCTTATTAAAATGAAAGGACTCACATTTCTGCTTTTCAACTTACCCACAAGCTCACGGTATCCACTTATAGTCGTCCCTTTCGTGCCGCTCTTGAGATTGTTGGTCACGGGCATAAACCCTGTTGATATGATCACTGGGGTCCTTTCCTTCAGAAGGCAATTGTTCGGTTAAATATGATCCGAAATGCACTGTCCTGCAAACAGAAAAATTAACCACACTATACGTTTAATGTAGGCATAGTCTTAGATGGAACACAATAAACATAAACACGTGGAAAGCGCATGATACATTAAACACGCTATTGGATTTAGTCCCGTTCCCTATAATGCCCAAATAAAAGTTTTAAACACTCTACTATGAAGACAAGCTTACATAGGAATTATTATAACAAACAATAGCTCAAAGGCATAGAAAACAATACGGATAGCGTGTGGAAACACCTCAGAACTCACCACCACCTACCGCGGCCATTTTTGTACAACTCAGATGACAGTGTCAGTTTCGTTATCTAGAGCAGTGGTGTCAAGGTCACAGACCCTTCGGGGCTAAACTGTGCAACAGCTATATGCAGAGGGCAAAACATGACGTAATACATATCAACACTAGACGCTTTATCAACTGACACCTGTTTACTTGCAAGTTGGTCGCGTCCACGAATATAACCTTTCTTGGAGTGCGTACACCTTACGAATTTTTTTCCTTCAGATTTGCCTACAAGGATAAATAGCACAGATACAAGTTGGATCTGCGAAGGGGAACGGTACATCTCACGCATACATAGAAAACTACTTGATGTAGTTATTTAAGTTGATTAAAATAGTTGCAACCTTCTGATGATTAGGCTGAGTTATAGGTACTATTAAACCTACCCTAGCTCTTGGGTTAGCATTCTCAAACAGGAAAGTACACCACTTACGCACTTGCATGCCTCTTAAAGATAGATGTTATTACTTTTCAATCCCAGATGTAAAAATGTCAATCTACTTTGAATGAATGAATGAATGAATAAATAAATAGGAGAATAATTACACGGTATTAATAATAGTGCTTTTAATACGAACTTGTGTTAGATATAATCTATATTTATATAAAAAGTAAATAGCAGCTTTCAAATCCTGTTATACCTTAAATGAATATTCTTTGCTATTTTGATTAAACATAATAACAGAATATTTACTTGTATTATCTTCAAATAAGTGAAATAGCACAAAACATTATTAGTAACAGGGATTGGCGATTTCCTCCAAAATTAAAGGAAAGGACTACATGCAAGTTGTTTGAAAACTACTGTCCTTAAAGATACGTATTTTAGTGTTAAGCGTTTGCATAATGAATTTAAGACAATCTTAGTGAAAACCTAAGTAAAATACCACATGTTACACATTTGTAGGATCAGTTACTTGGCATATTTTTCAACTCACACCCTTTTCAAAATTTGGCTTACAAAGACAGATTCTAAGACTGGATGCCAAATTGCTATCCGAGAGTCTGTTTCTGTGGCGAGTTTTCAGGAGCTGCATTATAGAGAAACCCTGTTCACAAAGGTAGGTACTGCCAGGCATTGCCATACTTTTTGCTGCGTTGGGAATCAAATTTGGGAAACGCCTATTGTGAAGTTTCCGGTAGAATTCGATCAGTGCGTCTGAGCATGAATTGTCAAATTTCTCATGAAGGCGACTCACGCTGTACTTCTATCAGCTCCAGCGGAACTGCTGTATTATTTACTTTATCTATTTAATAATGACTTTGCATGTTGTATTTTAATGCAAGATACTGGTTGCACATTAGGTACTGAATACTACTACCACAACTTTGCAAAGGAATTGTTTTCCCATTCGAAACATGCGAATCCAAATGACTCATGTCTGTGCTCTCGGACGCAGCCATTGCTCTGCCTGCATCACACGGAAAACTGCACTGAACTGGTTTCTAACGGTCTGGCCCTCTATGCCCAGGGCACGGCGACTTGCTCTCTCCGTGGCATTGCCACTCGGGGCCACGATTGACACCACTGATCTAGAGGGTCCTGCAGTAGCCAATGTGGTAGTAATATTAACCGTCAGATGTCACGGCTTCCCCATCTTCGTTTAGTTTTAAATGATTATATGATTTTAGGTTTCTTGCCTTCTTTCAATACATCTGATGCAGTTTTGGTATTTACCGTACGTTAGTAGCCCTATGAATAATATAAATCTACAAATTTAAAAGTGTGTAATGTTGAGTCCGTAGTGTCGTCGTTCATAATTCCCTTAAAGATACGCATCTGTGTAAACTGGCCAAAAACTTCAAAAAGTGACAAAAATTGTTTTTTATTTTATGAAGTATGTACTACATACACCTCCTGCTTTATATTGATACACTTCTTATAGCCTTACGGCCTTTATAACCATGACACGTGGCCGTTAAACTGTTTGCCTGTAAGTGGTAATATCCATTTAAGTCTATGCAGTTTCATTCCCTTTGCTACCACTTCAAGCTTAGATTTCTCATGTTTTTATTTTTAAGATTATTTGCTCTTTAAAGTGCTCCACACGATGCAGTTTTCACTACACATGAATGACCTTTGGTGTACTTGCTTAGAAATACACGGAAATGATGAGATAATTTTTTCGTAGCATAAATAACTTTCGAGCAATTAAATATTAGAGTTTACTCTAACAAATATAAATGACAAAAGTAATGAATTTAAACTTTACAGTTTATTTTTATCAAAAATAATAACAAAATGAAGAAATTATCTCATAAACTTGCTAACGTTCTATAAAAGAACATAACTAAAAATTATGAAGCTTTTCATATGAAAATTGCATCGTGGGGAGCTATCTATTAAAATATCAAACAATTATAATGAAATAGTAATATCTTGGGAACTAATTTGACTAAATGTATGACATTTGGCAGATTTACTACTCACTATACAGTGATTGTTGTACCTATAAAAATTCCAAATCAATGTAATAAAGACTGTAAATTTTCTAAATTCCATAGACGGGTATCCTTAAATATCAATGCATATTTGCAGTGAATTCATTATATTAGCTGCTGCAAACGCGTTGTGAATAAGACTCGAAGTCCCTTTGATGGTAGCATGAGCAAGTGCATTAAGTGTAGCAAAATCTAATAATTAGGGCTCAATATTGTTATCGTCCTATTGTGAACTTTGAACTGAGTTTAATGTTCAGGATATCTACACTGCACCAAATAGTATGTTTTATTGCACATTATTATACATATCTTTTAATTTTTATGTAAATAAATATTTTGGGATATTCGCACAAAGGCAGACTTTTAAAAATATTTTTCACATATTTACAGAAAATCACATAAAAGCAGCAGCATAATTATTTATAACAAGTCACTATCCACTTGAATGTTCAATAACACATAGCAGATGACACAATCTGTCCTTCATTATTGGAAGCCTGATATGTCCGCTACAGTATCCTTAACTTTGAAGAAAATATGAAATCCTGCTTTCCTTGGCTACATGAGCCCACAAAATAAGACGGGAATTCCTCCACTGCCATATGCTTAAAATATATAAACACCTGTTATCGATTCACAACCCGACTAGTATATACACTGACACCTGCTACACTGTATAGTCAATTAGTTATTTGTGAACACACAAAGTCTATACAAGCCTCTAGTTTGTTGGAGAGTTATATGTCGACAGTATTGAGTTCAAAGTGGAGTAAATATGCCCACAATGAAAAGTAGTGCAAGTTACCGTGTGCAACAATACGCTGCGGAACTTAAGGATATTTTAAGTTGTGATGGTAAAATCCTGAGATTATCAGCCATGTGGAAAAGGGATAACGGGGGAGTAACGTTCAGAAGTGATAAAACATTTAGTCCTAAGAGACATAAGGTAGCTATTTCACATTTCACGAAAAGAAAGTTTATTTTATTAGCTATCCAGTGCCAAGTCCCTCAGCAGGATCTACCAAATTTTCAGTGTAGCTAAGGTGAAGATTTGTGTGGAGCGTTAGTTTCAGTGGACATACGAATCTCGAAAGTGAATCAACCTGAGTTTAAAACATTGCTGATATAGCGGTATTTTACACCTGATGAATCAATTTTGCGAAAGTATTACCTTTCCAAGGATCTGCGAAGAAACTGTGACGTAGGTATATACGTAACAATTTGTGCTAATTAAAAATAAGGCTTAAATGAAACTCCAGATTCTACGGGCAGGAAGATTGGAAATACTCTTACAGGTTAATTAAGGTAAATGAAGCTATTAACACTGAAGCAACAAGATTCTAAAGTAAGAACAAATTATAAACTAAAAACTTCACTTAACTTAGTAATGTCGCAAGTTATTTTTCAAAAACTTACTCGAGTTTTGAGTAGACTCCAACTCATTTTCAAAGCCATACAATCAAATTGTTGCCAAAGCTACAATTCCTCATTTTTCTGTGAAAACGAAAAGCATGGATACTGATGTTCATTTTAATTACCAGTCTCTGAAAACAAAAACCTATAAATGCAATCAATAGAAGGTAATTCAAAGTTCATAACACGGTTCCTGTATTTTAAAAATAAAAACTTTTTCCCAAACCATTAAATCTATAGGTCCACTTAATTGTTTTAATACTTGAACTTCTGGATTAATTTCATGATTAAACGACCAAAAATGATCTGCCACAGCTGATTTATCAGTTTGTTTATATTTAATGTTTCTAATATGCTCTGTTATTCCGATTCATAAATCATGTTTAGTTTTACCAATTTAAACCTTATCACAATCTAAACAGCTAAATTGATAAATGCCAGATTTTTTATAATTTGGTATTTTACCTTTTTTAGAAATACTTAGTAAATTTTGTATATTAAATTTATTTTGAGGTATCAAATTTATTCCATATTCTTTAAAAATCTTTGTAAATTTTTTATTGGCCCATGGAAGGTAAGTAAACTTTTTAAAAATGCAATTTTCGATTATTATTTTGAGCGTAGAAATTTCTTTCACAGCTTTTAACAGCTTTTTATGTATAAAATCTATATTAAAACCATTAGTTACCGCGCTATTAATAATGTGTCTATATTCTGTGTCAAATTCTTCTTATTAAGGGGCATATTTATTAACCTATGAATTAAACTATTGAAAACAGCAAATTTATGGGCAAAAGGATTAAAACTTTTATTTCTTATGTAATTATCAGTGTGAGTGTATTTTCTGTAAATACCATAACTCAATTTTTTTTATGTCTTTTAATTTTTAAGTTCAGAAATGAAAGGTATCCATTATTTTCAGTTCCCAAAATGAACTGTATAGCTTTATTTTGTAAATTTAAAAGTTTTAAAGTATCATTTATGTGATTTTTAGGGACAACAGCAAAAATATCATCCACATATCTATACAATATTTTAAACATTAGAGGGAATGATTTTATAATTTGAGATTCAAAATTGTACAAAGGTACTAAATGGTTTAGTTAACCATTTAGCTAGATTATACGTAGGTGAAATTATACAATTTATAATTGGTCTCATTTTATTTCCTGGTTTGTGAATTTTTGGAGGTGCTTATAATGTAGGTAAAACTGGATCTTTAACTTTTAAAATACTTTTTTCTTTTTTAGATATCATTTTCACTTCGTTGAGAGTTTTATTAAAAGCTGAAATGCATGATTTTAAAGAATCATTATGAATTTTTTAAGTAATCTTCACTAGCAAGCAAAAGTTCTACTCTATTAATATAATCAGATTGATCTAAAATTCCAATGTTTTTGCCTTTTTCAGCTTTTGTATAAATTACATCCTTTTCATTCAATGATTTAATAATCTGACTTTTAAATTGACAAGATAAAGTTATACGATTCACTTTGGAAACTGAAAATAATGGGTGGCTTTCATTTCTGGGCTTAAAAATTAAAAGACATAACAATAAATTGAACTTTGGTATTTACAGAAAATCTACTCACACTGATAATTACATAAAAAATGAAAGTTGTAATCCTTTTGTACATAAATTTGCTGTTTTCAATGGTTTCATTTATAGATTAATAAATATACCCATTAATAAACAAGAATTTGGCACAGAGCATAAACACATTATGATCACTGCAGTAATTAATGGTTTTAATACAGATTTTATATCTAAAAAGATACAAAAATTTAAGTAGCAAACAGCTTTTAAAAAAGTTTCTACCCTCAAAAAAATAAAAGATAATTGTATTTTTAAAAAGTTTACTTACCATCCATGGGCCAATAAAAAATTTACAATGATTCTTAAAGAATATGGAATAAATTTGGTCCCTCAAAATAAATTTAAAATACAAAATTTACTAAATTTTTCTAAAAAAGATAAAATACCAAGTTATAAAAAATCTGGTATTTATCAATTTAGCTGTTTAGATTGTGATAAGGTTTTTATTGGTAAAACTAAACGTCATTTAGAAACCAGAATAAAAGAGCATTTTAGAAATATTAAATATAAACAAACTGATAAATCAGCTGTGGCAGATCATTTTCGGTTATTTAATCATAAAATTAATCCAGAAGTTAAATTATTAAAACAATTAAGTTTACCTATAGATTTAATGATTTTGGGAAAAAAATTTATGTTAAAAAATAGGAACCGTGTTATGAACTTTGAATTACCTTCTATAGATTGTATTTATGGGTTTTTGTTGTAGCTTTGGTAACAAATTTGTTTGTATAGCTTTGAGAATGAGTTGGAGTCAACTAGAAACTCGAATCTGTTTTTGCAAAAATAACTTACAACATTATTAAGATAAGTGAAGGTTATAGTTTCTAATTTGTTCTTACTTTAGAATAGTTACAGGTATTACGAAAAATGATGATGAAATTTCAAGGTCTAGTTTGTTACTGCCCTGTCAAAGACATGCCTGCTGTAAACAATCTGACTGTTGCCACATTACTTTTAATGAAACAATGCAGATATTGTGGTCAAATGTTGTACGATGTGACAATATTTCGTTATTTTTTACTTATACCTCAGCATATGTGAAAAAGGAAGCAGCAGATCCTGCAAATAGTTATCCTAATATGATTCGTTACATGTGTCGTACAAGGAGTGCATAGAATACTAGAGGAAATTAGGGCCGTGTTTCCTGACATTGATAAATTGATTTCTAATGGACAGAAAAGTGTTCATCAAGTCAACTAAAAAGAGTGAAATTTTTCAGAACAAACATCTCAACACTCCGCCGCTTTCTGCGCCTGTAGTGACCTCCTGGGGAACATGGTAGTCGCAGTTCAATAAAACACAGCAAACCTGGATGGTTTTTCTGCCCTCATATACGAACTAAATGGTAAACATATCAGTTCAATTAAAATGCTTCAAGAACTTTTAAGTCATACTGTCTTAAGAAATGAATTACCATACATTTCCGAAAATCTGTGATTTTGTGGTGACACCATAAAGGGATTGGCATCAGCAGGAATGTCTCCAAGAGAAGCAGTTCATGTAGTTCAGGATGTGGAAAAGTTACTGAATGTTCGTTCATTCTGGTCCACACCACAAAACTTAAAGAGCAAATGCAAAGAAGTGTTCAAAAAAGATAGTGAATTTAGCATAATGTGTTTTTGGAAGGGTTGGTTAGGCAACATGAAGACATTACTGATGTGAGTGTGCGTGTGTGACATTGCATGTTATAATTGTGTTAGACTTGGCTCTAGTGGCATGGAGTGATCATTTTTGGAATTCAGGACACTTCTTGGTGACTATGGTCAATCTTTCGGAATGGAAAATTGTAGGAAGCATGTGGTTCTATACTGTAACTCTAGAGTACTTGGTGACTCCTTCCAGGAATGCCGTCTCGTGAGTACCACGTATATTTACATTAGTTCAGGCATACAGATCGCAAAACATGTTTTGTTTATTTGGTCACAGGTTTTTGACATTTTTAGAAAATCAAAAATATATATTTCCCATGTTTTTAGCCTTTGAAAACCTAAGCCCTACTCATTAGTAATTATTGTGACGTAAAAGTCATCACAGTGGCTTTGTAGTACCTTTAAGCTACATATTAGCACTTCCGGTGACGTTTATATTCCCACATAACATTTTAGAACAAATATTTGCTTAATACGAAAATCAAGTTTTAATTTCAGTAACTGCCTCACTTTCTTTTACTGCTAGCCCAAGTGCCAGCACAGAAACCAGCGAGAATGGTTACAGTTTGTGCTGCTTATTCTGCTTCTATCTTTGCCTTCTGGTAACACCGGTTTGCCCGTTTGTGTTATCTTAATAATGTTTATAATTGACAATTTACTGATACGAAAGTTAGGTTTGTGTTGCACAGGAAGTTAGGTTAGATTTTTAAAGTATAAGTTTACATTAATTAGCAAGTAGTGGTAACACCATACGACGAGTGCGTACATTCGCTTACCTCACAA
This sequence comes from Tenodera sinensis, assembly GCA_030765045.1. Taxonomy (NCBI): domain Eukaryota; kingdom Metazoa; phylum Arthropoda; class Insecta; order Mantodea; family Mantidae; genus Tenodera; species Tenodera sinensis. The sequence continues at coordinate 111,393,602 of CM060964.1, forward strand.
CCACATTCGGCACTTCCCATGGGGCTAATACTCCCACATAACTATTTCTAACCAACGTTTGCTTCATGCGAAAATCAAGTTGTAATGTTAGCGAAATATCACATTTTCGGTCAGTGCATAAAACCTTGTCATGTGAATGTCCTCTGGCATACAGTGGTTGCTTGATTAAACACGCCTTTAATTTATACCCATGCAGATGGTAGGTACGCCAAAAGAATTACAGTTATTCAAGCAACTCAATACACCTACCTCATCCTAGAAATTCAAAGCGAGCAAACTCGACTAAACACATTCATTGCTGGATTCATTTGCATTTGGCTAAAGACTTATTAGACTGTATGCTGTTCAACGATGTATTCACTCATTTTTGCTAAACAATGCTTAAACAGTCACTTCCACTTTATAAACTGTCCACACCATTTAAAATATGGCTAATACTGTGTAATACACGATCATATGGACGTCCTTTAACTTACAATAGGAGTTGGATTAACTACACGCTGTTACAGCGTTGCAATCAAAGTAAGAGCCTGTCAGATTCGTTCTTCTTAGCAAAATAAAATATTAGATGTAAGAAATAAATCGTCCTCTTACCTTCAATTGTTTCTCTCTCCGTTCCGAACTTCACTAAAGTATATTAAACACACAGACAGTTTATGCTGTTCTTTCATTAAAAAGCATTTACCAATACCCTCTAGATACCTGAACTGTCACTGCCAATCCAAGATGGCGGCCGTATTTAATGTTGTATTCGAGGTCGCTCTGGTCTTGCCACGAGCTACCATGTGAATTAACTGTAGCAAAAGCTAATAATTACGGCTCCAATTTTTAGGAAAACATATTTGTTTGCGTCCTAATGTGGATTTGAAACTGAGTTTGATGTTCAGGATATCTGCACTGGACCAAACAGTTTAAGCTTTGCTGCACGTATTAATGCATATCTTGTAATTTTTATGTAAATACATATTTTGGGGTATTCGCATAAACGACACAATAATCGCATAAGGGAAGCCTTTTTAAAATAATTTTCACATATTTACCGAAAATCACATAAAAGTAGCAGAAGAATTATCTTCTAACAAGTCACTATCCACTTTAATATTCAAGTACACATGGCAGATGACGCAATATGTGCTTCATTATTGGAAGACTATAGCAGCTTCTTGTATGTTGGGGAGTTATATGTCGACAGTATTGAGTTCACGGTGGATTAAACATGCCCAGAATGAAAAGTAGTGCAAGTTACCGTGTGCAACAATACGCTGCGGAATTTAAGGGTATTTTAAGTTGTGATGGTAAAATCCTGTAATATCAGCCATGTGGAAAAGAGATAACGGGGGAGTAACGTTTGTAAGTGATAAAACATTTAGTGCTAAGAGACATAAGGCAGATATTTCACGCTTTACGAAAAGAAAGTTTATTTTATTAATTATCCAGTGCCAAGTACCACAGCTGGACCTTCCAAATTTTCAGTGTAATGTGAGGATTTCTGCGGAGCGTTAATTTCAGCGGACATATCCATCTCGAAAGTGAATCAACCTCAGTTTAAAATATTCCTGAAAAGATATATCGATATCGACACACTTGATGAATCAATTTTGCGAAAACATTACCTTTCCAAAGACCTGCGAAGAAACTGTGACGTAGGTATATACGTAACGATTTGTGCTAATTAAAAATATGGCTTAAATTAAACTCCAAATTTTACTGGCAGGAAGATTGGAAATATTCTTACAGGTTAATTAAGGAAACTGAAGCTTTTAACAGTTAAGCAACAAGATTCTAAGGTAAAGAACAAATTAGAAACTAAAACCTTCACTTATCTTAGTAATGTTGCAAGTTACTTTTGCAATAACTGACTCGAGTTTCGAGTTGACTCCAACTCATTCTCAAAGCTATACAAACAAATTTATTACCAAAGCTACAATTCTTCATCTTTCTCTGAAAACAAAAAACATAGATACTGATGTTCATTTTAATTACCAAACTCAGAAAACAAAAATCTATAAACACAATCTATAGAAGGTAATTCAAAGTTCATAACACGGTTTCTGTTTTTTAAAAATAAATTTTTTTCCCCAAACCCTTAAATCTATAGGTCTAGTTAATTGTTTTAATAATTTAACTTCTGGATTAATTTCATGATTAAATGACCAAAAATGTTCTCCCACAGCCGATTTATCAGTTTGTTTATACTTAACATTTCTAAAATGCACTTTTATTCTGGTTTCTAAGTAACGTTTAGTTTTACCAATAGAAACCTTATCACAATCTAAGCAGCTAAATTGATAAATGCCAGATTCTATATAATTTGGTATTTTATCTTTTTTAGAAAAATTTGGTAAATTTTGTATATTAAATTAATTTTGAGGGACCAAATTTGTTCCATATTCTTCAAAAATCTTTGTAATTTTTTTATTGGCCCATGGATGGTAAGTAAACTTTTTAATAATATAATCATCTTTTATTTTTTTGAGGGTAAAAGCTTATTTAACAGCTTTTTGATACTTAAATTTTTCTATCCTTTTTATGTATAAAATCTGTATTAAAACCATTAAGCACTGCAGTGTTAATAATGTGTTTATATTCTGTGTCAAATTCTTCTTTATTAAGGGGCATATTTATTAACCTATGAATTAAACTATTGATAACAGCAAATTTATGAGCAAAAGCATTAAAACTTTTATTTCTTATGTAATTATCAGTGTGAGTAGATTTTCTGTAAATACCAAAATTCAATTTATTGTTATGTATTTTAATTTTTAATTTCAGAAATGAAAGGCATCCATTACTTTCAGTTTCCAAAGTGAATTCTATAGCTTTTTAAAGTATCATTTATCTGCTTTTTAGGGACAACAGCAAAAATATCATCCACATATCTATACCATATTTTAAACATAAGAGGGAAAGATTTTATAATTTGAGTTTCAGAAAAGCTCATGAAAAGATTAGCAAGAAATGGCAAAGTTGGACTACCTATTGCCAATCTAGGGGTTTGTTGTAAAAAATTAGCATTAAAACTAAAGTAATTTTGATCTAAAGAAAGGTTTGTAACTTTTACAAAGTCATCTATTAAATCTTTGTTTAATTCTAAAGAATTTAACCATTTTTTTAAAAAAATCAAAAGCTTTTTTTTAGGAATACTAGGAATTAAGCAGTTACATCAAAAGAAACGAGTTTGTCATTATCAGACAATACTATGTTGCTAATCTTTTCTACTAATTCAGAAGAATTTTTAATACTTAAACTTTCAAATTGTACAAAGGTACTAAATTCTTTAGTTAATCATTTAGCTAGATTATACGTAGGTGAATTTATACAATTTATAAATGGTCTCATTTTATATCCTGGTTTGTGAATTTTTGGAGGTTCATATAATCTCGGTAAAACTGGATCATTAACTTTTAAAATACTTTTTTCTTTTTTAGATATCATTTTTACTTTGTTGAGAATTTTATTAAAAGCTGAAATGCATGATTTTAAAGAATCATTATGAACTTTTAAGTAATCTTCACTTGCAAGCAAAACTTCTACTCTATTAATATAATCAGATTGATCTAAAATTCCAATGTTTTTGCCTTTTTCAGCTTTTGTATAAATTACATCCTTTTCATTCAATGATTTAATAATCTGATTATTATAATTAGTTTAAGAACGATTTTTATTTATATCTTTCAAATTTTAGTGCATTTCATTTTAATCAAAGGTTTATTAATGTCATTTAAATCTTGAGTGGCAATTTCAATATCTGCAACAAAATCAACTGTGTTTTTTGAAAAACTTACACAAGTTTTCATACCTTTATTTAGAAAATTTCTTTCTTTCTCATTAAAGCTACAATTTGATAAATTAATTACATTATTTGTTGGATTATTTGGTTTGTTTATATTCAATTTCTGTTGCTTTTGGCATAATCTATTTCACATGTATTTTAACCTCTTAGTTTTTCTTTTCATACTAAAATTTAGATACTGAAATAATTTTGATTCAAAGTTAACCGAAATCAAGTTACCTAAAATACGTGTTAATTTTAAATGTAAGTCATATAACCTAAGTTCAATTTTATTTAATTTTTTAAAATGTAAACTTCTTTCAACTTCAATAACTTTCTTTTCTGCTGCCTTTTGATGAATACTATTGTTATCTAGTTTAACATTTCTTTTAACAAAAACAGGGGTTACCTTTCTTTAAAACTTCTAAGTTTACAAGCTACAGCTATACAATTCATTTTCGAACCTGAAAAAATGGGTGACTTCCATTCCTGGAGATAAAAATTAAAAGACATAACAATAAATTGAATTTTGGTATTTACAGAAAATCTACTCACACTGATAATTACATAAAGAATAAAAGTTTTAATCCCTTTGCACATAAATTTGCTTTTTCCAATAGTTTAATTTATAGGTTAATAAATATACCCCTTAATAAAGAAGCATTTGGCACAGAATATAAACACATTATTAACACTGCAGTAATTAATGGTTTTAATACAGATTTTATACATAAAAAAGGTAGAAATATTTAGGTAACAAAAAGCTGTTAAAGAAGTTTCTACCCTCAAAAAAATGAAAGATAATTGTATTTTTAAAAAGTTAACTTACCATCATCCATGGGCCAATAAAAAATTTACAAAGATTTTTAAAGGATATGGAATAAATGTGGTCCCTCAAAATACATTTAAAACACAAAATTTACTAAATTTTTCTAGAAATGATAAAATACCAAATTATAAAAAAATCTGTCATTTATCAATTTAGCTGTTTAGATTGTGATAAGGTTTTCATTGGTAAAACTATGCGTCATTTAGAAACCACAATAAAAGACCATTTTAGAAATATTAAATATAAACAAACTGATAAATCAGCTGTGGCAGATCATTTTTGGTCATTTAATCATGAAATTAATCCAGAAGTTAAATTATTAAAACAATTAAGTTTACCTATAGATTTAATGATTTTGGGAAAAAATGTTATGTTAAAAAACAGGAACCGTGTTATGAACCATGAATTACCTCCTATAGATTGTATTTATAGGTTTTTGATTTCAGATATTGGTAATTAAAATGAACATAAGTATATATGTTTTTCTGTTTTCAGAGAAAAATGAAGAATTGTAGCTTTGGTATCAAATTTGTTTGTATAGCTTTGAGAATGAGTTGGAGTCAACTAGAAACTCGAATCTGTTTTTGCAAAAATAACTTGCAACATTATTAAGATAAGTGAAGGTTATAGTTTCTAATTTGTTCTTACTTTAGAATAGTTACAGGTATTACGAAAAATGATGATGTAATTTCAAGGTCATGTTTGTTACTACCCTGTCAAAGACATGCCTGCTGTAAACAATCTGATTGTTGCCACATTACTTTTAATGAAACAATGCAGATATTGTGGTCAAATGTTTTAGGATGTGAAAATATTTCGTTGCTTTTGACTTATGCTGCACCATATGTGAAAAAGGCAGCAGCAGATCCTGCAGATAGTTATCCTAAAATGATTCGTTACACGTGTCGTACATGGAGTGCATAGAATACTAGAAGAAATTAGGGCCGTGTTTCCTGACATTGATAAATTGATTTCTAATGGAGAGAAAAGAGTTCATCAAGTCACCTAAAATGAGTGAAATTTTTCAGAACAAACATCTCAACACTCCGCCGCTTTCTGCGCCTGTAGTGACTTCCTGGGGAACACATTTGGTAGCAGTTCAATAATACACAGCAAACATGGATGGTTTTTCTGCTGTACTATACGAAATAAATGGTAAACATATCAGTTCAATTAAAATGCGTCAAGAACTTTTAAGTGACACTGTCTTAAATAAATGGCTTACCATACATTTCCGCAAATCTCTGATTTCGTGGTGACACCATAAAGGGATTGGCATCAGCAGGAATGTCTCCAAGAGAAGCAGTTCATGTAGTTCAGGATGTGGAAAAGTTACTGAATGTTCGTTCATTCTGGTCCACACCACAAAACTTAAAGAGCAAATGCAAAGAAGTGTTCAAAAAATATAGTGAATTTAGCATAATGTGTTTTTGGAAGGGTTGGTTAGGCAACATGAAGACATTACTGATGTGAGTGTGCGTGTGTGACATTGCATGTTATAATTATGTTAGACTAGGCTCTTGTGACGTGGAGTGATCATTTTCGAAATACAGGACACTTCTTGGTGACTATGGTCAACCTTTAGGAATGGAAAATTGTAGGAAGCATGTGGTTCTATACTGTAACTCTAGAGTACTTGGTGATTCCTTCCAGGAATGAAATCTCGTGAGCACCACGTACATTTACATTAGTTCAGGCATACAGATCGCAAAACATGTTTTGTTTATTTGGTCACATGTTTTTGACATTTTTAGAAAATCAAAAATAAATATTTTTAATACTTTTAGCCGTTGATAATCTGAGCCCTACTCATCAGTAACTAGTGTTCATAAAAGTCATCACAGTCTTTTTGTAGTACTTTTTAGCTACGCATTAGCACTTCCGGTGACGTTTATATTCCCACATAACCTTTTAGAACAAATATTTGCTTTATACGAAAATCAAGTTGTAATCTCAGTAAACTGCCTCACTTTCTTTTACTGCTAGCCCAAGTGCCAGCACAGAAACCAGCGAGAATGGTTATGGTTTGTACTGCTTATTCTGCTTCTATCCTTGCCTTCTGCTAACATCGGTTTGCCCGTTTGTGTTATCTTAATGATGTTTATAGTTGACAATTTACTGATAAGAAAGTTAGGTTTCGAATATTCAGGAGGTACGACGAGTGCGTACGTTCGCTTACCTCACAACCACATTTCGGCACTTCCCATGGGACTAATACTCCCACATAACTATTTCTAACCAACGTTTGCTTCATGCGAAAATCAAGTTGTAATGTTAGCGAACTACCACATTTTCTGTCAGTGCATAAAACCTTGTCATGTGAATGTCCTCTGGCATACAGTGGTTCCTTGATTAAACACGCCTTTAATTTATACCCGTGCAGATGGTTGATACAGCAAAAGAATTACAGTTATTCAAGCAACTCAATACACCTACCTCATCCTGGAAATTCAAAGCGAGCAAACTCAACTAAACACATTTCTTTGCTGCATGCATTCGCACTTGGCTAAAGACTTATGAGACTGTATGCTGTTCAACGATGCATTCACTCATTTTTGCTAAACAATACTTAAGCAGTCACTCAAACTTTATAATCTGTTCACAACATTTAAAATATGGCTAATACTGTGTAATACACGATCATATGGACGTGCTTTAACTTACAATAGGTGTTCGATTAACAACACACTGTTACAGCGTTGCAATCAAAGTAAGAGTCAGTCAGTTTCGTTCTTCTTAACAAACTAAAATATTAGGTGTAAGAAATAAATCGCCCTCTTACCTTCAACTGTTGCTCTTTGCGTTACGGACTTCAACAAAGGATATTAAACACAAAGACAGCTTAACGCTATTCTTACATTAGAAGCCATTTACCAATACCCTCTAGATACCTGACCTGTCACTGCCATTCAAGATGGCGGCCGTATTTTATGTTGGATTCGAGGTCGCTCTGGTCTTGGGACGAGCTTAACAAAAACTAATAATTACGGCTCCAATGTTTAGGTAAATACCTATTTGTTTGCGTCCTAATGTGAACTTGAAACTGAGTTTAATGTTCAGGATATCTTCACTGGACCAAACAATTTAACTTTATTGTATGTATTATTGCATATCTTGTGATTTTTATGTAAATAAATAGTTAGGGATATTCGCATAAACAACACAATAATGGGATAAAGGAAGCCTTTTTAAAATAATTTTCACATATTTACAAAAAATCACTTAAAGGTAGCAGCAGTCACTATCCACTTGAACGTTCAATTACACATGGCAGATGACGCAATCTGTCCTTCATTATTGGAAGACTGACATCTCAGCCACAGTATCCTCAACTTTGAAGAAAATGTAAACATCCTGCTTCCTTTGACTAGATGAGCTCACAAAATAAGACGGGAATTCTGCCATGTGCTTAAAATATATAAACACTTGTTATCGATGCACAGCCCGGCTAATATATATATTGACACTTGCTAAACTGTATACTCAATTAGTCATTTATGAATACACAAAGTTTATGCAAGCTTCTTGTTTGTTGGGGAGTAATATGTCGACAGTATTGAGTTCACAGTGGAGTAAACATGACCGCAATGATAAGTAGTGCAAGTTGCATTGTGCAACAATACGCTGCGGAATTTAAGGGTGTTTTAAGTTGTGATGGTAAAATCCTGAGATTATCAGCCATGTGGAAAAGAGATAACGCGGGAGTAACGTTCGCAAGTGATAAAACATTTAGTGCTAAAAGACATTAGGCAGCTATTTCACACAAAAACTGCCTCGAGTTTCGAGTTGACTCCAACACATTTTCAAAGCTATACAAACAAATTTATTACCAAAGTTACAATTCTTCATTTTTCTCTGAAAAAAAAAACAAAAAACATAGATACTGATGTTCATTTTAATTACCAATCTCTGAAAACAAAAATCTATAAATACAATCTATAGAAGGTAATTCAAATTTCATAACACGGTTCCTGTTTTTTAAAAATAATTTTTTTTTCCCAAACCTTTAAATCTATAGGTCCACTATGTTTTAATAATTTAACTTCTGGGTTAATTTCATGATTAAATGACCAAAAATGATCTGCCACAGCTGATTTATCAGTTTGTTTATATTTAATATTTCTAAAATGCTCTTTTATTCTGCTTTCTAAATGACGTTTAGTTTTATCAATATAAACCTTATCACAATCTAAACAGCTAAATTTATAAATGCCAGATTTTTTATAATTTGGTAGTTTATCTTTTTTAGAAAAATTTAGTAAATTTTGAATATTAATTTTTACTTTGAGGCGCCAAATTTATTCCATATTCTTTAAAAATCTTTGTAAATTGTTTATTGGCCCATGGATGGTAAGTAAACTTTTTAAAAATACAATTATCTTTTATTTTTTTGAGCGTTGAAACTTCTTTAACAGCTTTTGGATACTTAAATTTTTCTATCTTTTTAAGTATAAAATCTGTATTAAAACCATTAATTACTGAAGTGTTAATAATGTGTTTATATTCTGTGTCAAATTCTTCTATATTAAGTGGCATATTTATTAACCTATAAATTAAACTATTGAAAGCAGCAAATTATGTGCAAAAGGATTAAAACTTTTATTTTTTATGTAATTATCAGTGCAAGTAGATTTTCTGTAAATACCAAAATTCAATTTATTGTTATGTCTTTTAATTTTTAAGTCCAGAAATGACAGGCATCCATTATTTTTTTTTTTTCCAAAGTGAACTGTATAGTTTTATTTTGTACATTTAATAGTTTTAAGGTATCATCTATGTGTTTTTTTTAGGGACAACAGCAAAAGTGTCATCCACATAACTATACCATATTTTAAAAATTAGAGGGAATGATTTTCGATTTTGAGCTTCAAAAAAGTGCATTAAAAGATTAGCAGGAAATGGCAAAAGTGGTCTACCAATTGCCAAGCCTGAATTTTGTGAACAAGATTACCATTAAAACCAAAGTAATTTTGATCTAAACAAAGATTTGTAAGTTTTACAAAATCATCTATTAAATCATTGTTTAATTCTAAAGAATTTAACCATTTCTTTAAAAAAAAATCTAAAGCTTTTTTCTAGGAATACTAGGAGATAAAGCAGTTACATCAAAAGAAATGAGTTTATTATTATCAGAAAATAATATGTAGCTAATCTTTTCTACTAATTCAAAAGAATTTTTAAAACTTAAACTTTCAAATTGGTCAAAGGTACTAAACTTTTTAGTTAACCATTTAGCTAAATTATAGGTAGGTAAATTTATACAATTTATAATTGGTCTCATTTTATTTCCTGGTTAGTAAATTTTTGGAAGTGCATATAATCTAGGTAAAACTGAATTATTAACTTTTAAAATACTTTTTTTCCTTTTTAGGTATCATTTTCACTTTTTGAGAGTTTTATTAAACATTGAAATGCATGATTTTAAAGGATCATTATCAGTTTCTAAGTAATCTTCACTTTCAAGCAGAAGTTCTACTTTATTAATAAAATCAGAGTGATCTAAAATTACAATTTTGTTGCCTTTGTCAGCTATTCTATAAATTACATCCTTTTCATTCAACGATTTAATAATCTGATTATTATAATTACTTTTAGGACGAGTTTTAATTATATCTTGCAAAATTTTAGTGCATTTCATTTTAATCAAAGATTTATTAATGTCATTTAAATCTTGACTGGCAATTTCAATATCTGCAACAATATCATCTGTGTTTTTGGAAAAATTTACACAAGTTTTCATACCTTTATTTGGCATATTTCTTTCTTTCTCATTTAAGTTACCATTTGATAAATGTTTTTCATTAAAGACCTTAAAAATCAGATTTTGGTTTATCATGGCTTATATAAAAACACAATGTTTGATATTTTATGAGAGAGTTATGTAAAACTTAGTGAAACCTAAAAGTAAACTGAAGCTGGGAAAAAGTAATGCTTACCATGATTTTATCAATCAATCTGATAATAAGTGTAAAGCTACATGGAAAGTTATTAATAGAGAACAAAATGTCAAAATGAATTCCAATTCGGACATAATACCTGATGACTTTAATAATTACTGTGTACAGTCAGTAAGGAATATCACATCAGTTGTACAGTATAACTTATATAAAGCTATGCTTTACTGTAAGAAGGTTAAATTACAAAATAATAATATTTTTAGCTGGAATAGTATTACAGATAAAGATGTAATAGAAGCAGCAAACAGCTTATCCCAATCCAACAGTTGTGATCTTTATGGGTTTTCAAATCAGTTTATTAAGAAAGTGTAAGTTCAGTGATCTCTTTACTTTTGATGGTTACGTTTAACAGATGTGTCCAACAAGGAATATTCCCTGATTGTTTGAAAATTGCAAAAGTTAGTCCTCTGTATAAAAAAGGTGATGGAATAAATCTGAAGAATTATCGCCCTGTGTCATTAGTTCCCATAATTTCAAAGGTTTTTTAGTACATATTACATAAGCAGTTGCTACTCAGGGGTCTCCGTCTAGGGGATATGTGAATGGCAACCACAAGGTACCCAAGCTGAGCAGAACAGTACTTCCACTTACTGGTGTTTTGCTCCTCACTGTAGCTTTTCTATCTGACCTTACCTTGGTCATCTCTTGTTCTCTTCCGACCCTGATGCTATTAGGTTTCCTGAGGGCTAGGGAGTCTTTATTTTTCCAGCCTCTCCATTTCTCTATAAAACCTTAACCCCTAACATGCTGACCTGTCATGGCATGTAATACGTCCTCTGATTGGTAATCAGAAGATATGGTCGGTGAATTTGCTTTGATAATTCTCCCGGTCAGGTCGGTGAGACCCATAAACCAACGACAAGTGTGATCCTCCAGACATTCTGGGGGTTGTGAGAGAGTGATGTAACCGCCAAAACATAAAAATATGGTGCTCTCTAAAAAGCGGTTACTATTACTGCTAAGTCTCTTCAATATTTATATTTTGTGAAAAATATTGGAGAGCAAGAGGATTAATGACTTCATTGTCAGAAATCCAGCATTAGCTAACAACAACATAAGCAGTTGGTGTTATATTTTGAAAATAATAATTTACTAGCAGCTATTCAAATTGGTTTTAGGAAAAAGAAGTTCACTATTTTAGCATTACAAGATGTAATAGATTCTAATTTGTTCTTACTTTAGAATCTTGTTGCTTCACTGTTAATAGCTTCAGTTTTTCCTGATGTAGTAGATTATATTTTAGAGGCCTTTGAGACCAAAGCATTTGTGTCACTTATCTTATGTGATCTTACTAAAGCTTTTGATAGTGTAATATCAGAATTACTTATTTCTAAGTTAAAATAATATGGTTTGGATAATAACAGTTTGAAAATATTACATTCTTATATGACAGGAAGAAAGCAATATGTCTCTGTAAATAGCAGCAGTTCAAATTTCATGGAATTAACTCATGGGGTGCCCCAAGGCTCGATATTAGGTCCTCTTTTGTTTGTAATAATGATAAATAATCTTGTATATGCTCTACCAGATGTCCCAATTCTGTATGCAGATGCCACTACTTTGAGAACCAGAAACAAAAATGTTGAGGTATTGAATAATTTATCTTATGCTAATTTTACAGCTGCTAAGGACTGGTTCCATGAAAATGGCTTTTTGTTAAATCAGGAGAAAACACATATAATTATGCTAGGATTAAAGATTCCAGATGAAGAGATGACAACTGTAAATCTGTTAGGTTTTGTACTTGACTCGAAGCTTTCATGGAAAGCTCATGTTCATAATGTATGCTGTAAGCTGTCACGAGCCACTTATCTAATAAGAAAGTAAAACTCTTGTATATCTCTGGAAGGATTAAGAAATATATACTTCACACTGTTTCAAAATCATATTACATATGGGATACATTTATGGGGCAATAGCTCCCATGTCAAGGAAATATTGTTGCGTCAGAAAAGAGTCCTTAGGAACATGCTAAGCAAGACACAGATGAGCATTGTAAACCACTATTTTTACAGTTGAAGATACTTATTCATATTTTATGTTTTGGTATATGTCCAGGCTCACCTGCATCTATATGATTTAAGACTAGACACTCACAGCATTGACACTAGAAATAAACATAAATTATATATACTAAATTGTAGACTTACTCTGACAAAGGAGACTTATTATTTCATAGGTGTAGAATTTAATATTAAATTAGATATTAAATATAGATCATTAAGCATGAGTGTTTTTAAGGGAAAGCTATATAATTGGCTAGTTGCAAGGCCATTTTATTCTATTAGTGATTTTAATGACCATGCTGCAATTGAATATTAATTTGTATATGCATGTATGTTTTTAGTTGTTGACAATGTCTAATTTATGTATAATTATGATCCTGCTTATAATTTTAATGACTATACTCCTATTGAGTATTAATTTATATATGTATATGTGACAATGTCCTATTCTTATATATTTATGATCTTGGACAAATAAATTGATTGTTTGATTATTTGGTTTGTTTATATTCAACCTCTGTTATGTTTGACATAATCTATTTAACTTGTATTTTAACCTCTTAGATTTTCTTTTCATGCTAAAATTTAGATACTCAAACAACTTTCATTCAAAGTTAACCCAAATTAAGTTACCTAAAATACGTGTTAATTTTAAATGTAAGTCATATAACCTAAGTTCAATATTATTCAATTTTTTAAAATGTAAACTTCTTTCAACTTCAATAACTTTCTTCTCCGTTGCCTTTTGATGAATACTATTATTATCTAGTATAACATTTCTTCTAACAAAAACAAGGGTTACTTTTCTTTACAACTTTTGAATTTACAAGATAAAGGTATACAATTCTCTTTTGAACCTGAAAATAATAGGTGCCTTTCATTTCTGGACTAAAAAATTAAAAGACATAACAATAAATTGAACTTTGGTATTTAAAGAAAATCTACTCACACTGATAATTACATAAAAAATAAAAGTTTTAATCCTTTTGCACATAAATTTGCTGTTTTCAATAGTTTAATTTATAGGTTAATAAATATACCCCTTAATAAGGAAGAATTTGACACAGAATATAAACACATTATTAACACTGCAGGGATTAATGGTTTTAATACAGATTTTATACATAAAAAGATAGAAAAATTTATGTATTAAAAAGCTGTTAAAGAAGCTTCTATCCTCAAAAGAATAAAAGAAAATTGTATTTTTAAAAAGTTTACTTACCATGCATGGGCCAATAAAAAATTAACAAAGAGTTTTAAAGAATAGTTAATAAATTTGGTTCCTCAAAATAAATCTAATATACAAAATTTACTAAAACGTCATTTAGAAGCCAGAATAAAAGAGCATTTTAGAAATATTAAATATAAACAAACTGATAAATCAGCTGTGGCAGATCATTTTTGGTCATTTAATCGTGAAATGAATCCAGAAGTTTAGTTATTACAACAATTAAGTGGACCTATAGATTTAATGGTTTGGGGAAAAATGTTATTTTAGAAAACAGGAACCGTGTTATGACTGGAATTACTTTCTATAGATTGTATTGATACATTTTTTGTTTTCAGAGATTGGTAATTAAAATGAACATCAATATCTATGCTTTTTTTTGTTTTCAGAGAACAATGAAGAATTGTAGCTTTGGTAACAAATTTGTTTGTGTAGCTTTGAGAATGAGTTGGAGTCCACTAGAAACTCGAGTCAGTTATTGCATTATTAAAATAAGTGAAGTTTATAGTTTCTAATTTGTTCTTACTTTAGAATTCTTACAGGTGTTTTGAAAAATGAAGGTGCAATTTCAAGGTCATGTTTGTTACTGGCCTGTCAAGACATGCCTGCTGTGAACCAAGTGACTGTTGCCACATTATTTTTAATGAAATAATGCAGATATTGTGGTCAAATGTTGTACGATGTGACAATATTTCGTTATTTTTGACTTATGCTGCAGCATATGTGAAAATGGCAGCAACAGATCCTGCAGATACTTATCCTAAAATGATTCGTTACATGTGTCGTACATGGATTGCATAGAATACTAGAGGAAATTAGGGCCTAGTTTCCTCACATTAATAAATTGATTTCTAATGGAGAGAAAAGTGTTCATCAAGTGACTTAAAAGGAGTGAAATTTTTCAGAACAAAAATCTCAACACTCCGCTGCTTTTTGCGCCTGTTGTGACTGGCTGGGGAACATGGTTGGTCGCAGTTCAATAATACGCAGCAAACCTGGACGGTTTTTCAGCTGTCATATACGAACTAAATTGTACCGATATCTGTTCAATTAAAATGCTTCAGGAGCTTTTAAGTGACACTGTGTTAAGAAATGACTTACCATACATTTCCGCAAATCTGTGATTTCGTGGTGAATTCAAAAGGGGATTTGCATCAGCAGGAATGTCTCCGAGAGAAGCAGTTCATGCAGTTCAGGATGTGGGAAAATATTGAATGTTCATTCTGGTCCAAACCATAAAACTTAAATAGCAAATGCAAAGAAGTGCTAAGAAAAGATGCTGAATTTACCATAATGTCTTATATTTCGTATGTGTTGGATAGGCAACATGAAGACATTATTGATGTGAGTGTGCGTGTGTGACATTGCATGTTATAATTATGCTAGACTAGGCTCTTGTGACCTGGAGCGATCATTTTCGAAATTCAAGATGCTTATTCATGACAAGCGTCAATGTTTAGGGCTGGAAAATTGTTGGAACCATGTGGTTGTATACTGTAACAGTACAGTACCTGGTGATTCCTTCCACGAATGATGTCCGGTGAGCACCATGTACAGTTACATTAGTTCAGCCGTCCAGAGGGTAAAAATGTTTTATTTATTGCTGCACATACGTCTCACATCTTTAGAACATATAGAATACATATTTCCCAAGTTTTTAGCCTTAGAAAACCTGAGACCTACTCATCAGTAACTATGACGTAAAAGTCATTGAAGTATCTTAATAGTAACTTTTAGCTACATTTTAGCACTTCCGGTGGCACTAATACTCCTACATAACTTTTTAGAACAAATATTTACTTTATATGAAAATCAAGTTGTAATGTCAGCAAACTGCCTCACTTTCTTTTACTGCCATCCCAAGTGCCAGCACACAAACCAGCGAGAATGGCTATGGTTATTCTGCTTCTATTTTTGCCTTCCGGTTACACCGGTTTGCCCGTTTCTGTTATCTTAATGATGTTTATAATTGACTATTTACTGATAAGAAAGTAAGAATTCGGATTCTCAGGAGGTTAGGTTAGGTTTTTAAAATATAAGTTTACTTCAATTAGCAGGTAGTGGTAACACCATACGACGAGTGCGTACGTGCGCTTACCTCACAACCACATTTCGGCACTTCCCATGGGACTAATACTCCCACATAACTATTTCTAACCAACGTTTGCTTCACACGAAAATCAAGTTGTAATATTAGCGAACTACCACATTTTCTGTCAGTGCATAAAACCTTGTCATGTGAATGTCCTCTGGCCTACAGTGGTTCCTTGATTAAACACGCCTTTAATTTATACCCGTGCAGATGGTTGGTACGGCAAAAGAATTACAGTTATTCAAGCAACTCAATACACCTACCTCATCCTAGAAATTCAAAGCGAGCAAACTCGACTAAACACATTCATTGCTGGATTCATTCGCATTTGGCTAAAGACTTATGAGACTGTATGCTGTTCAACGATGTATTCACTCATTTTTGCTAAACAATGCTTAAACAGTCACTTACACTTTATAAACTGTCCACAACATTTAAAATATGGCTAATACTGTGTAATACACGATCATATGGACGTGCTTTAACTTACAATAGGAGTTGGATTAACTACACGCTGTTACAGCGTTGCAATCAAAGTAAGAGTCTGTCAGATTCGTTCTTCTTAGCAAAATAAAATATTAGATGTAAGAAATAAATCGCCCTCTTACCCTCAATTAGCAAAATGAAATATTAGATGTAAGAAATAAATCGTCCTCTTACCTTCAATTGTTTCTCTCTCCGTTCCGAACTTCACTAAAGTATATTAAACACACAGACAGTTTATGCTGTTCTTTCATTAAAAAGCATTTACCAATACCCTCTAGATACCTGAACTGTCACTGCCAATCCAAGATGGCGGCCGTATTTAATGTTGTATTCGAGGTCGCTCTGGTCTTGCCACGAGCTACCATGTGAATTAACTGTAGCAAAAACTAATAATTACGGCTCGAATTTTTAGGAAAACATATTTGTTTGCGTACTAATGTGGATTTGAAACTGAGTTTGATGTTCAGGATATCTGCACTGGACCAAACTACACCTGGCTCGAAGCCCGAGAGCATCTTGAATAGTTTAAGCTTTGCTGCACGTATTAATGTATATCTTGTGATTTTTATGTAAATACATATTTTGGGGTATTCGCATAAACGACACAATAATCGCATAAGTGAAGCCTTTTTAAAATAATTTTCACATATTTACAGAAAATCACATAAAAGTAGCAGAAGAATTATCTTCTAACAAGTCACTATCCACTTTAATGTTCAAGTCCACATGGCAGATGACGCAATATGTGCTTCATTATTGGAAGACTATAGCAGCTTCTTGTATGTTGGGGAGTTATATGTCGACAGTATTGAGTTCACGGTGGATTAAACATGCCCAGAATGAAAAGTAGTGCAAGTTACCGTGTGCAACAATACGCTGCGAAATTTAAGGGTATTTTAAGCTGTAATGGTAAAATCCTGTAATATTAGCCATGTGGAAAAGAGATAACGGGGGAGTAACGTTCGCAAGTGATAAAACATTTAGTGCTAAGAGACATAAGGCAGCTATTTCACGCTTTACGAAAAGAAAGTTTATTTTATTAATTATCCAGTGCCAAGTACCACAGCAGAACCTTCCAAATTTTTAGTGTAATGTGAGGATTTCTGCGGAGCGTTAGTTCCAGCGGACATACCCCTCTCGAAAGTGAATCAACCTCAGTTTAAAACATTCCTGACAGGATATATCAATATCGACACACTTGATGAATCAATTTTGCGAAAACATTACCTTTCCAAAGACCTGCGAAGAAACTGTGACGTAGGTATATACGTAACAATTTGTGCTAATTAAAAATATGGCTTAAATGAAGCTCCAAATTCTACTGGCAGGAAGATTGGAAATATTCTTACAGGTTAATTAAGGAAACTGAAGCTTTTAACAGTTAAGCAACAAGATTGTAAGGTAAAGAACAAATTAGAAACTAAAACCTTCACTTATCTTAGTAATGTTGCAAGTTACTTTTGCAATAACTGACTCGAGTTTCGAGTTGACTCCAACTCATTCTCAAAGCTATACAAACAAATTTATTACCAAAGCTACAATTCTTCATCTTTCTCTGAAAACAAAAAACATAGATACTGATGTTCATTTTAATTACCAATCTCAGAAAACAAAAATCCATAAACACAATCTATAGAAGGTAATTCAAAGTTCATAACACGGTTTCTGTTTTTTAAAAATAATTTTTTGTTCCCAAACCATTAAATCTATAGGTCTAGTTAATTGTTTTAATAATTTAACTTCTGGATTAATTTAATGATTAAACGACCAAAAATTATCTGCCACAGCTGATTTATGAGTTTGTTTATATTTAACATTTCTAAAATGCACTTTTATTCTGGTTTCTAAGTAACGTTTAGTTTTACCAATAAAAACCTTATCACAATCTAAGCAGCTAAATTGATAAATGCCAGACTTTATATAATTTGGTATTTTATCTTTTTTAGAAAAATTTGGTAAATTTTGTATATTAAATTTATTTTGAGGGACCAAATTTGTTCCATATTCTTCAAAAATCTTTGTAAATTCTTTATTGGCCCATGGATGGTAAGTAAAGTTTTTAAAAACACAATCACCTTTTATTTCTTTGAGGGTAAAAGCTTATTTAACAGCTTTTTGATACTTAAATTTTTCTATCTTTTTTATGTATAAAATCTGTATTAAAACCATTACGCACTGCAGTGTTAATAATGTGTTTATATTCTGTGTCAAATTCTTCTTTATTAAGGGGCATATTTATTAATCTATGAATTAAACTATTGATAACAGCAAATTTATGAGCAAAAGCATTAAAACTTTTATTTCTTATGTAATTATCAGTGTGAGTGGATTTTCTGTAAATACCAAAATTCAATTTATTGTTATGTCTTTTAATTTTTAATTTCAGAAATGAAAGGCATCCATTACTTTCAGTTTCCAAAGTGAATTGTATAGCTTTTTAAAGTATCATTTATCTGCTTTTTAGGGACAACAGCAAAAATATTATCCACATATCGATACCATATTTTAAACATAAGAGGGAAAGATTTTATAATTTGAGTTTCAGAAAAGCTCATGAAAAGATTAGCAAGAAACGGCAAAGTTGGACTACCCATTGCCAATCTAGGGGTTTGTTGTAAAAAGTTAGCATTAAAACTAAGGTAATTTTGATCTAAAGAAAGGTTTGTAACTTTTACAAAGTCATCTATTAAATCTTTGTTTAATTCTAACGAATTTAACCATTTTTTTAAAAAAATCAAAAGCATGTTTCTAGGAATACTAGGAATTAAGCAGTTACATCAAAAGAAACGAGTTTATCATTATAAGACAATACTATGTTGCTAATCTTTTCTACTAATTCAGAAGAGTTTTTAATACTTAAACTTTCAAACTGTACAAAGGTACTAAATTGTTTAGTTAACCATTTAGCTAGGTTATACGTAGGTGAAATTATACAATTTATAATTGGTCTCATTTTATTTCCTGGTTTCTGAATTTTTGGAGGTGCTTATAATGTAGGTAAAACTGGATCTTTAACTTTTAAAATACTTTTTTCTTTTTTAGATATCATTTTCACTTCGTTGAGAGTTTTATTAAAAGCTGAAATGCATGATTTTAAAGAATCATTATGAACTTTTAAGTAATCTTCACTTGCAAGCAAAAGTTCTACTCTATTAATACAATCACATTGATCTAAAATTTCAATGTTTTTGCCTTTTTCAGCTTTTGTATAAATTACATCCTTTTCATTCAATGATTTAATAATCTGATTATTATAATTAGTTTTAGAATGATTTTTATTTATATCTTTCAAATTTTAGTGCATTTCGTTTTAATGAAAGGTTTATTGATGTTATTTAAATCTTGAGTGGCAATTTCAATATCTGCAACAAAATCATCTGTGTTTTTTGAAAAACTTACACAAGTTTTCATACCTTTATTTAGAAAATTTATTTCTTTCTCATTAAAGCTACAATTTGATAAATTAATTACATTATTTGTTGGATTATTTGGTTTGTTTATATTAAATTTCTGTTGCTTTTGGCATAATATATTTAACATGTATTTTAACCTCTTAGTTTTTCTTTTCATACTACAATTTAGATAGTCAAATAATTTTGATTCAAAATTAACCGAAATTAAGTTACCTAAAATACGTGTTAATTTTAAATGTAAGTCATATAATCTAAGTTCAATATTGTTTAATTTTTTAAAATGTAAACTTCTTTCAACTTCAATAACTTTCTTTTCTGCTGCCTTTTGATGAATACTATTGTTATCTAGTTTAACATTTCTTTTAACAAAAACAGGGGTTACCTTTCTTTAAAACTTCTAAGTTTACAAGCTACAGCTATACAATTCATTTTCGAACCTGAAAAAATGGGTGACTTTCATTCCTGGACTTAAAAATTAAAAGACATAACAATAAATTGAATTTTGGTATTTACAGAAAATCTACTCACACTGATAATTACATAAAGAATAAAAGTTTTAATCCCCTTAATAAAGAAGCATTTGGCACAGAATATAAACACATTATTAACACTGCAGTAATTCATGGTTTTAATACAGATTTTATACATAAAAAAGGTAGAAATATTTAGGTATCAAAAAGCTGTTAAAGTAGTTTCTACCCTCAAAAAAATGAAAGATAATTGTATTTTTAAAAAGTTAACTTACCATCATCCGTGCGCCAATAAAAAATTTACAAAGATTTTTAAAGGATATGGAATAAATGTGGTCCCTCAAAATAAATTTAAAACACAAAATATACTAAATTTTTCTAGAAATGATAAAATACCAAATTATAAAAAATCTGGCATTTATCAATTTAGCTGTTTAGATTGTGATAAGGTTTACATTGGTAAAACTATGCGTCATTTAGAAACCACAATAAAAGACCATTTTAGAAATATTAAATATAAACAAACTCATAAATCAGCTGTGGCAGATCATTTTTGGTCATTTAATCATGAAATTAATCCAGAAGTTAAATTATTAAAACAATTAAGTTTACCTATAGATTTAATGATTTTGGGAAAAAATTTTATGTTAAAAAACAGGAACCGTGTTATGAACTATGAATTACCTTCTATAGATTGTATTTATAGGTTTTTGGTTTCAGAGATTGGTAATTAAAATGAACATAAGTATATATGTTTTTCTGTTTTCAGAGAAAAATGAAGAATTGTAGCTTTGGTAACAAATTTGTTTGTATAGCTTTGAGAATGAGTTGGAGTCAACTAGAAACTCGAATCTATTTTTGCAAAAATAACTTGCAACATTATTAAGATAAGTGAAGTTTATGGTTTCAAATTTGTTCTTACTTTAGAATCCTTACAGGTGTTACGAAAAATGATGATGAAATTTCAAGGTCATGTTTGTTACTGCCCTGTCAGACATGCCTGGTGTAAACAATCTGACTGTTGCCACATTACTATTAATGAAACAATGCAGATATTGTGGTCAAATGTTCTACGATGTGACAATATTTCGCTATTTTTGACTAATGCTGCAGCATATGTGAAAAAGGCAGCAGCAGATCCTGCAGATAGTTATCCTAAAATGATTCGTTACATGTGTCGTACATGGAGTGCATAGAATACTAGAGGAAGTTAGGGCCATGTTTCCTGACATTGATAATACTATTTCTACTGGAGAGAAAAGTGTTCATCAAGTCACCTAAAATGAGTGAAATTTTTCAGAACAAACATCGCAACACTCCGCCGCTTTCTGCGCCTGTAGTGACTTGCTGGGGAACATGGTTGGTCGCAGTTCAATAATACGCCACAAACCTGGATGGTTTTTCTGCTGTACTATACGAAATAAATGGTAAAGATATCAGTTCAATTAAAATGCGTCAAGAATTTTTAAGTGACACTATCTTAAGAAATGACTCACCATACATTTCCGAAAATCTGTGATTTCGTGGTGACTCCATAAAGCAATTGGAGTCAGCAGGAACGTCTCCGTGAGAAGCAGTTCATGCAGTTCAGGATGTGAAAAAATCATTGAATGTTCAGTCTGGTCCAGACCTCAAAACTTAAAGAGCAAAAGCAAAGAAGTGTTCAAAAAAGATAGTGAATTAGGCATAATGTTTTTTGGAAAGGTTGGTTAGGCAACATGAAGACATTACTGATGTGAGTGTGCGTGTGTGACATTGCATGTTATAATTATGTTAGACTAGGCTCTTGTGACGTGGAGTGATCATTTTCGAAATACAGGACACTTCTTGGTGACTATGGTCAACCTTTCGGAATGGAAAATTGTAGGAAGCATGTGGTTCTATACTGTAACTCTACAGTACTTGGTGATTCCTTCCAGGAATGATGTCTCGTGAGCACCACGTACATTTACATT
Organism: Tenodera sinensis; assembly: GCA_030765045.1. NCBI lineage: Eukaryota > Metazoa > Arthropoda > Insecta > Mantodea > Mantidae > Tenodera > Tenodera sinensis. The sequence continues at coordinate 111,415,810 of CM060964.1, forward strand.
AGTTCAGGCATACAGATCGCAAAACATGTTTTGTTTATTTGGTCACATGTTTTTGTCATTTTTAGAAAATCAAAAATAAATATTTCCCATGTTTCAAGCCGTTGAAAATTATGAGCCCAACTCATCAGTAACTATTGTTCGTAAAAGTCATCACAATGGCTTTGTAGTACCTTTTAGCTACACATTAGCACTTCCGGTGACGTTTATATTCCCACATAACATTTTAGAACAAATATTTGCTTTATACGAAAATCAAGTTGTAATCTCAGTAAACTGCCTCACTTTCTTTTACTGCTAGCCCAAGTGCCAGCACAGAAACCAGCGAGAGTGGTTATGGTTTGTACGGCTTATTCTGCTTCTATCCTTACCTTCTGCTAACATCGGTTTGCCCGTTTGTGTTATCTTAATGATGTTTATAATTGACAATTTACTGATAAGAAAGTTAGGTTTCGAATATTCAGGAGGTTAGGTCAGGTTTTTAAAGTATAAGTTTACATTAATTAGCAGGTAGTGGTAACACCATACGACGAGTGCGTGCGTTCGCTTACCTCACAACCACATTTCGGCACTTCCCATGGGACTAATACTCCCACATAACTATTTCTAACCAACGTTTGCTTCACACGAAAATCAAGTTGTAATGTTAGCGAACTACCACATTTTCGGTCAGTGCATAAAACCTTGTCATGTGAATGTCCTCTGACTTACAGTGGTTGCTTGATTAAACACGCCTTTAATTTATACCCGTGCAGATGGTTGGTACGGCAAAAGAATTACAGTTATTCAAGCAACTCAATACACCTACCTCATCCTAGAAATTCAATGCGAGCAAACTCGACTAAACACATTCATTGCTGGATTCATTCGCATTTGGCTAAAGACTTATTAGGCTGTATGCTGTTCAACGATGTATTCACTCATTTTTGCTAAACAATGCTTAAACAGTCACTTACACTTTATAAACTGTCCACACCATTTAAAATATGGCTAATACTGTGTAATACACGATCATATGGACGTCCTTTAACTTACAATAGGAGTTGGATTAACTACACGCTGTTACAGCGTTGCAATCAAAGTAAGAGCCTGTCAGATTCGTTCTTCTTAGCAAAATAAAATATTAGATGTAAGAAATAAATCGCCCTCTTACCTTCAATTGTTTCTCTCTCCGTTCCGAACTTCACTAAAGTATATTAAACACACAGACAGTTTATGCTGTTCTTTCATTAAAAAGCATTTACCAATACCCTCTAGATACCTGAACTGTCACTGCCAATCCAAGATGGCGGCCGTATTTAATGTTGGATTCGAGGTCGCTCTGGTCTTGCCACGAGCTACCATGTGAATTAACTGTAGCAAAAACTAATAATTACGGCTCCAATTTTTAGGAAAACATATATTTGTTTGCGTCCTAATGTGGATTTGAAACTGAGTTTGATCTTCAGGATATCTGCACTGGACCAAACAGTTTAAGCTTTGCTGCACGTATTAATGCATATCTTGTGATTTTTATGTAAATACATACTTTAGGGTATTCGCATAAACGACACAATAATCGCATAAGGGAAGCCTTTTTAAAATAATTTTCACATATTTACCGAAAATCACATAAAAGTAGCAGAAGAATTATCTTCTAACAAGTCACTATCCACTTTAATGTTCAAGTACACATGGCAGATGACGCAATATGTGCTTCATTATTGGAAGACTATAGCAGCTTCTTGTATGTTGGGGAGTTATATGTCGACAGTATTGAGTTCACGGTGGATTAAACATGCCCAGAATGAAAAGTAGTGCAAGTTACCGTGTGCAACAATACGCTGCGAAATTTAAGGGTATTTTAAGCTGTAATGGTAAAATCCTGTAATATTAGCCATGTGGAAAAGAGATAACGGGGGAGTAACGTTCGCAAGTGATAAAACATTTAGTGCTAAGAGACATAAGGCAGATATTTCACGCTTTACGAAAAGAAAGTTTATTTTATTAATTATCCAGTGCCAAGTACCACAGCAGGACCTTCCAAATTTTCAGTGTAATGTGAGGATTTCTGCGGAGCGTTAATTTCAGCGGACATATCCATCTCGAAAGTGAATCAACCTCAGTTTAAAATATTCCTGAAAAGATATATCGATATCGACACACTTGATGAATCAATTTTGCGAAAACATTACCTTTCCAAAGACCTGCGAAGAAACTGTGACGTAGGTATATACGTAACGATTTGTGCTAATTAAAAATATGGCTTAAATTAAACTCCAAATTTTACTGGCAGGAAGATTGGAAATATTCTTACAGGTTAATTAAGGAAACTGAAGCTTTTAACAGTTAAGCAACAAGATTCTAAGGTAAAGAACAAATTAGAAACTAAAACCTTCACTTATCTTAGTAATGTTGCAAGTTACTTTTGCAATAACTGACTCGAGTTTCGAGTTGACTCCAACTCATTCTCAAAGCTATACAAACAAATTTATTACCAAAGCTACAATTCTTCATCTTTCTCTGAAAACAAAAAACATAGATACTGATGTTCATTTTAATTACCAAACTCAGAAAACAAAAATCTATAAACACAATCTATAGAAGGTAATTCAAAGTTCATAACACGGTTTCTGTTTTTTAAAAATAAATTTTTTTTCCCAAACCCTTAAATCTATAGGTCTAGTTAATTGTTTTAATAATTTAACTTCTGGATCAATTTCATGATTAAATGACCAAAAATGTTCTCCCACAGCCGATTTATCAGTTTGTTTATATTTAACATTTCTAAAATGCACTTTTATTCTGGTTTCTAAGTAACGTTTAGTTTTACCAATAGAAACCTTATCACAATCTAAGCAGCTAAATTGATAAATGCCAGATTCTATATAATTTGGTATTTTATCTTTTTTAGAAAAATTTAGTAAATTTTGTATATTAAATTTATTTTGAGGGACCAAATTTGTTCCATATTCTTCAAAAATCTTTGTAATTTTTTTATTGGCCCATGGATGGTAAGTAAACTTTTTAATAATATAATCATCTTTTATTTGTTTGAGGGTAAAAGCTTATTTAACAGCTTTTTGATACTTAAATTTTTCTATCCTTTTTATGTATAAAATCTGTATTAAAACCATTAAGCACTGCAGTGTTAATAATGTGTTTATATTCTGTGTCAAATTCTTCTTTATTAAGGGGCATATTTATTAACCTATGAATTAAACTATTGATAACAGCAAATTTATGAGCAAAAGCATTAAAACTTTTATTTCTTATGTAATTATCAGTGTGAGTAGATTTTCTGTAAATACCAAAATTCAATTTATTGTTATGTATTTTAATTTTTAATTTCAGAAATGAAAGGCATCCATTACTTTCAGTTTCCAAAGTGAATTCTATAGCTTTTTAAAGTATCATTTATCTGCTTTTTAGGGACAACAGCAAAAATATCATCCACATATCTATACCATATTTTAAACATAAGAGGGAAAGATTTTATAATTTGAGTTTCAGAAAAGCTCATGAAAAGATTAGCAAGAAATGGCAAAGTTGGACTACCCATTGCCAATCTAGGGGTTTGTTGTAAAAAATTAGCATTAAAACTAAAGTAATTGTGATCTAAAGAAAGGTTTGTAACTTTTACAAAATCATCTATTAAATCTTTGTTTAATTCTAAAGAATTTGACCATTTTTTTAAAAAAATCAAAAGCTTTTTTTTAGGAATACTAGGAATTAAGCAGTTACATCAAAAGAAACGAGTTTGTCATTATCAGACAATTCTATGTTGCTAATCTTTTCTACTAATTCAGAAGAATTTTTAATACTTAAACTTTCAAATTGTACAAAGGTACTAAATTCTTTAGTTAATCATTTAGCTAGATTATACGTAGGTGAATTTATACAATTTATAAATGGTCTCATTTTATATCCTTGTTTGTGAATTTTTGGAGGTTCATATAATCTCGGTAAAACTGGATCATTAACTTTTAAAATACTTTTTTCTTTTTTAGATATCATTTTCACTTTGTTGAGAATTTTATTAAAAGCTGAAATGCATGATTTTAAAGAATCATTATGAACTTTTAAGTAATCTTCACTTGCAAGCAAAACTTCTACTCTATTAATATAATCAGATTGATCTAAAATTCCAATGTTTTTGCCTTTTTCAGCTTTTGTATAAATTACATCCTTTTCATTCAATGATTTAATAATCTGATTATTATAATTAGTTTAAGAATGATTTTTATTTATATCTTTCAAATTTTAGTGCATTTCATTTTAATCAAAGGTTTATTAATGTCATTTAAATCTTGAGTGGCAATTTCAATATCTGCAACAAAATCAACTGTGTTTTTTGAAAAACTTACACAAGTTTTCATACCTTTATTTAGAAAATTTCTTTCTTTCTCATTAAAGCTACAATTTGATAAATTAATTACATTATTTGTTGGATTATTTGGTTTGTTTATATTCAATTTCTGTTGCTTTTGGCATAATCTATTTCACATGTATTTTAACCTCTTAGTTTTTCTTTTCATACTAAAATTTAGATACTGAAATAATTTTGATTCAAAGTTAACCGAAATCAAGTTACCTAAAATACGTGTTAATTTTAAATGTAAGTCATATAGCCTAAGTTCAATTTTATTTAATTTTTTAAAATGTAAACTTCTTTCAACTTCAATAACTTTCTTTTCTGCTGCCTTTTGATGAATACTATTGTTATCTAGTTTAACATTTCTTTTAACAAAAACAGGGGTTACCTTTCTTTAAAACTTCTAAGTTTACAAGCTACAGCTATACAATTCATTTTCGAACCTGAAAAAATGGGTGACTTTCATTCCTGGAGATAAAAATTAAAAGACATAACAATAAATTGAATTTTGGTATTTACAGAAAATCTACTCACACTGATAATTACATAAAGAATAAAAGTTTTAATCCCTTTGTACATAAATTTGCTTTTTCCAATAGTTTAATTTATAGGTTAATAAATATACCCCTTAATAAAGAAGCATTTGGCACAGAATATAAACACATTATTAACACTGCAGTAATTAATGGTTTTAATACAGATTTTATACATAAAAAAGGTAGAAATATTTAGGTATCAAAAAGCTGTTAAAGAAGTTTCTACCCTCAAAAAAATGAAAGATAATTGTATTTTTAAAAAGTTAACTTACCATCATCCATGGGCCAATAAAAAATTTACAAAGATTTTTAAAGGATATGGAATAAATGTGGTCCCTCAAAATAAATTTAAAACAGAAAATGTACTAAATTTTTCTAGAAATGATAAAATACCAAATTATAAAAAAATCTGTCATTTATCAATTTAGCTGTTTAGATTGTGATAAGGTTTTCATTGGTAAAACTATGCGTCATTTAGAAACCACAATAAAAGACCATTTTAGAAATATTAAATATAAACAAACTGATAAATCAGCTGTGGCAGATCATTTTTGGTCATTTAATCATGAAATTAATCCAGAAGTTAAATTATTAAAACAATTAAGTTTACCTATAGATTTAATGATTTTGGGAAAAAATTTTATGTTAAAAAACAGGAACCGTGTTATGAACAATGAATTACCTTCTATAGATTGTATTTATAGGTTTTTGATTTCAGATATTGGTAATTAAAATGAACATAAGTATATATGTTTTTCTGTTTTCAGAGAAAAATGAAGAATTGTAGCTTTGGTATCAAATTTGTTTGTATAGCTTTGAGAATGAGTTGGAGTCAACTAGAAACTCGAATCTGTTTTTGCAAAAATAACTTGAAACATTATTAAGATAAGTGAAGTTTATAGTTTCTAATTTGTTCTTACTTTAGAATTCTTACAGGTGTTACGAAAAATGATGATGAAATTTCAAGGTCATGTTTGTTACTGCCCTGTCAAATACATGCCTGCTGTAAACAATCTGATTGTTGCCACATTACTTTTAACGAAACAATGCAGATATTGTAGTCAAATGTTGTAGGATGTGAAAATATTTCGTTGTTTTTGACTTATGCTGCACCATATGTGAAAAAGGCAGCAGCAGATCCTGCAGATAGTTATCCTAAAATGAATCGTTACACGTGTCGTACATGGAGTGCATAGAATACTAGAAGAAATTAGGGCCGTGTTTCCTGACATTGATAAATTGATTTCTAATGGAGAGAAAAGAGTTCATCAAGTCACCTAAAATGAGTGAAATTTTTCAGAACAAACATCTCAACACTCCGCCGCTTTCTGCGCCTGTAGTGACTTCCTGGGGAACACATTTGGTAGCAGTTCAATAATACACAGCAAACATGGATGGTTTTTCTGCTGTACTATACGAAATAAATGGTAAACATATCAGTTCAATTAAAATGCGTCAAGAACTTTTAAGTGACACTGTCTTAAATAAATGGCTTACCATACATTTCCGCAAATCTCTGATTTCGTGGTGACACCATAAAGGGATTGGCATCAGCAGGAATGTCTCCAAGAGAAGCAGTTCATGTAGTTCAGGATGTGGAAAAGTTACTGAATGTTCGTTCATTCTGGTCCACACCACAAAACTTAAAGAGCAAATGCAAAGAAGTGTTCAAAAAATATAGTGAATTTAGCATAATGTGTTTTTGGAAGGGTTGGTTAGGCAACATGAAGACATTACTGATGTGAGTGTGCGTGTGTGACATTGCATGTTATAATTATGTTAGACTAGGCTCTTGTGACGTGGAGTGATCATTTTCGAAATACAGGACACTTCTTGGTGACTATGGTCAACCTTTCGGAATGGAAAATTGTAGGAAGCATGTGGTTCTATACTGTAACTCTAGAGTACTTGGTGATTCCTTCCAGGAATGAAATCTCGTGAGCACCACGTACATTTACATTAGTTCAGGCATACAGATCGCAAAACATGTTTTGTTTATTTGGTCACATGTTTTTGACATTTTTAGAAAATCAAAAATAAATATTTTTAATACTTTTAGCCGTTGATAATCTGAGCCCTACTCATCAGTAACTAGTGTTCATAAAAGTCATCACAGTCTTTTTGTAGTACTTTTTAGCTACGCATTAGCACTTCCGGTGACGTTTATATTCCCACATAACCTTTTAGAACAAATATTTGCTTTATACGAAAATCAAGTTGTAATCTCAGTAAACTGCCTCACTTTCTTTTACTGCTAGCCCAAGTGCCAGCACAGAAACCAGCGAGAATGGTTATGGTTTGTACTGCTTATTCTGCTTCTATCCTTGCCTTCTGCTAACATCGGTTTGCCCGTTTGTGTTATCTTAATGATGTTTATAGTTGACAATTTACTGATAAGAAAGTTAGGTTTCGAATATTCAGGAGGTACGACGAGTGCGTACGTTCGCTTACCTCACAACCACATTTCGGCACTTCCCATGGGACTAATACTCCCACATAACTATTTCTAACCAACGTTTGCTTCATGCGAAAATCAAGTTGTAATGTTAGCGAACTACCACATTTTCTGTCAGTGCATAAAACCTTGTCATGTGAATGTCCTCTGGCATACAGTGGTTCCTTGATTAAACACGCCTTTAATTTATACCCGTGCAGATGGTTGATACAGCAAAAGAATTACAGTTATTCAAGCAACTCAATACACCTACCTCATCCTGGAAATTCAAAGCGAGCAAACTCAACTAAACACATTTCTTTGCTGCATGCATTCGCACTTGGCTAAAGACTTATGAGACTGTATGCTGTTCAACGATGCATTCACTCATTTTTGCTAAACAATACTTAAGCAGTCACTCAAACTTTATAATCTGTTCACAACATTTAAAATATGGCTAATACTGTGTAATACACGATCATATGGACGTGCTTTAACTTACAATAGGTGTTCGATTAACAACACACTGTTACAGCGTTGCAATCAAAGTAAGAGTCAGTCAGTTTCGTTCTTCTTAACAAACTAAAATATTAGGTGTAAGAAATAAATCGCCCTCTTACCTTCAACTGTTGCTCTTTGCGTTACGGACTTCAACAAAGGATATTAAACACAAAGACAGCTTAACGCTATTCTTACATTAGAAGCCATTTACCAATACCCTCTAGATACCTGACCTGTCACTGTCATTCAAGATGGCGGCCGTATTTTATGTTGGATTCGAGGTCGCTCTGGTCTTGGGACGAGCTTAACAAAAACTAATAATTACGGCTCCAATGTTTAGGTAAATACCTATTTGTTTGCGTCCTAATGTGAACTTGAAACTGAGTTTAATGTTCAGGATATCTTCACTGGACCAAACAATTTAACTTTATTGTATGTATTATTGCATATCTTGTGATTTTTATGTAAATAAATAGTTAGGGATATTCGCATAAACAACACAATAATGGGATAAAGGAAGCCTTTTTAAAATAATTTTCACATATTTACAAAAAATCACTTAAAGGTAGCAGCAGTCACTATCCACTTGAACGTTCAATTACACATGGCAGATGACGCAATCTGTCCTTCATTATTGGAAGACTGACATCTCAGCCACAGTATCCTCAACTTTGAAGAAAATGTAAACATCCTGCTTCCTTTGACTAGATGAGCTCACAAAATAAGACGGGAATTCTGCCATGTGCTTAAAATATATAAACACTCGTTATCGATGCACAGCCCGGCTAATATATATATTGGCACTTGTTAAACTGTATACTCAATTAGTCATTTGTGAATACACAAAGTTTATGCAAGCTTCTTGTTTGTTGGGGAGTAATATGTCGACAGTATTGAGTTCACAGTGGAGTAAACATGCCCACAATGATAAGTAGTGCAAGTTGCAATGTGCAACAATACGCTGCGGAATTTAAGGGTGTTTTAAGTTGTGATGGTAAAATCCTGAGATTATCAGCCATGTGGAAAAGAGATAACGCGGGAGTAACGTTCGCAAGTGATAAAACATTTAGTGCTAAAAGACATTAGGCAGCTATTTCACACAAAAACTGCCTCGAGTTTCGAGTTGACTCCAACACATTTTCAAAGCTATACAAACAAATTTATTACCAAAGTTACAATTCTTCATTTTTCTCTGAAAAAAAAAAAAACAACAACATAGATACTGATGTTCATTTTAATTACCAATCTCTGAAAACAAAAATCTATAAATACAATCTATAGAAGGTAATTCAAATTTCATAACACGGTTCCTGTTTTTTAAAAATAATTTTTTTTTCCCAAACCTTTAAATCTATAGGTCCACTATGTTTTAATAATTTAACTTCTGGGTTAATTTCATGATTAAATGACCAAAAATGATCTGCCACAGCTGATTTATCAGTTTGTTTATATTTAATATTTCTAAAATGCTCTTTTATTCTGCTTTCTAAATGACGTTTAGTTTTATCAATATAAACCTTATCACAATCTAAACAGCTAAATTTATAAATGCCAGATTTTTTATAATTTGGTAGTTTATCTTTTTTAGAAAAATTTAGAAAATTTTGAATATTAATTTTTACTTTGAGGCGCCAAATTTATTCCATATTCTTTAAAAATCTTTGTAAATTGTTTATTGGCCCATGGATGGTAAGTAAACTTTTTAAAAATACAATTATCTTTTATTTTTTTGAGCGTTGAAACTTCTTTAACAGCTTTTGGATACTTAAATTTTTCTATCTTTTTAAGTATAAAATCTGTATTAAAACCATTAATTACTGAAGTGTTAATAATGTGTTTATATTCTGTGTCAAATTCTTCTATATTAAGTGGCATATTTATTAACCTATAAATTAAACTATTGAAAGCAGCAAATTATGTGCAAAAGGATTAAAACTTTTATTTTTTATGTAATTATCAGTGCAAGTAGATTTTCTGTAAATACCAAAATTCAATTTATTGTTATGTCTTTTAATTTTTAAGTCCAGAAATGACAGGCATCCATTATTTTTTTTTTCCAAAGTGAACTGTATAGTTTTATTTTGTACATTTAATAGTTTTAAGGTATCATCTATGTGTTTTTTTTAGGGACAACAGCAAAAGTGTCATCCACATAACTATACCATATTTTAAAAATTAGAGGGAATGATTTTCGATTTTGAGCTTCAAAAAAGTGCATTAAAAGATTAGCAGGAAATGGCAAAAGTGGTCTACCAATTGCCAAGCCTGAATTTTGTGAACAAGATTACCATTAAAACCAAAGTAATTTTGATCTAAACAAAGATTTGTAAGTTTTACAAAATCATCTATTAAATCTTTGTTTAATTCTAAAGAATTTAACCATTTCTTTAAAAAAAAATCTAAAGCTTTTTTCTAGGAATACTAGGAGATAAAGCAGTTACATCAAAAGAAATGAGTTTATTATTATCAGAAAATAATATGTAGCTAATCTTTTCTACTAATTCAAAAGAATTTTTAAAACTTAAACTTTCAAATTGGTCAAAGGTACTAAACTTTTTAGTTAACCATTTAGCTAAATTATAGGTAGGTAAATTTATACAATTTATAATTGGTCTCATTTTATTTCCTGGTTAGTAAATTTTTGGAAGTGCATATAATCTAGGTAAAACTGAATTATTAACTTTTAAAATACTTTTTTTCCTTTTTAGGTATCATTTTCACTTTTTGAGAGTTTTATTAAACATTGAAATGCATGATTTTAAAGGATCATTATCAGTTTCTAAGTAATCTTCACTTTCAAGCAGAAGTTCTACTTTATTAATAAAATCAGAGTGATCTAAAATTACAATTTTGTTGCCTTTGTCAGCTATTCTATAAATTACATCCTTTTCATTCAACGATTTAATAATCTGATTATTATAATTACTTTTAGGACGAGTTTTAATTATATCTTGCAAAATTTTAGTGCATTTCATTTTAATCAAAGATTTATTAATGTCATTTAAATCTTGACTGGCAATTTCAATATCTGCAACAATATCATCTGTGTTTTTGGAAAAATTTACACAAGTTTTCATACCTTTATTTGGCATATTTCTTTCTTTCTCATTTAAGTTACCATTTGATAAATGTTTTTCATTAAAGACCTTAAAAATCAGATTTTGGTTTATCATGGCTTATATAAAAACACAATGTTTGATATTTTATGAGAGAGTTATGTAAAACTTAGTGAAACCTAAAAGTAAACTGAAGCTGGGAAAAAGTAATGCTTACCATGATTTTATCAATCAATCTGATAATAAGTGTAAAGCTACATGGAAAGTTATTAATAGAGAACAAAATGTCAAAATGAATTCCAATTCGGACATAATACCTGATGACTTTAATAATTACTGTGTACAGTCAGTAAGGAATATCACATCAGTTGTACAGTATAACTTATATAAAGCTATGCTTTACTGTAAGAAGGTTAAATTACAAAATAATAATATTTTTAGCTGGAATAGTATTACAGATAAAGATGTAATAGAAGCAGCAAACAGCTTATCCCAATCCAACAGTTGTGATCTTTATGGGTTTTCAAATCAGTTTATTAAGAAAGTGTAAGTTCAGTGATCTCTTTACTTTTGATGGTTACGTTTAACAGATGTGTCCAACAAGGAATATTCCCTGATTGTTTGAAAATTGCAAAAGTTAGTCCTCTGTATAAAAAAGGTGATGGAATAAATTTGAAAAATTATCGCCCTGTGTCATTAGTTCCCATAATTTCAAAGGTTTTTTAGTACATATTACATAAGCAGTTGCTACTCAGGGGTCTCCGTCTAGGGGATATGTGAATGGCAACCACAAGGTACCCAAGCTGAGCAGAACAGTACTTCCACTTACTGGTGTTTTGCTCCTCACTGTAGCTTTTCTATCTGACCTTACCTTGGTCATCTCTTGTTCTCTTCCGACCCTGATGCTATTAGGTTTCCTGAGGGCTAGGGAGTCTTTATTTTTCCAGCCTCTCCATTTCTCTATAAAACCTTAACCCCTAACATGCTGACCTGTCATGGCATGTAATACGTCCTCTGATTGGTAATCAGAAGATATGGTCGGTGAATTTGCTTTGATAATTCTCCCGGTCAGGTCGGTGAGACCCATAAACCAACGACAAGTGTGATCCTCCAGACATTCTGGGGGTTGTGAGAGAGTGATGTAACCGCCAGAACATAAAAATATGGTGCTCTCTAAAAAGCGGTTACTATTACTGCTAAGTCTCTTCAATATTTATATTTTGTGAAAAATATTGGAGAGCAAGAGGATTAATGACTTCATTGTCAGAAATCCAGCATTAGCTAACAACAACATAAGCAGTTGGTGTTATATTTTGAAAATAATAATTTACTAGCAGCTATTCAAATTGGTTTTAGGAAAAAGAAGTTCACTATTTTAGCATTACAAGATGTAATAGATTCTAAAGTAAGAACAAATTAGAAACTAAAAACTTCACTTATCTTAGTATTTATACCGCTAAGATAAGTGAAGTGTTTAGTTTCTAATTTGTTCTTACTTTAGAATCTTGTTGCTTCACTGTTAATAGCTTCAGTTTTTCCTGATGTAGTAGATTATATTTTAGAGACCTTTGAGACCAAAGCATTTGTGTCACTTATCTTATGTGATCTTACTAAAGCTTTTGATAGTGTAATATCAGAATTACTTATTTCTAAGTTAAAATAATATGGTTTGGATAATAACAGTTTGAAAATATTACATTCTTATATGACAGGAAGAAAGCAATATGTCTCTGTAAATAGCAGCAGTTCAAATTTCATGGAATTAACTCATGGGGTGCCCCAAGGCTCGATATTAGGTCCTCTTTTGTTTGTAATAATGATAAATAATCTTGTATATGCTCTACCAGATGTCCCAATTCTGTATGCAGATGCCACTACTTTGAGAACCAGAAACAAAAATGTTGAGGTATTGAATAATTTATCTTATGCTAATTTTACAGCTGCTAAGGACTGGTTCCATGAAAATGGCTTTTTGTTAAATCAGGAGAAAACACATATAATTATGCTAGGATTAAAGATTCCAGATGAAGAGATGACAACTGTAAATCTGTTAGGTTTTGTACTTGACTCGAAGCTTTCTTGGAAAGCTCATGTTCATAATGTATGCTGTAAGCTGTCACGAGCCACTTATCTAATAAGAAAGTAAAACTCTTGTATATCTCTGGAAGGATTAAGAAATATATACTTCACACTGTTTCAAAATCATATTACATATGGGATACATTTATGGGGCAATAGCTCCCATGTCAAGGAAATTTTGTTGCGTCAAAAAAGAGTCATTAGGAACATGCTAAGCAAGACCCAGATGAACATTGTAAACCACTATTTTTACAGTTGAAGATACTTATTCATATTTTATGTTTTGGTATATGTCCAGGCTCACCTGCATCTATATGATTTAAGACTAGACACTCACAGCATTGACACTAGAAATAAACATAAATTATATATACTAAATTGTAGACTTACTCTGACAAAGGAGACTTATTATTTCATAGGTGTAGAATTTAATAATAAATTAGATATTAAATATAGATCATTAAGCATGAGTGTTTTTAAGAGAAAGCTTTATAATTGGCTAGTTGCAAGGCCATTTTATTCTATTAGTGATTTTAATGACCATGCTGCAATTGAATATTAATTTGTATATGCATGTATGTTTTTAGTTGTTGACAATGTCTAATTTATGTATAATTATGATCCTGCTTATAATTTTAATGACTATACTCCTATTGAGTATTAATTTATATATGTATATGTGACAATGTCCTATTCTTATATATTTATGATCTTGGACAAATAAATTGATTGTTTGATTATTTGGTTTGTTTATATTCAACCTCTGTTGTGTTTGACATAATCTATTTAACTTGTATTTTAACCTCTTAGATTTTCTTTTCATGCTAAAATTTAGATACTCAAACAACTTTCATTCAAAGTTAACCCAAATTAAGTTACCTAAAATACGTGTTAATTTTAAATGTAAGTCATATAACCTAAGTTCAATATTATTCAATTTTTTAAAATGTAAACTTCTTTCAACTTCAATAACTTTCTTCTCCGTTGCCTTTTGATGAATACTATTATTATCTAGTATAACATTTCTTCTAACAAAAACAAGGGTTACTTTTCTTTAAAACTTTTAAATTTACAAGATAAAGGTATACAATTCTCTTTTGAACCTGAAAATAATAGGTGCCTTTCATTTCTGGACTAAAAAATTAAAAGACATAACAATAAATTGAACTTTGGTATTTAAAGAAAATCTACTCACACTGATAATTACATAAAAAATAAAAGTTTTAATCCTTTTGCACATAAATTTGCTGTTTTCAATAGTTTAATTTATAGGTTAATAAATATACCCCTTAATAAGGAAGAATTTGACACAGAATATAAACACATTATTAACACTGCAGGGATTAATGGTTTTAATACAGATTTTATACATAAAAAGATAGAAAAATTTATGTATTAAAAAGCTGTTAAAGAAGCTTCTATCCTCAAAAGAATAAAAGAAAATTGTATTTTTAAAAAGTTTACTTACCATGCATGGGCCAATAAAAAATTAACAAAGAGTTTTAAAGAATAGTTAATAAATTTGGTTCCTCAAAATAAATCTAATATACAAAATTTACTAAAACGTCATTTAGAAGCCAGAATAAAAGAGCATTTTAGAAATATTAAATATAAACAAACTGATAAATCAGCTGTGGCAGATCATTTTTGGTCATTTAATCGTGAAATGAATCCAGAAGTTTAGTTATTACAACAATTAAGTGGACCTATAGATTTAATGGTTTGGGGAAAAATGTTATTTTAGAAAACAGGAACCGTGTTATGACTGGAATTACTTTCTATAGATTGTATTGATACATTTTTTGTTTTCAGAGATTGGTAATTAAAATGAACATCAATATCTATGCTTTTTTTTTGTTTTCAGAGAACAATGAAGAATTGTAGCTTTGGTAACAAATTTGCTTGTGTAGCTTTGAGAATGAGTTGGAGTCCACTAGAAACTCGAGTCAGTTATTGCATTATTAAAATAAGTGAAGTTTATAGTTTCTAATTTGTTCTTACTTTAGAATTCTTACAGGTGTTTTGAAAAATGAAGGTGCAATTTCAAGGTCATGTTTGTTACTGGCCTGTCAAGACATGCCTGCTGTGAACCAAGTGACTGTTGCCACATTATTTTTAATGAAATAATGCAGATATTGTGGTCAAATGTTGTACGATGTGACAATATTTCGTTATTTTTGACTTATGCTGCAGCATATGTGAAAATGGCAGCAACAGATCCTGCAGATACTTATCCTAAAATGATTCGTTACATGTGTCGTACATGGATTGCATAGAATACTAGAGGAAATTAGGGCCTAGTTTCCTCACATTAATAAATTGATTTCTAATGGAGAGAAAAGTGTTCATCAAGTGACTTAAAAGGAGTGAAATTTTTCAGAACAAAAATCTCAACACTCCGCTGCTTTTTGCGCCTGTTGTGACTGGCTGGGGAACATGGTTGGTCGCAGTTCAATAATACGCAGCAAACCTGGACGGTTTTTCAGCTGTCATATACGAACTAAATTGTACCGATATCAGTTCAATTAAAATGCTTCAGGAGCTTTTAAGTGACACTGTGTTAAGAAATGACTTACCATACATTTCCGCAAATCTGTGATTTCGTGGTGAATTCAAAAGGGGATTTGCATCAGCAGGAATGTCTCCGAGAGAAGCAGTTCATGCAGTTCAGGATGTGGGAAAATATTGAATGTTCATTCTGGTCCAAACCATAAAACTTAAATAGCAAATGCAAAGAAGTGCTAAAAAAAGATGCTGAATTTACCATAATGTCTTATATTTCGTATGTGTTGGATAGGCAACATGAAGACATTATTGATGTGAGTGTGCGTGTGTGACATTGCATGTTATAATTATGCTAGACTAGGCTCTTGTGACGTGGAGCGATCATTTTCGAAATTCAAGATGCTTATTCATGACAAGCGTAAATGTTTAGGGCTGGAAAATTGTTGGAACCATGTGGTTGTATACTGTAACAGTACAGTACCTGGTGATTCCTTCCACGAATGATGTCCGGTGAGCACCATGTACAGTTACATTAGTTCAGCCGTGCAGAGGGTAAAAATGTTTTATTTATTGCTGCACATACGTCTCACATCTTTAGAACATATAGAATACATATTTCCCAAGCTTTTAGCCTTAGAAAACCTGAGACCTACTCATCAGTAACTATGACATAAAAGTCATTGAAGTATCTTTATAGTAACTTTTAGCTACATTTTAGCACTTCCGGTGGCACTAATACTCCTACATAACTTTTTAGAACAAATATTTACTTTATATGAAAATCAAGTTGTAATGTCAGCAAACTGCCTCACTTTCTTTTACTGCCATCCCAAGTGCCAGCACACAAACCAGCGAGAATGGCTATGGTTATTCTGCTTCTATTTTTGCCTTCCGGTTACACCGGTTTGCCCGTTTCTGTTTTCTTAATGATGTTTATAATTGACTATTTACTGATAAGAAAGTAAGAATTCGGATTCTCAGGAGGTTAGGTTAGGTTTTTAAAATATAAGTTTACTTCAATTAGCAGGTAGTGGTAACACCATACGACGAGTGCGTACGTGCGCTTACCTCACCACCACATTTCGGCACTTCCCATGGGACTAATACTCCCACATAACTATTTCTAACCAACGTTTGCTTCACACGAAAATCAAGTTGTAATATTAGCGAAATATCACATTTTCTGTCAGTGCATAAAACCTTGTCATGTGAATGTCCTCTGGCATACAGTGGTTCCTTGATTAAACACGCCTTTAATTTATACCCGTGCAGATGGTTGGTACGGCAAAAGAATTACAGTTATTCAAGCAACTCAATACACCTACCCCATCCTAGAAATTCAAAGCGAGCAAACTCGACTAAACACATTCATTGCTGGATTCATTCGCATTTGGCTAAAGACTTATGAGACTGTATGCTGTTCAACGATGTATTCACTCATTTTTGCTAAACAATGCTTAAACAGTCACTTACACTTTATAAACTGTCCACAACATTTAAAATATGGCTAATACTGTGTAATACACGATCATATGGACGTCCTTTAACTTACAATAGGAGTTGGATTAACTACACGCTGTTACAGCGTTGCAATCAAAGTAAGAGTCAGTCAGTTTCGTTCTTCTTAGCAAAATAAAATATTAGATGTAAGAAATAAATCGCCCTCTTACCCTCAATTAGCAAAATGAAATATTAGATGTAAGAAATAAATCGTCCTCTTACCTTCAATTGTTTCTCTCTCCGTTCCGAACTTCACTAAAGTATATTAAACACACAGACAGTTTATGCTGTTCTTTCATTAAAAAGCATTTACCAATACCCTCTAGATACCTGAACTGTCACTGCCAATCCAAGATGGCGGCCGTATTTAATGCTGGATTCGAGGTCGCTCTGGTCTTGCCACGAGCTACCATGTGAATTAACTGTAGCAAAAGCTAATAATTACGGCTCCAATTTTTAGGAAAACATATTTGTTTGCGTCCTAATGTGGATTTGAAACTGAGTTTGATGTTCAGGATATCTGCACTGGACCAAACAGTTTAAGCTTTGCTGCACGTATTAATGCATATCTTGTAATTTTTATGTAAATACATATTTTGGGGTATTCGCATAAACGACACAATAATCGCATAAGGGAAGCCTTTTTAAAATAATTTTCACATATTTACCGAAAATCACATAAATGTAGCAGAAGAATTATCTTCTAACAAGTCACTATCCACTTTAATGTTCAAGTACACATGGCAGATGACGCAATATCTCCTTCATTATTGGAAGACTATAGCAGCTTCTTGTATGTTGGGGAGTTATATGTCGGTAGTATTGAGTTCACGGTGGATTAAACATGCCCAGAATGAAAAGTAGTGCAAGTTACCGTGTGCAACAATACGCTGCGGAATTTAAGGAAATTTTAAGTTGTGATGGTAAAATCCTGTAATATCAGCCATGTGGAAAAGAGATAACGGGGGAGTAAGGTTTGTAAGTGATAAAACATTTAGTGCTAAGAGACATAAGGCAGCTATTTCACGCTTTACGAAAAGAAAGTTTATTTTATTAATTATCCAGTGCAAGATACCACAGCTGGACCTTCCAAATTTTCAGTGTAATGTGAGGATTTCTGCGGAGCGTTAATTTCAGCGGACATATCCATCTCGAAAGTGAATCAACCTCAGTTTAAAATATTCCTGAAAAGATATATCGATATCGACACACTTGATGAATCAATTTTGCGAAAACATTATCTTTCCAAAGACCTGCGAAGAAACTGTGACGTAGGTATATACGTAACGATTTGTGCTAATTAAAAATATGGCTTAAATGAAACTCCAAATTCTACTGGCAGGAAGATTGGAAATATTCTTACAGGTTAATTAAGGAAACTGAAGCTTTTAACAGTTAAGCAACAAGATTCTAAGGTAAAGAACAAATTAGAAACTAAAACCTTCACTTATCTTAGTAATGTTGCAAGTTACTTTTGCAATAACTGACTCGAGTTTCGAGTTGACTCCAGCTCATTCTCAAAGCTATACAAACAAATTTATTACCAAAGCTACAATTCTTCATCTTTCTCTGAAAACAAAAAACATAGATACTGATGTTCATTTTAATTACCAAACTCAGAAAACAAAAATCTATAAACACAATCTATAGAAGGTAATTCAAAGTTCATAACACGGTTTCTGTTATTTTAAAAATAATTTTTTTTCCCAAACCATTAAATCTATAGGTCTAGTTAATTGTTTTAATAATTTAACTTCTGGATTAATTTCATGATTAAATTACCAAAAATGTTCTCCCACAGCCGATTTATCAGTTTGTTTATATTTAACATTTCTAAAATGCACTTTTATTCTGGTTTCTAAGTAACGTTTAGTTTTACCAATAGAAACCTTATCACAATCTAAGCAGCTAAATTGATAAATGCCAGATTCTATATAATTTGGTATTTTATCATTTTTAGAAAAATTTAGTAAATTTTGTATATTAAATTTATTTTGAGGGACCAAATTTGTTCCATATTCTTCAAAAATCCTTGTAATTTTTTTATTGGCCCATGGATGGTAAGTAAACTTTTTAATAATATAATCATCTTTTATTTTTTTGAGGGTAAAAGCTTATTTAACAGCTTTTTGATACTTAAATTTTTCTATCCTTTTTATGTATAAAATCTGTATTAAAACCATTAAGCACTGCAGTGTTAATAATGTGTTTATATTCTGTGTCAAATTCTTCTTTATTAAGGGGCATATTTATTAACCTATGAATTAAACTATTGATAACAGCAAATTTATGAGCAAAAGCATTAAAACTTTTATTTCTTATGTAATTATCAGTGTGAGTAGATTTTCTGTAAATACCAAAATTCAATTTATTGTTATGTATTTTAATTTTTAATTTCAGAAATGAAAGGCATCCATTACTTTCAGTTTCCAAAGTGAATTCTATAGCTTTTTAAAGTATCATTTATCTGCTTTTTAGGGACAACAGCAAAAATATCATCCATATAGCTATACCATATTTTAAACATAAGAGGGAAAGATTTTATAATTTGAGTTTCAGAAAAGCTCATGAAAAGATTAGCAAGAAATGGCAAAGTTGGACTACCCATTGCCAAGCTAGGGGTTTGTTGTAAAAAATTAGCATTAAAACTAAAGTAATTTTGATCTAAAGAAAGGTTTGTAACTTTTACAAAATCATCTATTAAATCTTTGTTTAATTCTAAAGAATTTAACCATTTTTTAAAAAAATCAAAAGCTTTTTTTTAGGAATACTAGGAATTAAGCAGTTACATCAAAAGAAACGAGTTTGTCATTATCAGACAATACTATGTTGCTAATCTTTTCTACTAATTCAGAAGAATTTTTAATACTTAAACTTTCAAATTGTTTAGTTAATCATTTAGCTAGATTATACGTAGGGGAATTTATACAATTTATAAATGGTCTCATTTTATATCCTGGTTTGTGAATTTTTGGAGGTTCATATAATCTCGGTAAAACTGGATCATTAACTTTTAAAATACTATTTTCTTTTTTAGATATCATTTTCACTTTGTTGAGACTTTTATTAAAAGCTGAAATGCATGATTTTAAAGAATCATTATGAACTTTTAAGTAATCTTCACTTGCAAGCAAAACTTCTACTCTATTAATATAATCAGATTGATCTAAAATTCCAATGTTTTTGCCTTTTTCAGCTTTTGTGTAAATTACATCCTTTTCATTCAATGATTTAATAATCTGATTATTATAATTAGTTTTAGAATGATTTTTATTTATATCTTTCAAATTTTAGTGCATTTCATTTTAATCAAAGGTTTATTAATGTCATTTAAATCTTGAGTGGCAATTTCAATATCTGCAACAAAATCAACTGTGTTTTTTGAAAAACTTACACAAGTTTTCATACCTTTATTTAGAAAATTTCTTTCTTTCTCATTAAAGCTACAATTTGATAAATTAATTACATTATTTGTTGGATTATTTGGTTTGTTTATATTCAATTTCTGTTGCTTTTGGCATAATCTATTTCACATGTATTTTAACCTCTTAGTTTTTCTTTTCATACTAAAATTTAGATACTGAAATAATTTTGATTCAAAGTTAACCGAAATTAAGTTACCTAAAATACGTGTTCATTTTAAATGTAAGTCATATAACCTAAGTTCAATATTATTTAATTTTTTAAAATGTAAACTTCTTTCAACTTCAATAACTTTCTTTTCTGCTGCCTTTTGATGAATACTATTGTTATCTAGTTTAACATTTCTTTTAACAAAAACAGGGGTTACCTTTCTTTAAAACTTCTAAGTTTACAAGCTACAGCTATACAATTCATTTTCGAACCTGAAAAAATGGGTGACTTTCATTCCTGGAGATAAAAATTAAAAGACGTAACAATAAATTGAATTTTGGTATTTACAGAAAATCTACTCACACTGATAATTACATAAAGAATAAAAGTTTTAATCCCTTTGCACATAAATTTGCTTTTTCCAATAGTTTAATTTATAGGTTAATAAATATACCCCTTAATAAAGAAGCATTTGGCACAGAATATAAACACATTATTAACACTGCAGTAATTAATGGTTTTAATACAGATTTTATACATAAGAAGGGTATAAATATTTAGGTATCAAAAAGCTGTTAAAGAAATTTCTACCCTCAAAAAAATGAAAGATAATTGTATTTTTAAAAAGTTAACTTACCATCATCCATGGGCCAATAAAAAATTTACAAAGATTTTTAAAGCATATGGAATAAATGTGGTCCCTCAAAATAAATTTAAAACAGAAAATTTACTAAATTTTTCTAGAAATGATAAAATACCAAATTATAAAAAATCTGTCATTTATCAATTTAGCTGTTTAGATTGTGATAAGGTTTTCATTGGTAAAACTATGCGTCATTTAGAAACCACAATAAAAGACCATTTTAGAAATATTAAATATAAACAAACTGATAAATCAGCTGTGGCAGATCATTTTTGGTCATTTAATCATGAAATTAATCCAGAAGTTAAATTATTAAAACAATTAAGTTTACCTATAGATTTAATGATTTTGGGAAAAAATTTTATGTTAAAAAACAGGAACCGTGTTATGAACAATGAATTACCTGCTATAGATTGTATTTATAGGTTTTTGATTTCAAAGATTGGTAATTAAAATGAACATAAGTATATATGTTTTTCTGTTTTCAGAGAAAAATGAAGAATTGTAGCTTTGGTAACAAATTTGTTTGTATAGCTTTGAGAATGAGTTGGAGTCAACTCGAAACTCGAATCTGTTTTTGCAAAAATAACTTGCAACATTATTAAGATAACTGAAGTTTATAGTTTCTAATTTGATCTTACTTTATAATTCTTACAGGTGTTACGAAAAATAATGATGAAATTTCAAGGTCATGTTTGTTACTGCCCTGTCAAAGACATGCCTGCTGTAAACAATCTGATTGTTGCCACATTACTTTTAATGAAACAATGCAGATATTGTGGTCAAATGTTTTAGGATGTGAAAATATTTCGTTGCTTTTGACTTATGCTGCACCATATGTGAAAAAGGCAGCAGCAGATCCTGCAGATAGTTATCCTAAAATGATTCGTTACACGTGTCGTACATGGAGTGCATAGAATACTAGAAGAAATTAGGGCCGTGTTTCCTGACATTGATAAATTGATTTCTAATGGAGAGAAAAGAGTTCATCAAGTCACCTAAAATGAGTGAAATTTTTCAGAACACAGAACAAACATCTCAACACTCCGCCGCTTTCTGCGCCTGTAGTGACTTCCTGGGGAACACATTTGGTAGCAGTTCAATAATACACAGCAAACATGGATGGTTTTTCTGCTGTACTATACGAAATAAATGGTAAACATATCAGTTCAATTAAAATGCGTCAAGAACTTTTAAGTGACACTGTCTTAAATAAATGGCTTACCATACATTTCCGCAAATCTCTGATTTCGTGGTGACACCATAAAGGGATTGGCATCAGCAGGAATGTCTCCAAGAGAAGCAGTTCATGTAGTTCAGGATGTGGAAAAGTTACTGAATGTTCGTTCATTCTGGTCCACACCACAAAACTTAAAGAGCAAATGCAAAGAAGTGTTCAAAAAAGATAGTGAATTTAGCATAATGTGTTTTTGGAAGGGTTGGTTAGGCAACATGAGGACATTACTGATGTGAGTGTGCGTGTGTGACATTGCATGTTATAATTATGTTAGACTAGGCTCTTGTGACGTGGAGTGATCATTTTCGAAATTCAGGACACTTCTTGGTGACTATGGTCAACCTTTCGGAATGGAAAATTGTAGGAAGCATGTGGTTCTATACTGTAACTCTAGATTGCTTGGTGATTCCTTCCAGGAATGAAATCTCGTGAGCACCACGTACATTTACATTAGTTCAGGCATACAGATCGCAAAACATGTTTTGTTTATTTGGTCACATGTTTTTGACATTTTTAGAAAATCAAAAATAAATATTTTTAATACTTTTAGCCGTTGAAAATCTGAGCCCTACTCATCAGTAACTAGTGTTCATAAAAGTCATCACAGTCTTTTTGTAGTACTTTTTAGCTACACATTAGCACTTCCGGTGACGTTTATATTCCCACATAACCTTTTAGAACAAATATTTGCTTTATACGAAAATCAAGTTATAATCTCAGTAAACTGCCTCACTTTCTTTTACTGCTAGCCCAAGTGCCAGCACAGAAACCAGCGAGAATGGTTATGTTTTGTACTGCTTATTCTGCTTCTATCCTTGCCTTCTGCTAACACCGGTTTGCCCATTTGTGTTATCTTAATGATGTTTATAGTTGACAATTTACTGATAAGAAAGTTAGGTATCGAATATTCAGGAGGTACGACGAGTGCGTACGTTCGCTTACCTCACAACCACATTTCGGCACTTCCCATGGGACTAATACTCCCACATAACTATTTCTAACCAACGTTTGCTTCATGTGAAAATCAAGTTGTAATGTTAGCGAACTACCACATTTTCTGTCAGTGCATTAAACCTTGTCATGTGAATGTCCTCCGACCTGCAGTGGTTCCTTGATTAAACACGCCTTTAATTTATACCCGTGCAGATGGTTGGTACGCCAAAAGAATTACAGTTATTCAAGCAACTCAATACACCTACCTCATCCTGGAAATTCAAAGCGAGCAAACTCAACTAAACACATTTCTTTGCTGGATGCATTCGCACTTGGCTAAAGACTTATGAGACTGTATGCTGTTCAACGATGTATTCACTCATTTTTGCTAAACAATGCTTAAGCAGTCACTCAAACTTTATAATCTGTTCACAACATTTAAAATATGGCTAATACTGTGTAATACACGATCATATGGACGTGCTTTAACTTACAATAGGAGTTCGATTAACAACACGCTGTTACAGAGTTGCAATCAAAGTAAGAGTCAGTCAGTTTCGTTCTTCTTAACAAACTAAAATATTAGGTGTAAGAAATAAATCGCCCTCTTACCTTCAACTGTTGCTCTTTGCGTTACGAACTTCAACAAAGGATGTTAAACACAAAGACAGCTTAACGCTATTCTTACATTAGAAGCCATTTACCAATACCCTCTAGATACCTGACCTGTCACTGTCATTCAAGATGGCGGCCGTATTTTATGTTGGATTCGAGGTCGCTCTGATCTTGGGACGAGCTTAACAAAAACTAATAATTACGGCTCCAATGTTTAGGTAAATACCTATTTGTTTGCGTCCTAATGTGGACTTGAAACTGAGTTTGATGTTCAGTATATCTGCACTGGACCAAACAGTTTAAGCTTTATTGTATGTATTATTGCATATCTTGTGATTTTTATGTAAATAAATAGTTAGGGATATTCGCATAAACAACACAATAATGGGATAAAGAAAGCCTTTTTTAAATAATTTTCACATATTTACAAAAAATCACTTAAAGGTAGCAGCAGTCACTATCCACTTGAATGTTCAATTACACATGGCAGATGACGCAATCTGTCCTTCATTATTGGAAGTCTGACATCTCAGCCACAGTATCCTTAACTTTGAAGAAAATGTAAACATCCTGCTTCCTTTGACTAGATGAGCTCACAAAATAAGACGGGAATTCTGCCATGTGCTTAAAATATATAAATACTTGTTATCGATGCATAGCCCGGCTAATATATATATTGCCACTTGTTAAACTGTATACTCAATTAGTCATTTGTGAATACACAGAGTTTATGCAAGCTTCTTGTTTGTTGGGGAGTAATATGTCGACAGTATTGAGTTCACAGTGGAGTAAACATGCCCACAACGATAAGTAGGGCAAGTTGCATTGTGCAACAATACGCTGCGGAATTTAAGGGTGTTTTAAGTTGTGATGGTAAAATCCTGAGATTATCAGCCATGTGGAAAAGGAATAACGCGGGAGTAACGTTCGCAAGTGATAAAACATTTAGTGCTAAAAGACATTAGGCAGCTATTTCACGCAAAAACTGCCTCGAGTTTCGAGTTGACTCCAACTCATTTTCAAAGCTATACAAACAAATTTATTACCAAAGTTACAATTCTTCATTTTTCTCTGAAAAAAAAAAAAAACAACAACATAGATACTGATGTTCATTTTAATTACCAATCTCTGAAAACAAAAATCTATAAATACAATCTATAGAAGGTAATTCAAATTTCATAACACGGTTCCTGTTTTTTAAAAATAATTTTTTTTCCCAAACCTTTAAATCTATAGGTCCACTATGTTTTAATAATTTAACTTCTGGATTAATTTCATGATTAAATGACCAAAAATGGTCTGCCACAGCTGATTTATCAGTTTGTTTATATTTAATATTTCTAAAATGCTCTTTTATTCTGCTTTCTAAATGACGTTTAGTTTTATCAATATAAACCTTATCACAATCTAAACAGCTAAATTTATAAATGCCAGATTTTTTATAATTTGGTAATTTATCTTTTTTAGAAAAATTTAGTAAGTTTTGAATATTAATTTTTCTTTGAGGGACCAAATTTATTCCATATTCTTTAAAAATCTTTGTAAATTTTTTATTGGCCCATAAGTATAAGTAAACTTTTTAAAAATACAATTATCTTTTATTTTTTTGAGCGTTGAAACTTCTTTAACAGCTTTTGGATACTTAAATTTTTCTATCTTTTTAAGTATAAAATCTGTATTAAAACCGTTAATTACTGAAGTGTTAATAATGTGTTTATATTCTGTGTCAAATTCTTCTTAATTAAGTGGCATATTTATTAACCTATAAATTAAACTATTGAAAGCAGCAAATTATGTGCAAAAGGATTAAAACTTTTATTCTTTATGTAATTATCAGTGCAACTAGATTTTCTGTAAATACCAAAATTCAATTTATTGTTATGTCTTTTAATTTTTAAGTCCAGAAATGACAGGCATCCATTATTTTGTTTTCCAAAGTGAACTGTATAGTTTTATTTTGTACATTTAATATTTTTAAGGTATCGTATATGTGTTTTTTTTAGGGACAACAGCAAAAGTGTCATCCACATAACTATACCATATTTTAAAACTTAGAGGGAATGATTTTCGATTTCGAGCTTCAAAAACGCGCATTAAAAGATTAGCAGGAAATGGCAAAAGTGGTCTACCAATTGCCAAGCCTGAAGTTTGTTGAAAAAGATTACCATTAAAACCAAAGAAATTTTGATCTAAGCAAAGATTTGTAAGTTTTACAAAATCATCTATTAAATCTTTGTTTAATTCTAAAGAATTTAACCATATCTTTAAAAAAAATCAAAAGCTTTTGTCTAGGACTACTAGGAGATAAAGCAGTTACATCAAAAGAAATGAGTTTATTATTATCAGAAAATAATATGGAGCTAATCTTTTCTACTAATTCAAAAGAATTTTTAAAACTTAAACTTTCAAATTGATCAAAGGTACTAAACTTTTTTGTTAACCATTTAGCTAAATTATAGGTAGGTAAATTTATACAATTTATAATTGGTCTCATTTTATTTCCTGGTTAGTAAATTTTTGGAAGTGCATATAATCTAGGTAAAACTGAATTATTAACTTTTAATATACTTTTTTCTTTTTTAGGTATCATTTTCACTTTTTGAGAGTTTTATTAAACATTGAAATGCATGATTTTAAAGGATCATTATCAGTTTTTAAGTAATCTTCACTTTCAAGCAGAAGTTCTACTTTATTAATCAGAGTGATCTAAAATTACAATTTTGTTGCCTTTGCCAGCTATTGTATAAATTGCATCCTTTTCATTCAACAATTTAATAATCTGATTATTATAATTACTTTTAGGACGAGTTTTAATTATATCTTGCAAAATTTTAGTGCATTTCATTTTAATCAAAGATTTATTAATGTCATTTAAATCTTGATTGGCAATTTCAATATCTGCAACAATATCATCTGTGTTTTTGGAAAAATTTACACAAGTTTTCATACCTTTACTTGGCATATTTCCTTCTTTCTCATTTAAGTTACCATTTGATAAATTTTTTTCATTAAAGACCTTAAAAATTAGATTTTGGTTTATCATGGCTTATATAAAAATACAATGTTAGATATTTTCAGAGAGAGTTATGTAAAACTTAGTGAAACATAAAAGTAAACTGAAGCTGGCAAAAAGTAATGCTTACCATGATTTTATCAATCAATCTGATAATACGTGTAAAGCTACATGGAAAGTTATTAATAGAGAACAAAATGTCAAAGTGAATTCCAATTCGGACATAATACCTGATGACTAATAATTACTGTGTACAGTCAGTAAGGAATATCACATCAGTTGTACAGTATAACTTAGACAAAGCTATGCTTTACTGTAAGAAGGTTAAATTTCAAAATAATAGTATTTTTAGCTGGAATAGTATTACAGATAAAGATGTAATAGAAGCAGCAAACAGCTTATCCCAATCCAACAGTTGTGATCTTTATGGGTTTTCAAATCAGTTTATTAAGAAACTAACTTCAGTGATCTCATTACTTTTGTTGGTTACGTTTAACAGATGTGTCCAACAAGGAATATTCCCTGATTGTTTGAAAATTGCAAAAGTTAGTCCTCTGTATAAAAAAGGTGATGGAATAAATTTGAAAAATTATCGCCCTGTGTCATCAGTTCCCATAATTTCAAAGGTTTTTGAGTACATATTACATAAGCAGTTGGTATTATATTTTGAGAATAATAATTTACTAGCAGCTATTCAATTTGGTTTTAGGAAAAAGAAGTTCACTATTTTAGCATTACAAGATGTAGTAGATTCTAAAGTAAGAACAAATTAGAAACTAAAAACTTCACTTATCTTAGCGGTATAAATACTAAGATAAGTGAAGTTTTTAGTTTCCAATTTGTTCTTACTTTAGAATCTTGTTGCTTCACTGTTAATAGCTTCAGTTTTTGCTGATGTAATAGATTATATTTTAGAGGCCTTTGAGACCAAAGCATTTGTGTCACTTATCTTATGTGATCTTACTAAAGCTTTTGATAGTGTAATATCAGAATTACTTATTTCTAAGTTAAAATAATATGGTTTGGATAATAACAGTTTTAAAATATTACATTCTTATATGACAGGAAGAAAGCAATATGTCTCTGTAAATAGCAGCAGTTCAAATTTCATGGAATTAACTCATGGGGTGCCCCAAGGCTCGATATTAGGTCCTCTTTTGTTTGTAATAATGATAAATAATCTTGTATAAGCTCTACCAGATGTCGCAATTCTGTATGCAGATGACACTACTTTGAGAACCAGAAACAAAAATGCTGAGGTATTGAATAATTTATCTTATGCTAATTTTACAGCTGCTAAGGACTGGTTCCATGAAAATGGCTTTTTGTTAAATCAGGAGAATACACATATAATTATGCTAGGATTAAAGATTCCAGATGAAGAGATGACAACTGTAAATCTGTTAGGTTTTGTACTTGACTCGAAGCTTTCATAGAAAGCTCATGTTCATAATGTATGCTGTAAGCTGTCACGAGCCACTTATCTAATAAGAAAGTAAAAGTCTTGTATATCTCTGGAAGGATCAAGAAATATATACTTCACACTGTTTCAAAATCATATTACATATGGGATACATTTATGGGGCAATAGCTCCCATGTCAAGGAAATATTGTTGCGTCAAAAAAGAGTCCTTAGGAACATGCTAAGCAAGACCCAGATGAACATTGTAAACCACTATTTTTACAGTTGAAGATACTCAATGTTTTTAATTTATTCAAATTTTATGTTTTGGTATATGTCCAGGCTCACCTGCATCTATATGATTTAAGACTAGACACTCACAGCATTGACACTAGAAATAAACATAAATTAAATATACTAAATTGTAGACTTACTCTGACAAAGGAGACTTATTATTTCATAGGAGTAGAATTTAATAATAAATTAGATATTAAATATAGATCATTAAGCATGAGTGTTTTTAAGAGAAAGCTATATAATTGGCTAGTTGCAAGGCCATTTTATTCTATTAGTGATTTTAATGACCATGCTGCAATTGAATATTAATTTGTATATGCATGTATGTTTTTAGTTGTTGACAATGTCTAATTTATGTATAATTATGATCCTGCTTATAATTTTAATGACTATACTCCTATTGAGTATTAATTTATATATGTATATGTGACAATGTCCTATTCTTATATATTTATGATCTTGGACAAATAAATTGATTGTTTGATTACTTGGTTTGTTTATATTCAACCTCTGTTGTGTTTGACATAATCTATTTAACTTGTATTTTAACCTCTTAGATTTTCTTTTCATGCTAAAATTTAGATACTCAAACAACTTTCATTCAAAGTTAACCCAAATTAAGTTACCTAAAATACGCTTTAATTTTAAATGTAAGTCATATAACCTAAGTTCAATATTATTTAATTTTTTAAAATGTAAACTTCTTTCAACTTCAATAACTTTCTTTTCCGTTGCCTTTTGATGAATACTATTATTATCTAGTATAACATTTCTTCTAACAAAAACAAGGGTTACTTTTCTTTAAAACTTTTAAATTTACAAGATAAAGGCATACAATTCTCTTTTGAACCTGAAAATAATAGGTGCCTTTCATTTCAGGACTAAAAAATTAAAAGACATTACAATAAATTGAACTTTGGTATTTAAAGAAAATCTAGTCACACTGATAATTACATAAAAAATAAAAGTTTTAATCCTTTTGCACATAAATTTGCTGTTTTCAATAGTTTAATCTATAGGTTAATAAATATACCCCTTAACAAGGAAGAATTTGACACAGAATATAAACACATTATTAACACTGCAGGGATTAATGGTTTTAATACAGATTTTATACATAAAAAGATAGAAAAATTTATGTATTAAAAAGCTGTTAAAGAAGCTTCTATCCTCAAAAGAATAAAAGAAAATTGTATTTTTAAAAGTTTACTTACCATCCATGGGCCAATAAAAAATTAACAAAGAGTTTTAAAGAATTGTTAATAAATTTGGTTCCTCAAAATAAGTCTAATATACAAAATTTACTAAAACGTCATTTAGAAGCCAGAATAAAAGAGCATTTTAGAAATATTAAATATAAACAAACTGATAAATCAGCTGTGGCAGATCATTTTTGGTCATTTAATTGTGAAATGAATCCAGAAGTTTGGTTATTTCAACAGTTAAGTGGACCTATAGATTTAATGGTTTGCTGAAAAATGTTATTTTAGAAAACAGGAACCGTGTTATGACTTTTGAATTACCTTCTATAGATTGTATTGATACAGTTTTTGTTTTCAGAGATTGGTAATTAAAATGAACATCAATATCTATGCTTTTTTTTTTGTTTTTTTGTTTTTTTTTTTGTTTTTTTTTTGTTTTCAGAGAACAATGAAGAATTGTAGCTTTGGTAACAAATTTGTTTGTGTAGCTTTGAGAATGAGTTGGAGTCCACTCGAAACTCGAGTCAGTTATTGCAAAAATAACTTGCAACATTATTAAAATAAGTGAAGTTTATAGTTTCTAATTTGTTCTTACTTTACAATTCTTACAGGTGTTTTGAAAAATGAAGGTGCAATTTCAAGGTCATGTTTGTTACTGGCCTGTCAAGACATGCCTGCTGTGAACCAAGTGACTGTTGCCACATTATTTTTAATGAAATAATGCAGATATTGTGGTCAAATGTTGTACGATGTGACAATATTTCGTTATTTTTGACTTATGCTGCAGCATATGTGAAAATGGCAGTAGCAGATCCTGCAGATACTTATCCTAAAATGATTCGTTACATGTGTCGTACATGGATTGCATAGAATACTAGAGGAAATTAGGGCCTTGTTTCCTCACATTAATAAATTGATTTCTAATGGAGAGAAAAGTGTTCATCAAGTGACTTAAAAGGAGTGAAATTTTTCAGAACAAAAATCTCAACACTCCGCTGCTTTTTGCGCCTGTTGTGACTGGCTGGGGAACATGGTTGTTCGCAGTTCAATAATACGCAGCAAACCTGGACGGTTTTTCAGCTGTCATATACGAACTAAATTGTACGGATATCAGTTCAATTAAAATGCTTCAGGAGCTTTTAAGTGACACTATGTTAAGAAATGACTTACCATACATTTCCGCAAATCTGTGATTTCGCGGTGAATTCAAAAGGGGATTGGCATCAGCAGGAATGTCTCCGAGAGAAGCAGTTCATGCAGTTCAGGATGTGGAAAAATATTGAATGTTCATTCTGGTCCAAACCATAAAACTTAAATAGCAAATGCGAAGAAGTGCTAAAAAGGATGGTGAATTTACCATAATGTCTTAAATTTCGTATGTGTTGGATAGGCAACATGAAGATAATATTGATGTGAGTGTGCGTGTGTGACATTGCATGTTATAATTATGCTAGACTAGGCTCTTGTGACCTGGAGCGATCATTTTCGAAATTCAAGATGCTTATTCATGACAAGCGTCAATGTTTAGGGCTGGAAAATTGTTGGAACCATGTGGTTGTATACTGTAACAGTACAATACCTGGTGATTCCTTCCACGAATGATGTCCGGTGAGCACCATGTACAGTTACATTAGTTCAGCCGTCCAGAGGGAAAAATGTTTTATTTATTGCTGCACATACGTCTGACATTTTTAGAACATATAGAATACATATTTCCCAAGTTTTTAGGCTTAGAAAACCTCAGACCTACTCATCAGTAACTATGACGTAAAAGTCATTGAAGTATCTTAATAGTAACTTTTAGCTACATTTTAGCACTTCCGGTGGCACTAATACTCCTACATAACCTTTTAGAACAAATATTTACTTTATACGAAAATCAAGTTGTAATGTCAGCAAACTGCCTCACTTTCTTTTACTGCCAGCCCAAGTGCCAGCACAGAAACCAGCGAGAATGGTTATGGTTATTCTGCTTCTATTTTTGGCTTCCGGTTACACCGGTTTGCCCGTTTGTGTTATCTTAATGATGTTTATAATTGACTATTTACTGATAAGAAAGTTAGGATTCGGATTCTCAGGAGGTTAGGTTAGGTTTTTAAAATATAAGTTTACTTCAATTAGCAGGTAGTGGTAACACCATACGACGAGTGCGTGCGTTCGCTTACCTCACAACCACATTCGGCACTTCCCATGGGACCAATACTCCCACATAACTATTTCTAACCAACGTTTGCTTCATGCGAAAATCAAGTTGTAATGTTAGCGAACTACTACATTTTCTGTCGGTGCATAAAACCTTGTCACGTGAATGTCCTCTGACTTACAGTGGTTGCTTGATTAAACACGCCTTTAATTTATACCCATGCAGATAGCAGGTACGGCAAAAGAATTACAGTTATTCAAGCAACTCAATACACCTACCTCATCCTAGAAATTCAAACCGAGCAAACTCGACTAGACACATTCATTGCTGGATTCATTCGCACTTGGCTAAAGACTTATTAGACTGTATGCTGTTCAACGATGCATTCACTCATTTTTGCTAAACAATGCTTAAACAGTCACTTACACTTTATAAACTGTCCACACCATTTAAAATATGGCTAATACTCTGTAATACACGATCATATGGGCGTCCATTAACTTACAATAGGAGTTCGATTAACTACACGCTGTTACAGCGTTGCAATCAAAGTAAGAGCCTGTCAGATTCGTTCTTCTTAGCAAAATAAAATATTAGATGTAAGAAATAAATCGCCCTCTTACCTTCAATTGTTTCTCACTCCGTTACGAACTTCACTAAAGAATATTAAACACACAGACAGTTTAATGCTGTTCTTTCATTGAAAACCATTTACCAATACCCTCTAGATACCTGACCTGTCACTGCCATTCAAGATGGCGGCCGTATTTTATGTTGGATTCGAGGTCGCTCTGATCCTGGGACGAGCTACCAGGTGAATTAAGTATAGCAAAAACTAATAACTTTAATTTCTGGGCTTAAAAATTAAAAGACATAACAATAAATTGAGTTTTGGTATTTACAGAAAATCTACTCACAGTTATATTTACATAAAAAATAAAAGTTTTAATCCTTTTGTACATAAATTTGTTTGCAATAGTTTAATATATAGGTTAATGAATATACCCCTAAAGAAAGAAGAATTTGTCACAGAATATAAACACATTAACACTGCAGTAATTAATGATTTTAATACAGATTTTATACATAAAAGCATAGAAAAATTTAAGTATCAAAAAGCTGTTAAAGAAGTTTCTACCCTCAAAAAAATAAAAAGTAGTTGTATTTTTAAAAAGTTTGCTTACCGTCCCTGGGCCAATAAAAAATTTACAAAGATTTTTAAAGAATATGGGATAAATTTGGTTGTTCAAGATAAATTTAGTATACAAAATCTACTAAATCTTTCTAAAAAAGATAAAATACCAAATTATAAAAAATTTGGCATTTATAAATTTAGCTGTTTAGATTGTTATAAGGTTTATATTGGCAAAACTAAACGTCATTTAGAAACCAGAATAAAAGAGCAGTTTAGAAATATAAAATATAAACTAACTGATAAATCAGCTGTGGCAG
This sequence comes from Tenodera sinensis, assembly GCA_030765045.1. NCBI lineage: Eukaryota > Metazoa > Arthropoda > Insecta > Mantodea > Mantidae > Tenodera > Tenodera sinensis. The sequence continues at coordinate 111,449,282 of CM060964.1, forward strand.
ATCATTTTTGGTCATTTAATCATGAAATTAATCCAGAAGTTAAATTAATAAAACAATTAAGTGGACCTATAGATTTAATGGTTTGGGGAAAAATGTTATTTTAGAAAACAGGAATTACCTTCTATAGATTGTATTGATACATTTTTTTGTTTTCAGAGATTGGTAATTAAAATGAACGTCAGTTTGAGATGTAGAACTGGAACTTAAAGATTCAATGCCCCCTCTCAAACTTTGCCCACACACGGCTTGTGTGTTTAAAAACACCAACAGTAAGTTTGTTGGCATAAATAAATAACAATGAACATCAGTATCTATGTTTTTTGTTTTCAGAGATAATTGAAGAATTGTAGCTTTGGTAACAAATTTGTTTGTTTTCGTTCTTTTTAACAAAATAAAATATTAGATGTAAGAAGTAAATCACCTTCTTACCTTCAAATGCTGTTGTGTTAGTTGCAAACTTCAATAAAGGATATTATACAGAAACGCAATTCAACATTATTCGTAGAATAGAAGCCATCTGCCAGGACCTTCTAGATGCCCGACCTGTCACTGCCATTCAAGATGGCGGCCGTATTTTGTGGGAACTGCTTATAAATAACTTATCTACTGGCCAAGATTTAATGGCAGTGAAACAAAAATTTGGTGTAATGACACGTCTATGTTGTGAATATGGGCTGTGTTAAACAGAAAACAGTTTCTTAAAGATAAACTCAACTACCTAAACAAAAAACAATGACATTTAACATTAAACAATAACCCATGGGCAATGAAAGATATAACCTTAAATAATATTCATGCAATCTACAGTTTTGCATGTCATTATATTACTGCATTACACACTCAAATTACAAAGAGGATAGACAAACTACAAGCAGCATGTTACTTAAATAAAACAGAACTGCTGACATCGAGTAGGCTCAGAATTATTAATCATTGTTTACACTATGTTTCACACTTGTACAAATTACATACTGTTATATACCTACACAAAACATTTACTGGATTTCTAATATACAAATGCTGCCATTTAGATTAATTAGCTACGTACTGATTTCAAAAGCTTTAGGGTGGAATTTTGCTTTTACTGAACACTTTTGTTTACTCATTTTGTGGCAGCATATTACTCAGAACTTCGTGACAGTTAATTTTACAGGGGGAAGCCAAAAAAGCATGTGAAATATTAAAAATAATAACCGTAAAACAGCTCTGTAAATTAAATATATGAAATACATAAACTTAAATCAGTATTGTAAAACAACTATGCTACAGTATACAGTTTTACATGCAGCAACTTAACACATTACTACAGCTACACATTTAAATTACAAAGACAAAACATTATTTATAAATACAAGCAGCATACTACTTACATGAAACAAACCGTTGGTGTTACACCTTTCACTAATTGAGTTCACTCGAAATTGTGTTTCACTATTTACACTACTCACAATGTTATATATACAAAATATATACACTGGCGAATAACACACAAAACGCTGCAATTTATAGAAATTAAATATTGTATTTACAAGCTTTACGTTGCAACTTACCTTTTGTGTTAACCCAAAGCTTCTCATTTTTAAGTTTACAATAAGTATTCAAAGATATATTGCTTAGCACTTTACAACGCTTCTTTGCATGTTTTTGTAGAGGTGGGCCACCTTGACAGATTTACTCAAAGTCCACAGTGTGTAGTTCAAAATGAAGCATTGCCAATTGCACCATAAACTTTCTTTGGTAATTTAGGTGCAAGAAATCCTTTTCATATTTCTCACCAACTAAAATGGTGAATATTTTAAACACCAGCACACACAAATGTATGAGAGAATCTGAGGGACACTTGAGACTCCCACAATTGATACCATCAAAGTATGACAATCTTGGATCACACTCAATCATTAAATTTCTAGCAGTGGATAACGTAGAGATATATGTTGCACATTTGTCTTTTTTTGTTTTCAGTGTGTCCAGATCACTGTGTGCAACGTAGTTAGTTTCAATTTCAGCTGAATACAAACATTCAATTACAGATTCAAGCTTTTTGAGAACTGTTCTAGGTACATTTTCAGTACTGGAAACAGTTTTGATGGAGCAAGAGGAAACAAAGAATGTAATAGAACATTCCCCAAGCAAGGCAGATTTTAATGTAATGACACTACAAATTTTCAGTTTTGTTTCAGCTTCTAGAATCTGTTTCACTAAAATATGACAATTTCCACCACTCATTTGTCAATATTGTCCAAAACTACTCTCCAGGTTATGGGTTTGGAAGTTTCCTGCCAAAATATACTTCGAGTTATAGTTACAAAAAATGTATTTACACATGTGTACAAAGTATCTAATGCGTGTGTGTGAGAGCAACATGTGTTTAATTTATGTTTACTATCGACTGCTGAAGAATGCCATACTTTGAGAAACAGTGAAAGCTCTTTTAGAAATGTAAGTTTTAGATCTTCAGGTCCCTCGATAGGGTTCCGATCAAGATCTCTGATACTTTTTCCTTTCCATGGACAGTTGACATTTGAAATCTTCCACCATTTGTTAATAAGTACGAGAATAGTTACTGTCCCTGTAGAAAATTCATTAGGGCACTCAGCCACCTTCCTTTGCAGTGCTACAATGTTTTTAATATCAGATATCTTTAATGCTAGAGAACACTTTGCCTCTCAAAATAAGAGGGAAGGAGTGCCTTCCTGGTAAGTGCAGGAGCCCCCTTGATTATGCTAATTTTCTGTGATTCGAAAAGATGAATTAAGTCCCTGAACTTAGCTTCTTCTGTAAAATAGGTCAAAGTGATAGATGATGTGGCACTATCATTTATGCTACTTTGGAACCAATCTTGTGTAATTCCTGACTGAATGCCATTCTTGTTTGGAATATTGAATATTTGGTTTCCTACATTGAGCCAAGTGTTTCTTATGCACTTTAATAAATGCACAGAATCAAAATGTTGTTGTTGTTGTTGTTGTTGTTGTTGTTGTTAGCTAATGCTGGATTTCGGACAATGAAGTCATTAATCCTCTTGCTCTACAACATTTTTCACTCATAGAGCAATAGCAGTATAGTAACCGCTTTTAAGAGAGCACCATATTTTTATAGAATCAAAATGTAGGAAGAGCTTTTTGTAGTTATTCAAAAGATTTTGTACACTCACTTTAATAACCCATTGCATAAGTGCTAAAACATCCCTTTATTCACCCTGTTTTGTTTTTTTTTCAGATATAAGACAAAGAGCAGTGAATCCACAAGTTACCAATGTGCTCAGTACTTGAAGGGTCTTTTTTGCAATGATGTGCTATTTATGTTTTTGGCAGGAAAGAGAGCAAATACATCTAAATTACCAGATAGAGGAGAAGAAGTCATGAATGCTTGGATAGCAGTGGCAGCATTAGCTTGCCTTTCTCTATTTGTGGCAATCCCTTCTATATTCCTACCCTTATAATTCAACTTGGGCATAACGTAAATTTCATCTATAGGAGTTTTCACATTATGAAGGCACCTATGCACAATCTGCGGCTATGCCACGTATGTTGCGCCCGCACGATAACCGCGGTTTTGCTAGTTGGTTCCTGAACCACTGTTCAAATCTATCCCTCTCCATTTCATCACGATAATCAGCAGAACCGATTTTGCCAAGATGTGACATAATCTTACTTATCTGAATCAAAGTTTTAGCCCCACGAAAAGAGTAAAATAATATTGAAGCCCAAAACAATATTTCCGACTTTTTTTTTTTTTTTTTTTTTTTTTTTTTTTTTTTTTTTTTTCTCTCAATTCCCGTCCTGCAACATTATGTCATATCGAACGAATTAATGAAATGGGTGAAATGACGCTCAAATGAGTCCGAGTTCCCTGGAGCTTTAATCTGACATTCGTCTTCTCAGGGTAGGGAAAACATCGGAAAAAGACCTTACCCGGATAACTTACCCTAAGCGAGATTCGAACTCGCGACCTGTTCAACGTGAGGCAGACACGCTACCGAGGCGGACAATATTTCCGATGAGTACCTCGGTTGTGTGGATACAGTAAGTTGCAATTGTTTTATTAAGAATATCAATTTCTTTTTTGTTTTATTTCCGAAAGTGGCAAGGTCCATGTTGTCAAACCAATTCAAAAACAATGGAAGTTTATCATTGGTGCTTACATTTTTCTCTTCAAATGCTGCTAGCTGACCCAACAGGCAATCAAACTTTGTCCACTTATCATATATTAATGTCTCACCCAAACACCATTCAAACCGTTTCTTGCGAACTTCTGTATTATTGTGAAATATGTATGTGCACTGAGAGAGATGGCAAGATTTTTATACACACAGTCACTTTTGGTGGTTCACTAACACACAAGTCATCTATTTTAGATAAAGAAATAGAACAACTATCAGGCCTGCTTATTAAAATGAAAGGACTCACATTTCTGCTTTTCAACTTACCCACAAGCTCACGGTATCCACTTATACATACGAGTCGTCCCTCTCGTGCCACTCTTGAGATTGTTGGTCACGGGCATAAACCCTGTTGATATGATCACTGGTGTCCTTTCTTTCAGAAGGTTAAATATGATGCGAAATGCACTGTCCTGCAAACAGAAAAATTAACCACACTATACTTTTAATGTAGGCATAGTCTTAGATGGAACACAATAAACTTAAACACGTGGAAAGCGCATGATACATTAAACACGCTATTGGATTTAGTCCCGTTCCCTATACTGCCCAAATAAAAGTTTTAAACACTCTACTATGAAGACAAGCTTACATAGGAATTATTATAAAAAACAATAGCTCAAAGGCATAGAAAACAATACGGATAGCGTGTGGAAACACCTCAGAACTCACCACCACCTACCGCGGCCATTTTTGTACAACTCAGATGACAGTGTCAGTTTCGTTATCTAGAGGGTCCTGGAGTAGCCAATGTGGTAGTAATATTAACCGTCAGATGTCACGGCTTCCCCATCTTCGTTTAGTTTTAAATGATTATATGATTTTACGTTTCTTGCCTTCTTTCAATACATCTGATGCAGTTTTGGTATTTACCGTACGTTAGTAGCCCTATGAATAATATAAATCTACAAATTTAAAAGTGTGTAATGTTGAGTCCGTAGTGTCCTCGTTCATAATTCCCTTAAAGATACGCATCTGTGTAAACTGGCTAACAACTTCAAAAAGTGACAAAAATAGTTTTTTATTTTATGAAGTAGTACAAACCTCCTGCTTTATATTGATACACTTCTTATAGCCTTACGGCCTTTATAACCATGACACGTGGCCGTTAAACTGTTTGCCTGTAAGTGGTAATATCCATTTAAGTCTATGCAGTTTCATTCCCTTTGCTACCACTTCAAGCTTAGATTTCTCATGTTTTTATTTTTAAGATTATTTGCTCTTTAAAGTGCTCCACACGATGCAGTTTTCACTACACATGAATGACCTTTGGTGTACTTGCTTAGAAATACACGGAAATGATGAGATAATTTTTTCGTAGCATAACTAACTTTCGAGCAATTAAATATTAGAGTGTACTCTAACAAATATAAATGAAAAAACTAATGACTTTAAACTTTACAGTTTATTAAGATCAAAAATAATAATAAAATGAAGAAATTATCTCATAAACTTTCTAACGTTCTATAAAAGAACATAACTAAAAATTATGAAGCTTTTCAAAGGAAAATTGCATCATGGGGAGCTATCTATAAAAATGTTAAACAATTATAATAAAATAGTAATATTTTGGGAACTAATTTGACTAAATGTATGACATTTGGCAGATTTACTACTCACTATACAGTGATTGTTGTACCTATAAAAATTCTAAATCAATGTAACAAAGACTGTAAATTTTCAAAATTCCATAGATGGGTATCCTTAAATATCAATGCATATTTGCAGTGAATTCATTATATTAGCTGCTGCAAACGCGTTGTGAATAAGACTCGAAGTCCTTTGATGTTAGGATGAGGAAGTGCATTAAGTGTAGCAAAATCTAATAATTACGGCTCAAACTTTTAGGCAAATTATATATATATATATATATATATATTGTTATCGTCCTAATGAGAACTTTTAAACTGAGTTTCATGTTCAGGATATCTACACTGCACCAAATAGTAAGTTTTATTGCACATTATTATACATATCTTGTAAATTTTTATGTAAATAAATATTTTGGGATATTCGCATAAAGGCAGACTTTTAAAAATAATTTTCACATATTTACAGAAAATCACATTAAAGCAGCAGCATAATTATTTATAACAAGTCACTATCCATTTGATTGTTCAATAACACATGGCAGATGACACAATCTGTCCTTCATTATTGGAAGACTGATATGTCCGCTACAGTATCCTTAACTTTGAAGAAAATATGAAATCCTGCTTTCCTTGGCTACATGAGCCCACAAAATAAGACGGGAATTCCTCCACTGCCATATGCTTAAAATATATAAACACCTGTTATCGATTCACAACCCGACTAGTATATACACTGACACCTGCTACACTGTATAGTCAATTAGTTATTTGTGAACACACAAAGTCTATACAAGCCTCTAGTTTGTTGGAGAGTTATATGTCGACAGTATTGAGTTCAAAGTGGAGTAAACATGCCCACAATGAAAAGTAGTGCAAGTTACCGTGTGCAAGAATACGCTGCGGAACTTAAGGGTATTTTAAGTTGTGATGGTAAAATCCTGAGATTATCAGCCATGTGGAAAAGGGATAACGGGGGAGTAACGTTCACAAGTGATAAAACATTTAGTCCTAAGAGACATAAGTTAGCTATTTCACGCTTTACGAAAAGAAAGTTTATTTTATTAACTATCCAGTGCCAAGTCCTTCAGCAGGACCTTCCAAATTTTCAGTGTAGCTAAGGTGAGAATTTGTGCGAAGCGTTAGTTTCAGCGGACATACGAATCTCGAAAGTGAATCAACCTGATTTTAAAACATTCCTGACCAGATATAGCGGTATTTTACACCTGATGAATCAATTTTGCGAAAGTATTACCTTTCCAAGGATCTGCGAAGAAACTGTGACGTAGGTATATACGTAACATTTGTGCTAATTAAAAATAAGGCATAAGTGAAAACTCCAGATTTTACGGGTAGGAAGATTGGAAATACTCTTACAGATTAATTAAGGTAAATGAAGCTATTAACAGTGAAGCAACAAGATTCTAAAGAAGAACAAATCAGAAACTAAAAACTTCACTTAACTTAGTAATGTTGCAGGTTATTTTTGCAAAAACTGACTCGAGTTTTGAGCTGACTCTAACTCATTTTCAAAGCTATACAAACAAGTTTATTGCCAAAGCTACAATTCCTCATTTTTCTGTGAAAACAAAAAGAATGGATAATGATGTTCATTTTAATTACCAGTCTCTTAAAACAAAAACCTATAAACACAATCAATAGAAGGTAATTCAAAGTTCATAACACGGTTCCTGTATCTTAAAAATAAAAACTTTTTCCCAAACTATTAAATCTATAGGTCCACTTAATTGTTTTAATACTTTAACTTCTGGATTAATTTCATGATTAAATGACCAAAAATGATCTGCCGCAGCTGATTTATTAGTTTGTTTATATTTAATGTTTCTAATATGCTCTTTTATTCCGGTTTATAAATGACGTTTAGTTTTACCAATATAAACCTTATCACAATCTAAACAGCTAAATTGATAAATGCCAGATGCTTTATAACTTGATATTTTACCTTTTTTAGAAATACTTAGTAAATTTTGTATATTAAATTTATTTTGAGGGAGCAAATTGATTCCATATTCTTTAAAAATCCTTGTAAATTTTTTATTGGCCCATGGATGGTAAGTAAACTTTTTAAAAATACCATTTTCGATTATTTTTTTGAGCGTAGAAACTTCTTTCACAGCTTTTAACAGCTTTTGATGTATAAAATCTATATTAAAACCATTAGTTACTGCGCTGTTCATAATGTGTCTATATTCTATGTCAAATTCTTCTTTATTAAGGGGCATATTTATTAACCTATGAATTAAACTATTGAAAACAGCAAATTTATCGGCAAAAGCATTAAAACTTTTATTTCTTATGTAATTATCAGTGTGAGTGGATTTTCTGTAAATACCAAAATTCAATTTATTGTTATGTCTTTTAACCTTTAAGTCCAGAAATGAAAGGGATCCATTATTTTCAGTTCCCAAAGTAAACTGTATAGCTTTATTTTGTAAATTTAAAAGTTTTAAAGTATCATTTATCTGCTTTTTAGGGACAACAGCAAAAATATCATCCACATATCTATACCATATTTTAAACATTAGAGGGAATGATTTTATAATTTGAGTTTCAGAAAAGCTCATGAAAAGATTAGCAAGAAATGGCGAAGGTGGACTACCCATTGCCAAGCTAGAGGTTTGTTGTAAAAAATTACCATTAAAACTAAAGAAATTTTGATCTAAAGAAAGATTTGTAACTTTTTCAAAATCATCTACTAAATCTTTGTTTATTTCTAAAGAATTTAACCATTTTTTTAAAAAAATCAAAATCTTTTTTCTAGGAATACTAGCGAATAAAGCAGTTACATCAAAAGAAACGAGTTTATCATTATCAGACAATACTATGCTGCTAATCTTTTCTACTAATTCAAAAGAATTTTTAATACTTAAACTTTCAAATTGATCAAAGGTACTAAATTTTTTAGTTAACCATTTAGCTAGATTATACGTAGGTGAATTTATACAATATATAATTAGTCTCATTTTATTTCTTGTTTTGTGAATTTTTGGAGGTGCATATAATCTAGGTAAAACTGGATTGTTAACTATTAAAATACTTTTTCCTTTTTTGGGTATCATTTTCACGTCGTTCAGAGCTTTATTAACAGTTTAAATGCATGATTTTAAAGAATCATTATGAATTTTTAAGTAATATTCAGTTGTAAGCAAATGTTCTACTCTATTAATATAATCTGATTAATCTAAAATTACAATTTTGTTGCCTTCTTCAGCTTTTGTATAAATTACAACCTTTTCATTCAATGATTTAATAATCTGATTGTAATAATTAGTCTTAGAATGATTTTTATTTATATCTTTCAAATTTTAGTGCTTTTCATTTTAATCAAAGGTTTATTTATGCTATTTAAATCTTGAATGGCAATTTCAATATGTGCAACATTATCATCTGTGTTTTTTGTAAAACTTACACAAGTTTTCATATGTTTATTTAGAAAATGTATGTCTTTCTCATTAAAGCTAGAATTTGATAAATTAATTACTATATTTGTTGGATTATTTCGTTTGTTTATATTCACTTTCTGTTGCTTTTGGCATAATCTATTTAACATGTATTTTAACCTCTTAGTTTTTCTTTTCATGCTAAAATTTAGATACTCAAATAATTTTGATTCAAAATCAACCCGAATTAAGTTACCTAAAATACGTGTTATATTTAAATCTAAGTCATATAACCTAAGTTCAATATTATTTAATTTAATAAAAAATGTAAACTTCTTTCAACTTCAAAATCTTTCTTCTCTCCTGCCTTTTGATGAATAATATTCTTACCCAGTTTAACATTTCTTTTAACAAAAACAGGGGTTACTTTTCTTTAAAACTTTTAAGTTTACAAGCTAAAGCTATACAATTCATTTTCGAACCTGAAAAAAATGGGTGACTTTCATTTCTAGACTTAAAAATTAAAAGACATAACAATAAATTTAATTTTGGTATTTACAGAAAATCTACTCACACTGATAATTACATAAAGAATAAAAGTTTTAATTCCTTTGTACATAAATTTGCTGTTTTCGATAGTTTAATTTATAGGTTAATAAATATACCCCTTAATAAAGAAGCATTTGGCACAGAATATAAACACATTATTAACACTGCAGTAATTAATGATTTTAATACAGATTTTATTCATTAAAAAGGTAGAAATATTTAGGTATCAAAAAGCTGTTAAAGAAGTTGCTACCCTCCAAAAAATAAAAGATAATTGTATTTTTAAAAAGTTTACTTACCATCCATAGGCCAAAAAAAATATAAAAAGATTTTTAAAGGATATGGAATAAATTTGGTCGCTCAAAATAAATTTAAAACACAAAATATACTAATTTTTTCTAGAAATGATAAAATACCAAATTATAAAAAAAATCTGGCATTTATCAATTTAACTGTTTAGATTGTGATAAGGTTTATATTGGTAAACCTATTTGGCCATTTAGAAACCAGAATAAAAGAGCATTTTGGAAATATTAAATATAAACAAACTGATAAATCAGCTGTGGCAGATCATTTTTGGTCATTTAATCATGAAATTAATCCAGAAGTTAAATTATTAAAACAATTAAGTTTACCTATAGATTTAATGATTTTGGGATAAAATTTTATGTTAGAAAACAGGAACCGTGTTATGAACTATGAATTATCTTCTATAGATTGTATTTATAGGTTTTTGGTTTCAGTGATCGCTAATTAAAATGAACATCAGTACTTTTAATGAAACAATTCAGATATTGTGGTCAAATGTTGCACGATGTGACAATATTTCGTTATTTTTGACTTATGCTGCAGCATATGTGAAAAAGGCAGCAGCAGATACTGCAAATAGTTATCCTAAAATGATTCGTTACATGTGTCGTACATGGATTACATAGAATGCTGGAGGAAATTAGGGCCGTGTTTCCTGACATTGATAAATTGATTTCTAATGAAGAGAAAAGTGTCCATCAAGTCACCTAAAATGAGTGAAATTTTTCAGAACAAAATTCTCAACACTCCACCGCTTTCTGCGTCTGTAGTGACTTGTTGGGGAACATGGTTGGTCACAGTTCAATAATACGGAACAAACCTGGATGGTTTTTCTGCTGTCATATACGAAGTAAATGGTAAAGATATCGGTTCAATTAAAATGCTTCAAGGACCTTTAAGTGACACTGTCTTAAGAAATGACTTACCCTACATTTCCGAAAATCTGTGATTTCGTGGTGACTCCATAAAGCCATTGGAATCAGCAGGAATGTCTCCAAGAAAAGCAGTTCCCGTAGTTCTGGATGTGGAAAAGTTACTGAATGTTCGTTCATTCTGGTCCACACCACAAAACTTAAAGAGCAAATGCAAAGAAGTGTTCAAAAAAGATAGTGAATTAAGCATAATGTGTGTTTTGGAAGGGTTGGTTAGGCAACATGAAGACATTATTGATGTGAGTGTGCGTGTGTGACATTGCATGTTATAATTATGTTAGACTTGGCTCTTGTGACGTGGAGTGATCATTTTGGAAATTCAGGACACTTCTTGGTGACTATGGTCAATCCTTCGGAATGGAAAATTGTAGGAAGCATGTGGTTCTATACTGTAACCCTACAGTACTTGGTGATTCCTTCCAGGAATGATGTCTCGTGAGCACCACGTACATTTACATTAGTTCAGGCATACAGATCGCAAAACATGTTTTGTTTATTTGGTCACATGTTTTTGACATTTTTAGAAAATCAAAAATAAATATTTCCCATGTTTTTAGCCTTTGAAAATCTGAGCCCTACTCATTAGTAATTATTGTGACGTAAGACATCACAGTACTTTTATAGTACCTGTTAGCTACATATTAGCACTTCCGGTGACACTTATATTCCCACATAACTTTTTAGAACAAATATTTACTTTATACGAAAATCAAGTTGTAATTTCAGCAAACTGCCTCACTTTCTTTTACTGCCAGCCCAAGTGGCAGCACAGAAACCAGAGAGAATGGTTATAGTTTGTACTGCTCCTTCTGCTTCTATCTTTGCCTTCTGGTAACACAGGTTTGCCGGTTTGTGTTATCTTAATAATGTTTATAATTGACAATTTACTGATAAGAAAGTTAGGTTTCGAATATTCAGGAGGTTAGGTTTTTAAAGTATAAGTTTACATTAATTAGCAAGTAGTGGTAACACCATACGACGAGTGCGTGCGTTCGCTTACCTCACAACCACATTTCGGCACTTCCCAAGGGGCTAATACTCCCACATAACTATTTCTAACCAACGTTTGCTTCATGCGAAAATCAGGTTGTAATGTTAGCGAACTACCACATTTTCTGTCAGAGCATAAAACCCTGTCATGTGAATGTCCTCTGACCTGCAGTGCTTCCTTGATTAAACACGCCTTTAATTTATACCCGTGCAGATGGTTGGTACGGCAAAAGAATTACATTTATTCAAGCAACTCAATACACCTACCTCATCCTGGAAATTCAAAGCGAGCAAGCTCAACTAAACACATTCATTGCTGGATGCATTCGCACTTGGCTAAAGACTTATGACACTGTATGCTGTTCAACGATGCATTCACTCATTTTTGCTAAACAATGCTTAATCAGTCACTTACACTTTATAAACTGTTCACACAATTTAAAATATGTCTAATACTGTGTAACACACGATCATATGGACGTCCTTTAACTTACAATAGGAGTTCGATTAACTACACGCTGTTACAGAGTTGCAATCAAAGTAAGAGTCAGTCAGTTTCGTTGTTCTTAACAAACTAAAATATTACATGTAAGAAATAAATCGCCCTCTTACCTTCAAATATTGCTCTCTGCGTTACGGACTTAAATAAAGGATATTAAACACAAAGACAGCTTAACGCTATTCTTACATTAGAAGCCATTTTCCAATACCCTCTAGATACCTGACCTGTCACTGCCATTCAAGATGGCGGCCGTATTTTATGATGGATTCCAGGTCGCTCTGAACTTGGGACGAGCTACCATGTGAATTAAGTGTAGCAAAAACTTATAACTACGGCTCCAATTTTTAGGCAAATACATATTTGTTTGCGTCCTAATGTGGACTTGAAATATCTGCACTGGACCAAACAGGTTCAGCTTTACTACACGTATTAATGCATATCTTGTGATTTTTATGTAAATAAATATTTTGGGATATTCGCTTAAATGACACAAAAATCGCATAAAGGAAGCCTTCTTCAAATAATTTTCACATATTTACAGAAAATCACATAAAAGTAGCAGCAGAATTATCTTTTTACAAGTCACTATCTACTTTAATGTTCAAGTACACATGGCAGATGACGCAATCTGTCCTTCTTTATTGGTAGACTGACATCTCAGCTCCAGTATCCTTAACTTTGAAGCAAATATAAACATCCTGCTTTCTTTGGCTACATGAGCCCACAAAATAAGCCGGGAATTCCTCCACTGCCATGTGCTTAAAATATATAAACACTTGTTATCGATTCACAGCCCGGCCAGTATATATATATATGACACTTGTTAAACTGTATAGTCAATTTGTCATTTGTGAATACACAAAGTTCATACAAACTTCTTGTATGTTGGAGAGTTATATGTCGACAGTATTGAGTTCACAGTGGATTAAACATGCCCACAATGAAAAGTAGTGCAAGTTACCGTGTGCAACAATACGCTGCAGAATTTAAGAGTATTTTAAGTTGTGATGGTAAAATCCAGTATTATCAGCCATTTGGAAAAGGGATAACGGTGGAGTAACGTTCGCAAGTGATAAAGCGTTTAGTGCTCAGAGACATAAGGCAGCTATTTCACGCTTTACGAAAAGAAAGTTTATTTTATTAATTATCCAGTGCCATGTACCACAGCAGGACCTTCCAAATTTTCAGTGTAATGACAGGATTTGTGCGGAGCGTTAGTTTCAGCGGACATACCCATCTCGAAAGTGAATCAACCTCAGTTTAAAATATTCCTGACAAGATATATCGATATCGACACACTTGATGAATCAATTTTGCGAAAATATTACCTTTCCAAAAACCTGCGAAGAAACTGTAACGTAGGTATATACGTAACAATTTGTGCTTATTAAAAATATGACTTAAATGAAACTCCAAATTCTACTGGCAGGAAGATTGGGAATATTCTTACAGGTTAATTAAGGAAACTGAAGCTATTAACAGTGAAGCAACAAGATTCTAAAGTAAGAACAAATTAGAAACTAAAACCTTCACTCATCGCAGTAATGTTGTAAGTTATTTTTGCAATAACTGACTTGAGTTTCGAGTTTACTCTAACTCATTCTCAAAGCTATACAAACAAATTTATTACCATAGCTACAATTCTTCATTTTTCTCTGAAAACAAAAAACATAGATACTGATGTTCACTTTAATTACCAATCTCAGAAAACAAAAATCTATAAACACAATCTATAGAAGGTAATTCAAAGTTCATAACACGGTTTCTGTTTTTCAAAAATAACATTTTTTCCCATACCATTAACTCTATAGGTCCAGTTAATTGTTTTAATGATTTAACTTCTGGATTAATTCCATGATTAAATGACCAAAAGTGTTCTCCCACAGCTGATTTATCAGTTTGTTTATACTTAATATTTCTAAAATGCTCTTTTATTCTGGTTTCTAAATAACGTTTAGTTTTACCAATATAAACCTTATCACAATCTAAGCAGCTAAATTGATAAATGCCAGATTTTATATAATTTGATATTTTATCTTTTTTAGAAAAAGTTAGTAAATTTTATATATTAAATTTATTTTAATGGACCAAATTTGTTCCATATTCTTCAAAAATCTTTGTAAATTTTTTATTGGCCCATGGATGGTAAGTAAACTTTTTAATAATACAATCATCTTTTATTTCTTTGAGGGTAAAGGCTTATTTAACAGCTTTTTGATACTTAAATTTTTCTATCCTTTTCATGTATAAAATCTGTATTAAAACTATTAAGCACTGCAGTGTTAATAATGTGTTTATATTCTGTGTCAAATTCTTCTTTATTAAGGGGCATATTTATTAACCTATGAATTAAACTATTGAAAACAGTATATTTACGAGCAAAAGCATTAAAACTTTTATTTCTTATGTAGTTCTCAGTTTCAGTGGATTTTCTGTGCGGGCGGGCGGGCGGGCGGACGGACGGATTGATTATTTGGTTTCTTTATATGCAACCTCTGTTGCTTTTGACATAATCTATTTAACTTGTATTTTAAGATCTTAGATTTTCTTTTCATGCTAGAATTTAGATACTCAAACAATTTTGATTCAAAATTAACCCAAATTAAGTTACCTAAAGTACATGTTAATTTTAAATGTAAGTCATATAACCTAAGTTCAATATTATTTAATTTTTTTAAATGTAAACTTCTTTCAACTTCAATAACTTTCTTTTCCGCTGCCTTTTGATGAATACTATTACTATCTAGTGTAACATTTCTTCTAACAAAAACAAGGGTTACTTTTCTTTAAAACTTTTAAATTGACAAGATAAAGGTATACGATTCACTTTGGAAACTGAAAATAATGGGTGCCTTTCATTTCTGAGCTTCAAAATTAAAAGACATAACAATAAATTGAACTTTGGTATTTACAGAAAATCTACTCACACTAATAATTACATAAAAAATAAAAGTTTTAATCCTTTTGTACATAAATTTGCTGTTTTCAATAGTTTAATTCATAGGTTAATAAATATACCCCTTAATAAACAAGAATTTGGCACAGAACATAAACACATTATTAACACTGCAGTAATTAATGGTTTTAATACAGATTTTATATCTAAAAAGATACAAAAATTTAAGTAGCAAAAAGCTTTTAAAGAAATTTCTACCCTCAAAAAAATAAAAGATAATTGTATTTTTAAAAAGTTTACTTACCATCCATGGGCCAATAAAAAATGTACAATGATTCTTAAAGAATATGGAATAAATTTGGTCCCTCAAAATAAAATTAATATACAAAATTTACTAACTTTTTCTAAAAAAGATAAAATAACAAATTATATAAAATATGGCATTTATCAGTTTAGCTGTTTAGATTGTGATAAGGTTTATATTGGTAAAACTATACGTTATTTAGAAACCAGAATAAAAGAGCATTTTAGAAATATTAAATATAAACAAACTGATAAATCAGCTTTGGCAGATCATTTTGGTCATTTAATCATGAAATTAATCCAGAAGTTAAATTATTAAAACAATTAAGTTTACCTATAGATTTAATGATTTTGGGATAAAATTTTATGTTAGAAAACAGGAACCGTGTTATGAACTATGAATTATCTTCTATAGATTGTATTTATAGTTTTTTGGTTTCAGTGATTGCTAATTAAAATGAACATCAGTATCTATGTTTGTTTGCTTTCAGAGAAAAATGAAGAATTATAGCTTTGGTAACAAATTTGTTTGTATAGCTTTGAGAATGAGTTGGAGTCAACTCGAAACTCGAATCAGCTTTTGCAAAAATAACTTGCAACATTATTAAGATAAGTGAAGTTTTTAGTTTCTAATTTGTTCTTACTTTAGAATTCTTACAGGTGTTATGAAAAATGAAGATGAAATTTCAAGGTCATGTTTGTTACTGGCCCGTCAAGAAATGCCTGCTGTAAACAATATGACTGTGGCCACATTACTTTTAATGAAACAATGCAGATATTGTGGTCAAATGTTGCACGATGTGACAATATTTCGTTATTTTTGACTTATGCTGCAGCATATGTGAAAAAGGCAGCAGCAGATCCTGCAGATAGTTATCCTAAAATTATTCGATACATGTGTCGTACATGGAGTGCATAGAATACTAGAAGAAATTAGGGTCGTGTTTCCTGACATTGATAAATTGATTTCTAATGGAGAGAAGTGTTCATCAAGTGACCTAAAGGGAGTGAAATTTTTCAGAACAAACATCTCAACACTCCGCCGCTTTCTGCGCCTGTAGTGACTTGCTGGGGAACATGGTTGGTCGCACTTCAATAATACGCCACAAACCTGGATGGTTTTTCTGTTGTCATATACGAACTAAATGGTAAAGATATCAGTTCAATTTAAATGCTTCAAGGACTGCTAAGTGACACCGTGTTAAGAAATGGCTTACCATACATTCCCGCAAATCTGTGATTTCGCGGTGACTCCATAAAGCAATTGGAATCAGGAGGAAAGGCTCCGAGAGAAGCAGTTCATGTAGTTCAGGACGCTGACAAATTATTTAATGTTCATTCTGGTCCACACCACAAAAATTAAAGAACAAATGGAAAGAAGTGTTCAAAAAAGATAGTGAATTTAGCATAATGTTTTAATTTCGTATGTGTTGGATAGGCAACATGAAGGCATTATTGATGTGAGTGTGCGTGTGTGACATTCCATGTTATAATTATGCCAGACTTGGCTCTTGTGACGTTGAACGATCATTTTCGAAATTCAGGACACTTCTTGGTGACTATGGTCAATCTTTCGGAATGCAAAATTTTATGAACCATGTGGTTGTATACTGTAACATTACAGCACCTGGTGATTCCCTCCAGGAATGATGTCCGGTGAGCACCATGTACAGTTACATTAGTTCAGCCATCCAGAGCGTAAAAATGTTTTATTTATTGCTGCACATACGTTTGATATTTTTAGAACATATAGAATACAAATTTACCAAGTTTTTAGCCCTAGAAATTCTGAGCCCTAATCGTCAGCAACTATAACGTAAAAGTCATTAAAGTATTAAATAGTAGCTTTTAGCTACATTTTAGCACTTCCGGTGGCACTAATACTCCCACATAACTTTTTAGAACAAATATTTACTTTATACGAAAATCAAGTTGTAATGTCAGGAAACTGCCTCACTTTCTTTTACTGCCAGGCCAAGTGCCAGCACAGAAACCAGCGAGAATGGTTATGGTTATTCTGCTTCTATCTTTACCTTCTGGTTACACCGGTTTACCCGTTTGTGTTATGTTAATGATGTTTATAATTGGCAATTAACTGATAAGAAAGTTAGGTTTCGGATTCTCAGGAGGTTGGGTTAGGTTTTTAAAGTATAAGTTTACATTAATTAGCAAGTAGTGGTAACACCATACGACGAGTGCGTGCGTTCGCTTACCTCACAACCACTTTCGGCACTTCTCATGGGGCTAATACTCCCACATAACTATTTCTAACCAACGTTTGCTTCATGCGAAAATCAAGTTGTAATGTTAGCGAAATATCACATTTTCTGTCAGTGCATAAAACATTGTCATGTGAATGTCCTCTGGCCTACAGTGGTTCCTTGGTTAAACACGCCTTTAATTTATACCCGTGCAGATGGTTGGTACGGCAAAAGAATTACAGTTATTCAAGCAACTCAATACACCTACCTCATCCTAGAAATTCAAAGCGAGCAAACTCGACTAAACACATTCATTGCTGGATGCATTCGCACTTGGCTAAAGACTTAGCAGACTGTATGCGTTCAACGATGCATTCACTCATTTTTGCTAAACAATGCTTAAACCGTCACACTTTATAAACTGTCCACACCATTTAAAATACGGCTAATACTGTGTAACACACGATCACATGGACGTCCTTTAACTTACAATAGGAGTTCGATTAACTACACGCTGTTACAGAGTTGCAATCAAAGTAAGAGTCAGTCAGTTTCGTTCTTCTTAACAAAATAAAATATTAGATGTATGAACTAAATCGTATTCTTACGTTCAACTGCTGTAGGTATTGTTTGTTGCGAACTTCAATAAAGGATGTTATACAGAAGACAAATTAACGCTATTCTACAATAGGAGCCATTATCCAGGACCATCTAGATACCTGACCTGACACTGGGTTTCAAGATGGCGGCCTATGTGATGGGAACTCCTTATAAACGATTTCAACGCAGTAAACAGTGTTGCCTGACATGGGTTCGAATCCCATTTAACGTACTTATTTTTAATGTCCTCTTTCCTTCTTCTTTCTTAACGGGAACACTATTATTTACATAATCCGTGCGAAATGTAAAATTATACAAATTAATGGAATCTATTTCTCATAAAGCTCCTACTTTAGGCATCTTTATTCCGCGTACCGTTGTAACTTTTCCCGTCTTATGAATGTTGCAGTAGGATTAAAACTTTACAACTGAATGCTTCATAAGATATTATTGCAAATGCTGAAAATGAAGCAGGGAACACGCCTAACTCAATTGTGAAACATTCCTCCTGAAATTAATATCTCCCTTTAAATTTATCGTTTAAAAGCATCTTTATAAATTTGGTAGACTATTACCATATTAAAATATATAAGCGTGTAATAGTGTAAATTACCAGATCTGGATGCCAGTGAATAATTTAATTCATGATACATTATTCAGAACAGAATACAGTGGTAGATTATTTAAGGGTGAAGCAACCTTTGCACCCACCAAGGTTGTCATTTCGTTTATTTCCAAGCAGACACAACGTTGCCATTTCCCCATTAATTCAATTTATAGCAGTGTGCCTTCATCCGATTCTGCATTCCTAATAAAAAGCTGTAGATAACTAAACACGTTTGTTAATTTTGTTTTCCGGAGAATAAACATGCGAAAGACGGGGATCCAACCCCCGACAACTAGCACTTCTAAATTTCACAGTCACCAACGAAGCGTCCTTGGCTATTCGTCACTTGGCCACTCGTCCTGTATCATATGATATTAAGCTTGCTCTCATTACCTTAGCAGTTAATTTCACTGCAAGGCACAAAGTGCGTGTGTACATTTAGAATTGGTTTAAAAATTTGCTTACTTTTGCTAAGTATTCGCTTAAATTTATATAGACGAATAAGAAAAGGGAATATTTCTATAGCAAGAACATCGCTGTGTTCAGTGTGGAGTTTAAGTTCTAATAGTTGATTTTTATTAATGACAGACAAATGAGATTGAAATCAATACTTAATTTATGTTTATTACCTACTCAGAATATACGCCTATCTTCAAGAACATGAGCGCCTTTAAGACGTTACCTGTCTTCTAGAACCCTTTCAAAAAGCATTGTTTTTGAAACATTTATCTTATTTAATATTTCTGGCACTTAAAGGTGTTTTTAATATAAGAGCCTCGTTTGTTATTGGTTTTCTGTGCAAATAAAGTGACTGTCACAGCACGAAGTTTTGTGTTTTTATGTCATGTAAACAAGGAGCTTCAATAATTGCTTTGATTTCATTTACAACGTAAATGTTTAACTGTTTCATATCTTCAGATATGGATTCTAAATCATAATGCTCTGAAAGATTACACTGGACAATAGTATTTTACTTTTACTGAACACGAATATTATAACAAGATACTAGAATGGTTCTGGTTTGAGAATAATATTAAGGAAAAACACAATAGTAACTTCTTTCTATGAAAAGCTGTCTGATGTCTTGTAAAATATATTCGTGATTACTTACCTTTACTAAACATGCTTTCTATTTGCTTCCTTCTTCTAGTCGAGTTGAGGATCATCCCTGATGACTGTTCAGCAGTATTCTGCAAGCATTCTTGCACTCGACATTCCCTGGTAATGTTTTCCCATTAATGATATTTGTTGGTGCAAATGTTTGCCATGTTCATCGCTGCACGACTTTTAGTAAAACAATTTAGATGGCAGTTAAAATATGTAATTTAAGGGGCATGTTGCATCGCATTTTGTGATCAGATGAGAGCTAATTTATATCAAGATTATCATAGCTTCCAGCTCGTTTGTTTCCCAAAAAGTTACTTACGACTTCTCTGGAAGAAATCCGTGCCTCTTGCTGAGCATCAGGTGGTCAAATATCTAATCTTGTGAACTTGATGAATCTGTGGGTTAACAAAACTTCCTTCCCTAACTGGGCCTCACTAATTCTAGGAAAGCTTTAAACTAGGTATTTGAATGCCAGTTCACTTTGGTCCAACTGTTTAGCAAAGTTTTTGATGAGACAAAGTTTTATGTATCCTGGAGGAATGTTCTTAGATTCTACCAGAGCTTCATGTTTAACATGTTTCCAGTTTCTTTACCTTGACGTAAGGACCATTCCTTTTTTATGAAATGATAAGCTCTATCTATACCGTCTCATTAACATATGAGATAACAGTGTTTAGCGTAGCCTAGTTGGAGTCTAGTTAATATTGCAATTACTTTGAAGTCTGCTCATATTTTCCATTTTTACATGTTATAATGAACTGCATCAAGGAGTTTCAGGCTGCCATATGATTCCTTCAGGTGCATGAAAATAGCCAATAGGAATTGAAACTGATAGCCATTATGGAGTAATACAGCTTTGAGACATAACTTTGAAGCATCTAGAAACACCTGTCACTGATTAGAGATGTGACTAATGTTCAGAGCACTCAATAAGCCACTAGCATCACTGCCGAACACTAAATTGCCTTCCTCAGCAAAATATTTCCCAAGATATTTCTGGCGGCCAACAAAAAATTTCACTTATTTAGAAAAAAACACTTGTTCCAAACTAATATATACTCTTAATTTTTTGCCTTAGCTCTCCAATTAGATATAATAACACCAATGACTTCGTTTTGATAATTACAGATACCAAATAAATCATATCTAAAGATGAATGACCAATTATGGGTGATATAATTAAATAAATAAATTGAGACATGCTTGAAACCCTGAAAGGAGGATTAAGTTACCGATTTCTTGCAAAAACGAATCGATTTTAATCTCCGATTTACAAAGCAGGGATCTACTGCTACGCAAGGTGGAGGGTTTGACTACTAAGTTAATTTTAGTGAATTATAACACCTCTCAGATAATATCACATCTTAAGTTTGGAACATATCTGCTACCTGTAAATCATCACGTATTCAGTATGCAATCCTCCTCACGTATGAGCGTGAATCTGTTAGATATGATATTCAATTAATGATACTTCTCTCAACGGGAACGTGCAGTTACTATTATGTCGCTCTATCTTTATTTGTCTGTCGCTAATAAAAGCATTTAATTAAACAATTTCCCCACTGAACACTGCGATACTCGTGCTTGTTATAGAAATATTCCCTTTTCTTATTCCTCTATATAAATTTAAGCGAATACTTAGAAAAGATAAGCAAATTTTTAAACCATTTCTAAATGTGTACACGCACTTTGTGCCTTGCAGTGAAATTAGCTGCTAAGGTAGTGACAGCAAGCTTAATATCACATGATACAGGGCGAGTGCCTAAGTGACGAATAGCCAAGAGCGCTTCGTCGGTGACTGAAATTTAGAAGTGCTAGTTGTCGGGGGTTTCATCCCCGTCTTTCGCATGTTTATTCTCCGAAATACAAAATTAACAAAGTGTTTATTTCTCTACAGCTTTTTATCAGGAATGCAGAATCGGATGAAGGCACACTGCTATAAATTGAATTAATGGGGACATGGCAACGTTGTGTCTGCTTGGAAATAAACGACATGACAACCTTGGTGGGTGCAAAGGTTGCTTCACCCTTAAGTAATCTACAACTGTATTCTGTTCTGTTTAATGTATCATGAATTAAATTATTCACTGGCATCCAGATCTGGTAATTTACACTATTACACGCATATATATTTTAATATGGTAATAGTCTACGAAAATTATAAAGATGCTTTTGAACGATAAATTTAAAGGGAAATATTAATTTCAGGAGGAATGTTTCACAATTGAGTTAGGCGTGTTCCCTGCTTCATTTTCAGCAATTGCAATAATATCTTATGAAGCATTCAGTTGTAAAGTTTTAATCCTACTGCAACATTCATAAGACGGGAAAAGTTACAACGGTACGCAGAATAAAGATACCTAAAGGAGGAGCTTTATGAGGAATAGATTCCATTAATTTGTATAATTTTACATTTCGCATGGGTTATATAAATAATAATGTTCCCGTTAAGAAAGCCGAAAGAAAGGGGATATTAAAATAAAAACGTTAAATGGGATTCGAACTCATGTCAGGTCTCCCTGTTCATTTGAAGGAGCACGCCTTAGCCAGCTCAGTTACAGCGAAAATGTGGATTTGGTCCACTCACTTTTTGTAAGTCAAGCACCAACACTGGTATCATTTTAGTTCTAGTCCACAACTTAACAGAAACATCGTAAGAACATATGTTCTGCAGGTGCACTGAAGTTGAAACTGCAATGTTTGCCCGTTAATACAGAAGGATTGCTGAAACATTGCTTTTGAAAACTCTGAGGTGATGTGACTTGCGAGGTGACGTGGCTGCCACGTCCTTCGAACAGTAAGGGAAGCATATGACTAATTTAATTCTCAAACCACCTATGCAAGTACGCCTGAGAATTAGGTGACCCTTCGCGCAGGTCTCACTGAAGATGGGTATTTAATTTTGTGAAAGATAGTACAATCTAAGATCATATTAGACATGAAGGAATAAGGAAAGAATTAGATTATATTTTTGTTAAAAAGAAAAGATACAAATAAATAGTGAAAAATGGAAAGCCATTTGCAAAGAATGGATAATTCTCGCATTCCATCACAGTTATACATATATAAACCTTATGGTTGTTGAAAATAGGAACACTAATAACAGATGGGATGATGAGTGATGATGGTGATGATGACGATGACGACGACGGCGGCGACGGAGATGATGATGATGACGATGATGACGATGATGATGATGACGATGATGACGATGACGACGATGACGACGATGACGACGATGACGACGATGATGATGACGATGATGACGATGATGATGACGATGATGATGACGATGATGATGACGATGATGATGACGATGATGATGACGAATATGATGACGATGATGATGACGATGATGATGATGACGACGACGACGATGATTTCAATACCGGCCTTAGCTTTTTAATGAAACACATTAGAAAACTGTGTGTTTAGGGGATGCCAACTTTTAATGTGTCGTGTATGTTACAGTGCGGGAGTATTAAACAGTCTTTAGAAGTATAAGAGCCATCTTAAGTTTGATGGCAATTCCCAAGAATTATTAGCGGCCCACTTTAAACTAAACTGACTTATTTTCAACCTTTTAATGGGCTAAATATCATATCGTATTCTGTTTAATGGGGAATTAGTTTATATGTAGAAGGTTTGTGTTAAAAGGCACTAAACAGTCAAGTAAACGCCTCTATACAAGCTAGGATTATCTGCATGAAGCTCAACAGTTGACGTCCTGTAAGACAATACCTATACTGCCAACGTAATAGGTGCAAGTAATACCAACTACGGCCATATCTTTATCAGAGTATACTTTAGAGCAGTTGCTGATATTGATGACATTTAAACAAGTCGAAGGTCACCAAAAGTAACCACAGAGTACCATAATGAGGTATGCCACAGCTGGCTTCCGTTTTCTATATAACCTCCAAAGCCCTTGGCGTGACACATTTGATTCAAAGATTGCTTTCAGTCACTGAGAGAGAGAGGTGAGAGAGAAAGATGAGTGAGAGAGGGAGAGAGAGAGATACTGCTCAATCTTTTTCCTGGTCTGCAAACAAGTTGTTATACATTCAGTTCTACAGTTAGTCTCTAAAATGTCAAAGGCAAGGGAGTTATGTGATTTGAATAAAGAGAATGTTGTAGAGACAGTTCTGCGTTTTGTCAGATTAATCAGAGAAAAAATGCTTTAGAAATAGAGTAACTATAAGCAGTTAAGTAATGATGATGCATCATTACCTTATTGGCCAAAATGGTACGGTCTTTTCAACTCGCCCAGTGAAACACACAATTTGGTTGCTTCTGTGTGAAACAATGAGAGTAGCAGTAAGGATTATAGTCATGTGTTTACTGTTTCATGTTCATCATATGTAAAATATATAAAATAATTATTGTGATATATTTTTTTAAAAAAAAATGTTATGTGGGGATCAATTGGACGCACGTCAGTACTGTGTCTATTTATTCACCCGGGTAGGAGTTAAGGCCACGAGGCTTCCTCTTCCACTCCACCAGGGAATACAACACAACACAACGTAATATAAATCTGATGTGTTGCACTCACATGACTTTCCCTACTCTTGTAGTAACCATTGTTCCAAACTCTTAATCCTATATCTTCCCCGTGTTAGGTGAGATAAACAGAAATTATCTTATTGCTTACTTCCTTGTAGGTGCAAGGGGAAGATGAGACTACACTAGGCTTCGAGAGATAGTCAAATCTTTTAAACCTTTCAAATTCCCTTCTCTTTGCATGGTTAACATATAAAAAATGAACAGCGATGTTGCATTTGACGAAGTTAGTTTCCCGAAACCGACATAAATAGCAAGAAATATCTCTGAAATGACTCACACTACAAAAAAATTACTTGTACATAAATTGTGTGTTTTAGCGAGATCTACATTTTTGTGTAGTAAGATTCTATGTCTTCTTCTACGAGTTATTCAAAAGTCATCCAGAGGAAACAGAACTACATAGGCTATAACCAGAAAATTCAAAATGTACATTTATTTTGTCATAAAAATATCTTAAACATATCCCATTTTAATCAAAATCTTTAGAACTACTTTCAAGAAAATCAAAATTTTCGAAAAATGTTCCATGTAAACGGTAGTTTAAGGTGGAGCAATTTTCTTCAAAATTTTAGTGTCGTATCCTTGAAAGACTTTAAACTTAAATACCAACTTCGGTTTTTAATCGACTGTTCGTTTTTGAGTTGTGCTGTACATAGTCTGACACACACACACGCGCGCGCGCGCGCACACACACACACACACACACACACATACACATTCACTCACACGGACCTTTTTCTAAAAATACTTCTTTTGGATTCAGGGGTCTCAAAACATATATTTCCGGTGAACATTCGACATCGAATTTTTGGGTGGAATACCAACAATACTTCCCCTACTTAATAGCAGAGAAAGTAAAAATACAAACGTAGAAAAGTTCTAAGAAAGATATTAATGTGAAGAAAAATAATATATATATATATGTATGTATAAGAGAACACAACATATTTAAAACATAAACATATAAAGTTCCAACAAAAGTATTAAGGAAGGAAAAACAAGAAATCTCAAATAAAATTCTTTTACGTATGCTCATAACTAAATTTTGGTCAACATTATCAAGAATTAGTTTTATGTCCAAAAAGTACACTGGATTTGCATACAATGACTTTTACTCTCATAGACGTTTAAAGCGTCAACATATGATAATTTCAAGTGCCCAAAGCACACGATATAATGACTCCAATGCCTTTTACTATACTTTGACTTTTGTTACACCTTTACTCACTAACATATTCCATGCAAAGTAATTGATCAGCGTCTGACATAGTTAATTTGATCACTGAGGGCATATTGTTACAAGAATTATGTCTTAAGGTTTAGACATTTGTCTCTGACAGAACCAGAAGCGTGAAAATATCTATATATCAGTTTTTTTTTCTATATTTAAATAATATGGTGGGAGGTGTATTTCTTTTCAAAATTATAGCTTCTGCATTGTGTGCGACATCAGTTAAGCCAGTATAATAAAATAATATAAATGTACTTTTTCTAAAAGAAGCACTAAAAATAACTGCAAACAATTTAAAAATCAAATTTAATTATGGTAGTAGAGCATGTCGTAAAATGCTCCGAACTTAAACCCCAAAAATGCATAAATTTTGGCTGTGCATACTCTAAAATGGAGTATTACTGTAGGTAAAACAGCGACCCTAAATGGTTCAGTATACAAATTTGAAATACTAGTAGTCAGCACATAAAATAATAGTGATGATAAATTAAATATATTTGTAGTAACGCCAAGAGGACTTATCTAGAGGACATAAGTTCGATTAGAAATCAGGAGTGTCATTTGATAACGCTATTTCATGAATAACATTAAGTTAGTTACAGTATAATCGCATTTATTACACTAAAATGATAAAATATTTGTATTTATTTGCAAAAATAAGTTACAATCATATGGTCATATTATGCTGTTATTTTGCCTATACTTGTAAGAATGCAAAGGATATGAGTAATAGTTTCTTTACAGAAAAAGGTTGATAAATGTTAGCTCGTTAACTGTAGCCTTCCACTTTGTTTTCACAGTCTATTTCCTATAACTTCTCTGTCTGATTTCCTCATATTGATGCTCATATCATTTAGTATCTTGGCACTAAGACAGTGCCAGATGATATTCCAGCTTGTTCAGAGTATTAAA
Organism: Tenodera sinensis; assembly: GCA_030765045.1. Lineage (NCBI taxonomy): Eukaryota > Metazoa > Arthropoda > Insecta > Mantodea > Mantidae > Tenodera > Tenodera sinensis. Next base: position 111,476,139 of record CM060964.1, read on the forward strand.
AACGAAGGTGGTATCTTTATAGCCAAAGGAGTACTTCATAAAAGGATTTCGATAAACGATAACACTTAGTCTAATAATTAGCACGGAGATCCACAAGAGAAAGGTTTCGGTTAGAGTGGGAATTTTGAATTACAGTTTCTTCCAGTGCAAGTACGTAATTCGACACTAGCAACTGGTACGATAAACAACGTCAAACTTTAACTTCCAAAAAGGAGAAAGTAACCAAGATAAGAAGATTAGTCTTGAAGCTGCTATTTTCGTATAATACGGGAATAGTATATCAAACTAATGTATTACAGTATAGAGCGATACGAAAGGCTGAGAAATTACAGCAAATGGGCGAATATATTTGTGCTGGATCGGTAGGCGAATACTGGAGTGGTTCTTTTTCTGTCACAAATTTCCTGTGTATCATTTCCTTCTCCATTATTTCACTGCATCTCTTTCATGACTGTAGCGCCAGACAACGGCGGTTGGTATGTTGCTACAGGACGGTGGAATTTGTGCCATGGGAGGATTTCTACCTAGCGTTTGGCGAGAAGTGGTAAAAAATCGTGTTAAACGTATTTCACAAGCTAATGGATCACCATCCGTGTGTACCTGTGAATGGTTTAGTAAAGTTAACCTTAGAATATACCAGTTTATTGGATGTTCGCAAGTAGCTCGAAGAAACTGGCTGTGCTAAAGCTCCTTATACGAAGATAAATAAGCCTAAAACAGTGCTAGAAAAAGCAGACGATATTTTGAAGTGTGCAATTCGCTCTAAAGTACGTAAGTTATTTTTTGCAAACGAACCACCAATCTGATTGGTAAGTACACACACATGTGTTTAACTTTCTAAATGTTAAATTGTTGGGTTTAATAAGCGCCATGCATGATTGTACGTATAGACATCAAAATTAAAGCTGCTCTTTTAAATGGAAGCTATTTCAGCAGATGTCACATCTGATCTCGTGTAACCCGTAAACGACAAATATCTCTCGCTACCGACACACAGTGTGCGATTTTCCAATCTAGGTAGCAAAGTTCAAAACTCACTTTTTTAAGGTAGGAATATGAAGGTCTGGTATTTTATTGTAGACACCCTAAAGCATCTTCTGGCACTTTTTTAATCAATTTGAGCATAGCTTCTGGTTTATATCTTGCCGTAAACAGCAGTATCTTGTTAGTGGCTCCCAACCACTGCAAAACAGCGATAGAAAACATTATTTTGTCGCAGTGAGTGGTTGAACGTTGTGACATCTTTTGTGTTCTAGCTATGGAAGTTGAAGATAAAGGTTTGCACTTTAAATGTATGCTATTCTCACCCACATATTACGGCAAAATTTAGGTGTTTGCTGTTCTGAAAATTACTCCGTGTTTTGCTGTTAAATTTCGAGTCTTCTTTACTTAAACCGAGTTTACAAAAATTCTTATGAAATGCTACCTCTGGAATTTATATGTATTATTTATACATGTCACAAAACATGCGTGCAAGAGGTTTCGCTGCTTCGTTTACTCCGTTTTGTGTTATTCATTCTTTTTTCGGTTGCACGGTGCACAGTTTCTCGGATAGAAGTTTTTGACGTTTGGCGCAAATCCAGCAAGAATTAAGAGAATATTCGTTTTAATTACGTTCTAAAGAAACCGCTAATGAAAATCCCCCAAAAGCTTTGGACGTTAGCATTAACAACACGTTACATTTTTTTGTGTTTAAATGTAAGGGTCCGCTGGGTCAAGTGCAATAGAAGGCGGAAAACAATAATTGTTGGCTTGACCCAGAACTAGTAACAATAATAATAATAATAATAATAATAATAATAATAATAATAATAATAATAATAATAATAATAATAATAATAATAATAATAATAATAATAATAATAATAATAATAATAATAATAATAATAATAATAATAATAATAATAATAATAATAATAATAATAATAATAATAATAATAATAATAATAATAATAATAATAATAATAATAATAATAATAATAATAATAATAATAATAATAATAATAATAATTAATAGTAATAGTAATAGTAATAGTAATAGTAATAGTAATAGTAATAGTAATAGTAATAGTAATAGTAATAGTAATAGTAATAGTAATAGTAATAGTAATAGTAATAGTAATAGTAATAGTAATAGTAATAGTAATAGTAATAGTAATAGTAATAATAATAGTAATAATAATAATAGTAATAATAGTAGTAATAATAATAATAGTAATAATAGTAGTAATAATAATAATAGTAATAATAGTAGTAATAATAATAATGATGATGATAATAATGATAATGATAATAACGATGACTGCGATTTTTTTTTTTTTTTTTAATTAATGTCCTCCAACATTGTGTCATATCGGACGAATGAATGAAATGAAATGGGTGAAATGATGCTCAAATGAGCCCGAGGTCCATGGAGCTTTAAGCTACCCGACATTCGTCTTCTCAGGGTAGGGAGAACCTCAGAAAAAAACCATACCCGGATAACTTACCCTAAGTGAGATTCGAACTCGCGACCTCTTCAACGTGAGGCACACACGCTAACCATCACGCTACCGAGGCGGGCAATGACTGCGATGATGATGATGACGATGATGATATGATACTAACGATGACGGCGATAGCGATGACGATGGCAATGGTACTGATAGTGATAGTGATTGATAATGATGATAATAAAAATAATGTTTTATAATGTATTTTGTTAGGGCAATTTAGAATCGTAATCCGTAATAGTTAGAGACGAGCTGCGTATACAGGAGTGAATTTTTTTCCCTGGAAGATAAATCTCCTGTAAGTGAAGTGGAAACCATTCTAAGACTGCCCTGTCTATTATCACAGGCTACACACGAGAGTTGAAGCCTGGGGAACTACTTCTCATCGCTCGTTTTCTCTTACAGGCAGAACAAATTTCACCCACGCCACTGGCACCCGCTTCATAAGTATCACGCCGTTGCGTTCTGAGGCTCTTAACGCACGAAGGGATATCTACTTACTCCAAAGACGGATCAGATGGGTCACCATCTTAGTATGCTGTGCAGGATGGCAAACTGATCGGTTTTCAAGAAGGAACCCTTGTTCTGAATAGCACCCTTTGGGCGCTGGAGAGCTTCGCAGTTTGAGAACGAACGGTTGCGACAATTTGTTAATATTCCTTTTTGGTATCTTAACACGGAAGGTATGCAACCCTTTAGCCATCTGTGTACTGCAGATAATGACCTGAGCCTAATAATATTACTGCGATGCTCTGCATTCCTCCATAGAGTACTTGGTGTGCATCCTACTGCGTTACTTGTGTAGTTTCCAGTACAGTACCGTTATAGCTGCAGACATGAGTTCCAGCATATTTTGATGTCAATGTGCGGAATCACGTCAACGTCGCATATGTAGATCGATGAATTGGTAGAGGTGGACCAGTTCCATGGCCAGCATGGTCTCCAAATATGACATCTTCCGACAATTTTCTGTGGAGTTACATGAAGACTATGATCAGCGGAACTTCAGCGGAGGACCTTATTGCTCGATTCCACGGAGGGGTTGAAAGTCTTCAAAGACAACCACAAGTATTGGGTCTTGTACATGAGGTTCAGCACCCCGACCCTCTGCAATGACGTAGGAAGTACACAGTTCGAGGCCCGTTTGTAATGTAAGCAACTTATGTACTACTCATGATTAGTTTATTGACGAATAAATACTTAGATGCGTTACAGCGTCCAAACCGTGCATTCCCGGACGGGAGTTCCTTCTCTAATATATATAATTAAATAAAAGTTTTGAGAAATGCTCTGCAGCGTTTATCAAAGTGAAACGCTATAGTCGGATGAGATTTTGCAGTGCTAGACGGACGTATTTTCCTCGAATAATGTAATGCAGCATATGTGTGATGGTTTACTAAAAGAGACCGTATTCCGGAAACAGTCTTTACTCTGTGATTCCCCTCGCTATACCTATATGTACAATGTAGAGAATAAACCTATACAATTCGGATATAACCGGAATGCAAATGGAATGAGGGTACGGAACACAAAGATAATTCCGGCATTCTATTCAGATAATGCTATCATTTAGAGAACGAATCGCATTTATCAGAACAATCGATCGAACTGACAGCTACCATATGTGGAGCTACCGTCCACCTTCATACGGTTACTAAATGATGACATAGTAACGTATCGCTATATCCCTTTCGAGTACGCCGTTTACCACCTGGTTTCTGTTCAGAATTACAGATGTAACTATTTGGCTCTAACAAATGTCACTATCTTGCTGTTTCTGCAATCGAAACCAATAAATGCAATAGCATTTACGGTTCTTCACGTTATAGAATCCCTGCTTTAATGGTATTATGCTAATTCATTCACATGCTTGTTCATGACTTCCAAAGGTGCATACAGACACCACACTCAGCTAAATCGTCAAGAATTGTTGGTTTTTAACAATTCAAGGTCACTGGGAAGTGTTTTGGGGAAATTTTCCATATATAAATTTTAAAAATAAATATATGTATCTTCTTGGTTTTTAGCTGTGGCCAAAACTTGTTCAGAAATCTTGTCTTATTAAAACCGTATGCAACCCAGATTTCTAAGACAAGTTTCACAATTTTTGTGCAGTAATTCAGGTTTTTTAATTTTTCCTTAACCTGTAATATTTTGTCATCGGATATACCTAACTTAAAAACTACAGAGTGTATCAAAATTATGTATACCATTTGAAACACTATTTCTAGCAACGAAATGAGACACAGATGCCGTTTTTGTTGTGTTCTATTCCCTAAACCCATACGTTTTCAAAATGTCCCCTTCTGCCACAGTACACCTCCAACAATGACCTTCTTGCACCAAGGCCTGCATGATTGCTTCAACAATTGGTGGAAATTCTCTTTCTTCCTCACCGCCCTTTCAACACAGAGGCGGTCAAGTGCATAACTCGTCTTAACCAATACTTCATGTGTCATAATTGTGTGACTGACATGCTTCAACTATTTGTTTTTTCCATTCTGTTCTATCTTATTTCAGAAGACTTGGCTTTCAACTGGTTTAAATGTATGTTCAATGCTTCTATTTAAAAATAATTTGTTGTTCTGGAATAATTCGTATGACCCACATTTCGAAAAAAATGTCCTTAGCCTGTCCATTTTCTCCCCCATTTACACTCCAAGAAACGTAACTATAATTGGGAAAATATTTGGGAAGGAAACAATACAGGTACAAGTTTACGGTACTTACTTTCGTAGTATGCGTAGAAAAAAGAACCCTTAGTTAGGGAGGTCGGGCTTGTTGGGATATGAACCTCAGACCTACGGTTTACGACCACGGGCCTTTACGATACCCATGAGAAAAGGCACAAATTCATAAATCAGGATTTTAATGTTATTGAACACTACGAACCCTCTATTTTAGTTCTATTTAATGTTCATAGCTGTACAAACTTTTAAAGCATGTCAGCATAGCCATTTAAATGTCCATCTGTTGCCCTAGATTCCTGTAAAATTGTAGTAAAAAGGTCAGATTTACCAGCATTAAATTTAACAAACAATTCAAGAGATATCTCAGGTATACTTAAAATACTAAATTAGTTGCAGAGGAGCACAAAAAATGAAGGGAATTTTTATATGTATTAAATGCTTAAAAAAACTCAGAATCAGGTTTATTTTGACGATATAATTTTATGCACTTTTCCCAAGTTTTTATTTTCACCAAATTTTCGTTTTCAAATCATTCCACACGATTTAATTTTGTATATAAATCAATGAAGTTTTCTATAACTTTTAAATAACAAGATAAAGGAATGATGACAAAGTTTTGCTAACTTGCTTATTTGTCACGTTATTAAACAATTATATCGTGTAAATGTTTAACCAAAAGACTGAGTTTCTCTTTTAAAAACTTACTTTCTCCTAAAGTTAGTTGTATAATTAATATACATCTCTGCAATTTAGTTATATCCTGTTAAAGAGTTTATCTATGAAATATGAAGTTTTAGGAGTAATAGTTTCATTGTGTGGAGAAATTTATCAAATCAGTACAAGCTTGATACGTCTGGAACTTATTTTGGTCTAGATATGTACATAGCTACTATATTTTAAATTCTGAAACGAATCCGGCTGAAATGGTACATTTTCGAAGTTTTGCATTTGGGTATCCTTAATGACGTCAGCTAACCATGTCTGTGTATGCAAGACGCGATGCTCTTGTTCGGGTTTTAGAGGTTTCTTGTCCCGCCTCATAGCAATGATTCCGTTAATGCATGAACTCTTAAAATGAATTTCAATTCCTTCGCGTGAATGACTGGAATACACAGTTTTCAAATTAACGAAGTATCTATAAAAGAAAAGTACATGAGGAGATCGATATGACCCTTCGTTCCTTTTGATGGTTTCACCAAGCCCACAAAAACCGAATTTTATGGCTCATAAACGCCGCATTTGAGTTACTTTATGTTATTTAAGGTCCTGTTGACCTAGTAATAGTCCATGAATGTCTGTTACGATTTAATCTTCACTCAGCATATACGACACACAGAGGGTTACATAGGTCAGCATGAAACGTATCCGCACTTTTCCACCAAACACTCAGAATGCCAAGTACAAGAGATATGTCTTGCCATATTTTATAGAAATATGTAGGAGACTACTCATAAATTACGTTTTTACTCCCGTATTATTAAGCTCCTTCACTTGAAGTCATTCTTTTTCTTTCCGTTTTCTTTAATTGAATATCCAGATGAAGTATGAACCACAATTACCTTCTTCCTGACGTCACAGCTAACTACTTTATTCCACGGAAACTTAAGATAATTAAGACCTAAATACGTGGTTACAAAATTCAGGTAAGGGTTGGAGAACGTGACAAGGGTCTCGTTAAGATCTCGTCTACAAACTAAAGGACAAAAGGACCGACGGTGTTCCTTTCTTCCGGAGCCACGACATCCTCCACTCGAGCGTCCTGCAAACCATTGTCCTGGGCTGTCCAGAAGAGGCACTTACTGCTTTCAGCAGGTGAAAACAAAGAACTCTTGGTATGAAGTACCGTAAGTGAAGAAGCCTCTTGTTTCCATCTGTGCTCCGCTACCTCCATGGATTTCAAATAAACACTACCACTGTTATCTTTCTGTCATTTTTATACCCACAACTGACAGGTATTAAAGCAAAAGTAACGAGAATGAGAATGAAAAGTTCTGAAAGCAGCTTCTTAATATTTTTCTTATTTAAGACTTAATTATTATTCAGTAAGGATTACATTAACCAAATTTATACGCATATTTATGATATTAATATGCTGAACTACATACGTAAATAATAATAATAATAATAATAATAATAATAATAATAATAATAATAATAATAATAATAATAATAATAATAATAATAATAATAATAATAATAATAATAATAATAATAATAATAATAATAATAATAATAATAATAATAGTAATAATAATAATAATAGTAATAATAATAATAATAGTAATAATAATAATAGTAATAATAATAATAGTAATAATAATAATAGTAATAATAATAATAGTAATAATAATAGTAATAATAATAGTAGTAATAATAATAGTAATAATAATAATAGTAATAATAATAATAGTAATAATAATAATAGTAATAATAATAGTAATAATAATAGTAATAATAATAATAATAATAATAATACTAATAACAATAATAATAATACTAATAATAATAATAATAATAATAATAATAATAATAATAATAATAATAATAATAATAATAATAATAATAATAATCATAATAATAATCATAATAATAATCATAATAATAATCATAATCATAATCATAATCATAATCATAATCATAATCATAATCATAATCATAATCATAATAATTAATGATAATGATAATGATAATGATGATGATGACGATTATTATTATTAATTATTTATTATTATTTATTATTATTATTATTATTATTATTATTATTATTATTATTATTATTATTATTATTATTATTATTATTATTATTATTATTATTATTATTATTATTATTATTATTATTATTATTATTATTATTATTATTATTATTATTATTATTATTGTTATTGTTATTGTTATTGTTATTGTTATTGTTATTATTATCACGATGACGATCATTATCATTATCATGATCATGATGATGATCATCATCATTATCATCATTGTCATCGTCATTGTCATCGTCATTATTATCATTGTTATTACCGTCATTATTATTATCGTCGTTATTATTATCTTCGTTATTATTATCGTTATTATTATTATCGTTATTATTATCGTTATTATTATTATTATTATTATTATTATTATTATTATTATTATTATTATTATTATTATTATTATTATTATTATTATTATTATTATTATTATTATTATTATTATTATTATTATTATTATTATTATTATTATTATTATTATTATTATTATTATTATTATTACTATTATTATTACTATTATTATTACTATTATTATCATCATCATCATGATCATCACTATCATCATTATCATTATTATTATTATTATTATTATTATTATTATTATTATTATTATTATTATTATTATTATTATTATTATTATTATTATTATTATTATTATTATTATTATTATTATTATCATTATTATTATTATTATTATTATTATTATCATTATTATTATTATCATTATTATTATTATCATTATTATTATCATCATTATTATTATCATCATTATTATTATCATCATTATTATTATCATCATTATTATTATCATCATTATTATTATCATCATCATTATTATCATCATCATTATTATCATCATCATTATTATCATCATCATTATTAGCATCATCATTATTATCATCATTATTATTATTATCATTATTATTATCATTATCATTATCATCATCATGATTATGATGATTATGATTATTATTATGATTATTATTACTATTATTATTACTATTATTATCATCATCATCATGATCATCACTATCATCATTATCATTATTTTTATCATTATTATCGTTATTATCACTATCATTATCATCATCACCTTTATTATTACTCGTCAGTTTTAATTGAAACTGCATATACAAAGACATATAATATCCAAGATTTGGATTTTGATGACCTAAAGACTAAAGTTATTCCACAGAAAATGATGAAAACTGATTATGAACGCTATAAAAATAGGAAAAGTAGAAATAAGAATGCTGATGGGATAATTTAGAACGTTATTAAAGGATATAACTATTATGTGTTCCAGTTTGAAGAATCTGAAAGGAAAATTGAGAGAACCTATTTCTGTAGCACATCTTACTGTGACAAAAACGACAAGAGTGTAGTCCAGTTATTTTTTTCGTCTCTATTTTCTCCTAACTTAATTTGCAACAGTTCTATTTTACTGATGTTATCATAGTGTACGACCTTCGTAATATTACAAATCACAACTGTTTTTTTCTCGTAACTTTGACTGAGTCCTTTCACTGTCTTTCTTCACTTTCTCTGCTTCTCATGCACTAACTGATGCAAACACTCAACACTCGTGAAAAGTTCTTCACTTCGACGCGGGGTATTTTTCGCAGCGGCAGTATCACACATACAACTGTCTCACACTCAATGACACACTGGCTAACTCAGCTTCTTAACTAACTCCTCTGCTCGTCACTTAGTCTCCTTATACAGCGCGGATAACATAACATGGTCCCTTCTCAAACTTCTACAAATACACCGGCTACCAGACATTTCTGGAATACTCTAGAAAACCGTTTATACTACCACTCGATTTTTGTTAGTCGCGTGTTTGCTCGTATGAGTGATGTGGGGAAGCTTGACCTTGAGCGTCTGTGTTACTCGCCGCGGCAGCGGAATGGAGCCACCTTGTCACGACCGTCCTTTGTTGTGTTGCCGCTGCCATGGACCCGCGTCACAGTATATACCTTCTGTTCAGATGCAATCATGTCCTCAGGACAGCAACATGCCATACATCGGCAGCCGCGAGAGACCATCTATTTTGGTAATGGCATGGAGATTTTCTCCAGGGAGACCTGGTTCGAGGTGCATTCAGCCTCGTCAGATCCTTGAGGGACCAACTGAGGAGCTACTTGATTGAGAAGTAACGCCCACTGGCTGCAAAGATCGCATATACCGCCGGGGAGGGACCGGGAGCGTAACTGCGTCCCACCATCCAGTACTGCACCCACTCATAACGCTAGTGGTGAGCAGAGTTGGGGGACACAGAGTCCAGACGGTAGACCTTGGCCCGAAAAGGTTTTTTGCACCGCGGGGTTGGCTTTGAAATGAAGTGAACGAACCACGGGAGGCTAGGGGGCGCAAGCAGAGAGGACACAGAGGCGAGTGGATAACCCTAATTCCAGGCTCGAAGATCCGTCCCTGTGATGGATGTACCCAGAGTGGCCAATGAACCACCCATAACCTAGCAGCCCCGTAATATCCACGGGGAGTACTTTTCCTTTGAGCAAGTATCCACGCGTTCTGTCCCACACCGTCATACACACCTAGAAGATACAAAAGAAGAGGATTGAAAGGAAAATGATAGAAAGGAAATCATGGTAGAAGAGAAACCACTCCAGAATTCGCTTATCAACCAGGGATAGCCATTGAAAGTTCAAGGTCAGAGCCGGCAGTCAACTGTGTTGAACCCAAGCCCTTACGAATGCAAGCCTCACACTTCACAGCGGAGCTATCCCGTTCGGTATTACTGTTATTGTTGTTTGTATCAACTTCGAAAGAAAGGGATATAGAATATGCAAGTTCATTGAAACACACAAGTTTGTAGCTAGTTAAAAGGTGGACAACAATAATACTCAATTAATTATGAATATTTTGGTGCTAAATATCTACAATAACATTATAAGAATTCAGTGGAGAAGCTATTGCTTTCTGAATTATTTATAGAACGAATATGGAGTAAAGGACATTGGTGCTCGAAACACAGTATCGATATCGAGTATCGAGATATAGTGACATCGTCACTTATTACCTTGTTAATATGGCAAAATAATATTTAAAAATCTGATGTGTTACACTAACATGACGTTTTCTAGTCTTGTACTGACCATTCTTACAAACTCTTAGTGCTGTCTTATTCGTGCTAGTTGAGATAAACAATTGCAGAAAGTATCTTATTGCTTATTTCCTTGTAGGTACAAGGGGAATATGAGAATACAGTGGGCTTTGAGCGATGGTCAAATCTTTTCAACCTTTGAGATTCCGTTCTCTTAGTATGACAATATAAAAAATGAAAACGATGTTGAATTCGATGAAAGTTTGTTTTGCGAAACTGGCACAAGTAACAAGGAATATCTCCGAAATGGTTCACCCTACAGAAAAAAATCTCATTTGGACATAAATTATATGTTTTAACAAGTTCTACAATTTTGGTATTGTAAGATTTTGTCTATCTCTTACAGTTTACGAGTTATTCAAAAGTCATCCAGAGTAAACAGGACTACATAGGCTACAGCCAGAAAATTCAAAATATACATTTCATTTGTCATAAAAATGTCTTAAACACATGTCATCTTAATCAAAATTGTTAGAGCCATTTTGCAGAAAATCAAAATTTGCGAAAAATTTTCCATTCAATGGGTAGTTTCGGGTGGAAGAATCTTCTCCAAGATTTTCGTGTCGCATCCTTGAAAGACATTAAACTTAAATACCAACTTTGGTTTCTAACCTACTTTTCGTTTTTGAGTTATGCTGTCCACAGGGTGATAGACACACCGACAGACAGACACGCAGCCACACATAGACACGGATTTTTTCTAAAAATGCCTTTTTTGGATTCAGGGGTCTCAAAACATATATTTCCGGTGAAGTCTCGTCATCGAATTTCTGAGTGCATTACAATACTTCCTTTACTTATTTTCAGAGAAAGTAAAACATCTAGTGTGTTCCACTCACATGACTTTCCCTACTTTATATAGGTTATTCTTACAAACGCTTATTTCTCTAACTACTTCATGATAGGGTGGGCAGTAATAAAGTTGTCGGTACCAAGGTAAACCGCTGTGTTCCATTATGGACCATATTTTGTGCTCGCCACTATACAAAAATAGAACTTGTATTTTCAGCAGAGTAGAATACCGAAATATATTTTCATTGAGACGAAATGGCATAACCATACGCATTTTAGCTGTTTTGGATATGATACCTATTTCACTCACTAAGAAAATATTTTACGGAATAATAGTAGTCTCCTTGGCTAAATTATTTTGCAGATAGCCAGCTTCAGTTTAAGAGTAAATCGAAAGCCTCTTCTGAACTGAAATCCAACCCAAATGTTCCGCATTTCCATGCGTTCTATCATCTGTGTCTTAGCATTTCCTGGAGAGGTTAAACACATCGTATTGACTCTACTGTATCAACAAGTAAATCATTGGTGCATGTTGCCGCCTCTCCGGTTTGTTTACATAACTAACTAAGGGCACTCAACAGTTCCCCCAACTAAACCGTGATCGTCATGCCTTCCTAAAGTGAGAAAGACGTGAAATAGTTAGACTCTTTCTACCACGTCCTTAGTCTTAGAGGAAATATTGTCCTCCAACCAAAAATTTGATAGAAATATTTCACCGTAAATACACATTTTAAGCCACTGGAACTTTTCAGAAAAAGATCCGCCCGCGCGCTTTTCAATACCATAGGTTTAAAGAGAAAACTCGTGTAAATCTCAAACTTGGTGTTTCAGTTCAGTGTTTCCAAAGATATGACATGAAAATACACAATAAAATCTTCCTTTTGCAAACTTTACATGGAAGAGCTCTCGATTCTTTTTTATTTTCCAAATAAAAGGTACATACGACTGAATTTTTCAACTTCTATATCTTTTAATCAATTTTGATGAAATTTTGTGTGCATATTTATATTGTAACTATATTATGCTGTGCAAAGTTTCAACGCTGTATGTTGCTTGGTTCAATAAATATTGCAAATTATTTAAATAAATTAATAGTCCCACTTCAAAGGTCCCTTGCGACAAAGTTTTCATCCAATCATTCTAAAACTTTGTAGAGATGCACTTTAAACAAGGATAAATTAGAATTGTATTGGGGCTTTTATATCTGGTTATTTGTTTGGCTTACAGAAAAATGTAAATATTTGTATTTCATAATTTTTAAAAAATATGGAGTAACAGCCTATTCTGAAGGATAAAAAACACACTAAAATCCATCTGATATCAAAACCCAATACAATTTTTATTTATAGTACATGTTACTACATGCTGTGCAAGTTTCAAGCCATTCTGATAAGAAATGCTCCGCTACTATATTACGTAGCGGACAGTTTTGCTGTTGGAAATTAAATTGAATGTAAGAAGTGATTCTTTGAAGACAATTTCAAAGAACGTTGTCAAGATTTCCATCAGCACTTTTCACAGGAGAATCCTGATGAACTTGGAAGAATATCACATCAAAACACTTGTTGATGAAAAAGCAAAGGGAGCTAAAAAAAGTTCTTCCTTTGTAGTAGTACTCAATGTGCGGATGATCTATTCAAAGAAACAAGAGCGCAGCAGAGCTGAGGGATGGGCTCTCTCTTACAGATATGCCTGACGCTGAATTGGAATTTAATAATCATAATACGTCATCCTGTGATAGTGAAGAAAGGACAAGGATAAAAGTTTACTTCACTGATACGTCTCTAGGGCTTATCTGTGATAACATCCTGGCTTTGAGACAAACAGCAATAATTATTTTTAATACAATTTTATCATACACTGCATTTCTAAAAAGCAACGCAGTTTTGAAACGAAATTGACACCTGGTAACTACTTTAACACTATTATATCATCTTGATCCCAATAAAGCATGAGTGGTTATCTCCACTGCCCTACGAAGTAAATAAATTGCTCCGATGCCTGTCTAATGGGAAGTGTAAATGACCTCCTAGGTCTTCAGTCTACAACATTATTCTTTTTGGTATAGTTCACCACTAAGACCTATTTATAAGCTTATTTTACTATTTTATAACATAATTGGAAACAAATTTACGAAATCTTAAGCCACTTGCTCTAATCCTGCAACATTAATAACAAACCAATACGCCACTGGTAAAACTTCTCTGAGCTGCTGCTACTTGTAGGTTATTGTGTTCATGATATGTTCAGACATTCGAAATGAATCCCTCCATAATATGCAGGATGTTAGTGAACTACGCCGAAATACACTCAGAGCGAGTGGAGATGTCTTAAACAAGTAATTCGAGATATGAGGCTTATGCCCATTGATTCAAGTGAGGAACTCACAGCTTTAAGTTTCTAAAGTGCCAATGACGATACCAACGGTTAATAATATTATCATTGAGTACACAACACACGATAACGCACAGAGACGTCTCGAGAGATCCCGCTGGCGCAATGGTTATGACATTGGTTCTCTTTCTTCTTTTGTTTCCTTTTCTTTTATTTTGTTTTATATGAGCTTTCAATTCTTGTTTAAATGTGTGCATTTTATTTCAACATAGTACAATTAATTAATTACAGTGCAATTAATTACAATTCTTTCTCACAAACATTGAGTTCTGTCTAACACAATTTTCACATGCTGTACTTAAGAATTGGAGGTAGTTTAAAGGGTGAACGAACATAAATAAAATAACAAATACTAAATGTAAGTCTTCAGTCCATTTTATAGGAACTGCTCGAAATGACGAACTGCGTTTTCAACGCAAAGTTGACAGCGGCGAAGGAACGATTGTCGTACTTTATCCAAAATATCTTGTGTGTGTCAAATAAACCCACGTGCTGCTATTATTCGGGCAGTTAGGTCCTCTTCTGAGGTAACAGGTGTTTCATACACCATAGACATGAGGTGACCCCAGAAAGAGAAATCAATTGGGTTGAGGTCGGGAGAGCGTGCTGGCCAAGCTGCAGTTGGACTCCCCCTTCCGAGCCATCGGGCAGCATAAATGTGGTCCAAATACTCTCGCACAGCCAGGGAGAAATAGGGCGGAGCTCCGTCATGTTATAGCCACATTCGACGACGAATATGAAGGAGTACATCTTCTAAAAATACAGGTAAAATGTTCTGTAACACATGAAGATAAATGTGCCCATTCACCCGAGGGGGCAGCAGATATGGGTGAATGACGTGGTCTGAAACTATTCCAACCCGTATGTTCATTGAAGACATCTGCTGGTGACTCTTCTCCACGGGAGCATGTGGATTGATATAGATGGCTGTTTCTTGAATCGTCAACTAGACCGCACATCTTCTAAAAATACAGGTAAAATGTTCTGTAACACTTGAAGATAAATATTGTGAAGAGCTGACTACATGAGAACCTTATTTTAGCGATCATTCATTATCATCACTATTATTATTATTATTATTATTATTATTATTATTATTATTATTATTATTATTATTATTATTATTATTATTATTATTATTATTATTATTATTATTATTATTATTATTATTATTATTATTATTATTATTATTATTATTATCATTATTATCATCATTATCATCATTATCATCATTATCATCATTATCATCATTATCATCATTATCATCATTATCATCATTATCATCATTATCATCATCATCATCATCATCATCATCATCATCATCATCATCATCATTATCATTATCATTATTATTATTATTATTATTATTATTATTATTATTATTATTATTATTATTATTATTATTATTATTATTATTATTATTATTATTATTATTATTATTATTATCATCGGACTTTCTTAGGAAGTTCATATTTAGCAATTCTTAATTTCATGTCTTAGCTTGCTTGACTTAACAAAGAGGATACTGCACCTTTCCTCCGTATTTCTCAGGATGGCTTAACTTCCAGTTTCCGTCCACAATCTCCGTCCGAGTGCAGTTCTCAGAAAAGCCCTGTGGTAAGCTACTTCCGAGTACCATGCCGATGTTTTGCAAGTTCTGCAAGATTCCTCAGACTTCTGCATTCTTAGAATTTATACTTATGAGCAGATTAATAAGCATATATGTGGTATTGTCCGTAAATCGATTTAGTATAAAAATTATAGGCCGTGGAGAGGCCACGCTGGTCATGTGACTGAATAGTCTACTTCTTTGATTGTTACCGCCAGCTCTTCACAACTACCAAAGTTAAGTCATTCATTTAGGCCCACTTAATTTACAGTCTTTATTTTTCAATAAAGGTGTATGCTAATGCATGGTGTAGGTGCTTCTTGAGTACGCTCCTTTCCCCCTTTTATACCCTTATGTCCCAATGTCATCGGAGTAGCCGTGACAATATGCAGCAGCAGATATGGGCCGTGATATGGTCTGAAATAATTCCAACCCATATGTTCACTGAAAACATATGCGGGTAACTTCTCCACGACAGTATGTGGATTGACATAGTCCGCCACATGGCTGTTTCTTGAATTGACCAGTAGACCATCCCTGGTGAACACGACCTCTTCGGTAAACAACACTGATGAAAAGAAATCAGGCTGTTGGGGTAAAGCCCAGTTACAATATTGGAGCTGAGGGCTAAAAGGCTTCAAGTCTTAGTGCTTGCACCTTCTGACGGTGAAATGGGTGCCGTAGTTCTTCATCTATGGCTTGTAATACGCTAACATGGTTAGAGCCTAGTGCACGTGCAGTACCATGTGTGCTGGCAGATGGCTCTTTTGCAATGCTTTGCAGAACATTCTCTTCAAATTGCACTGTGCGTCGAGATCGTGTAACACACGTATTGTCCCTGTTGACCTGGAAGGTTTCTCTTTCTCGAAAACTTCTATATACGGACTGAAACGTTGTGTGATGCGGTTGGTGCCTGTCGGAATACCGTTCCGTGTACAGTGCTGCGGCAACTAACCTGCTATTTCTTGATTCCCCGTAAATAAGATGCATATCTGCAAGTTCAGTGAAGCTGTACAGGTTTTCCGTGTTGTCCCACAGGCAATCTTCAGCATACTAACTGCAGTGTCCCTAATCACGGAAATTATAGTAGTGTTATTCTACTGGCCAATCAGAATTGTATCCTTAGTTACGAATCACATTAATTATTAATATGGAATTTACGGATTAGAAAGAAGGAAACAAAATTATCTATATAATGAGAACGAACCAATGACCTTTAGGACATCACTTTTCGGCGTTACCGACTACTCCACCAGAGCAGTTAACCCTCTAGCGTTAAGTGTCGTACTGTCAAGTGATTAATTTGAGATCTGGGAGATATTTGTGGCATTAAATCTTGACAGCGCTAACAATGATCTGCTGAAAATCGATATTTCTATACTAGCACAGCAGTTTTAAAGACATTCTACCACAATTTTCACCCGGAATTGCTTTAACACCGACTTATCAGCACTTGATACCAATGCGTTTAACACAATATAACTGTGTTATGCTTCGTCGTCGTCGTCGTTGTTGTTGTTGTGTTTAACTCCCGCTTTTACTACTACGGCACCGCAGGCAGTGACACTGATGATACATGGAATGAAGATGGAGCACCGGTGGAATGAGATGGCGTGGAAAACCGGAGCACCCGGAGAAAACCCGCCCTGACACCGCTTCGTCCACCACGAATACCACATGCGGGTCCTTGGGATCGAACCCGGGCCACCTAAGTGGTAGGCGAGCGTGCTGACCGCTCGGCCACGGCGCCGCCATTATGCTTAGTCGCAGACCATACATTGCTTGTCTCGAATTACTTACTTCTTAATCATATCTACAATGTCTCAAGTTATTTCAGTATAGTTCATTAACGGGGAACTAAAATTGGATTCATTGCAAACGTACGCCATTCATCTGTTTGGAAATAATGGTTAACCACTTGGAAAAGGTTTGAACCCAACACCACTAAGGTCGAGAGCTGATCATGCTAATGACTTCGCTATTATTTCAGCTAACTATTGTTCGCTCTCTGATTGTATGACTCTTCATGTGACAACAAAGATATTAAAGCTGCACTAGCCCTTACTTACAGAACAATTTTCCATAAAATGCAATACATGCACTGCATGTATTTCATTCCAAATACATTGAATTCTTAAGGCCTTCATAGTGTTCTTACGTATATCCAGAATTAAAATCAAATGTGTTCCGCATTGCAATGTACCCACACGACTTCATCAACGAGAGGGTTAAGCTCCTCAACAAGAGGTACAGTCGAGCGACAGGAACGTGCGGATGCTTCTGGTTTCCCACGCTGTTTTATTTTGTTTACTTTTGGATGAAACTATTTATCTGCAATCCTCAGCAGCCCTAGGTAAGGCAATCTCTTTGAGTTGAAGTCCAGCAGACACACATTAGCCTACGAACAAAATTCAGACCTAGACGAGCGGCAAAAGGCAGTATGTGGGAAAGAATTGCACCTGCGTGGCTGGAAGGCATGCTTAGCAAAGGCGGTCCACATCAAATCCTGGCCGAGTCCGTCGCGTATTGGTCTGACGTAAAAAGCTGACACTCAAACGTTAACCTACGACCACGGACCGGTTTCAGGCTGAGTGAAGGTAAGGGAGAAAGTAAGCCATATATTAAGTGGAGCGCTGGAGCCAGATCACAGATGGGCACTGGACATGCATAGCGCTTTAGTATTTCCTTAGCAGCGTACACTACTGTGCATTATAGTGGTACAATTCCATGTAATCGAGTGTACACATTAAGGGGAAGTGACAATTAACACATTTATTCTACACTAGAATGATAAACATAATAAAATACAAGTCTAATGTTGAATTTAGTTATGAAGCACTGTGGACTGCAGCGGTACAGTGAAGAGGTATATATAAGAATCGCTCTCTGGAGACAAAGCTAAAAGATGGTATCGTGACTCTAATCGTTTCTCTGTGTAAGGTCTACTGCGCTTAAATGTCCTGAGATAACTGTGAACCTCTGTTCTAGTATCTATCATAAGTTCCCAGAGGGTGCGAAATATCTTCTCGTCTCTCCTCAGTGAAATTGCGTTCCTGACGACTGCCATTAGTTCAAAATACAACTAAGCAGTGAATAGGCGTTGCATTGTGAGAGACATATCCTCCAAATTTGCATGTAAATGTAGGACTGGTCAAATTTATTGCTGTAGCTTCCTTTCCTCACATACTGTCTACCTTTTGTCATATTTAGATGTGATTTAGAGCCTTTTTTACTTTGAAGCTTTGTAAGCATAGTCATTTTTAATGGCCCTGGTGTGAAAGCGCAGATTAACTGCTTCGTAATATTATTAGAGTTAATGAAGTAGTAAAATGCTTGTATTTTATTCAAGCTCTTCCAAATTGTCCTAAAAACCGAATTAAGAACAGGGCTTGTAACAGGAGCACAGGAATCCATGACTGTTTTAATTATTCATAGAATCGTTCCATGCAGAATTAAAGTGATGCCATTATTATTTTGTTAAAAATATATATTCTTAATTTTATCGTAAAGGCGAGGATGATTATCTTGAAGGGCAAACTTGTGTAAAAATGCTAGAATGTGCACTTACAAACCTTAGACCAAATAATAGCAGAACATATTTAAACACATAAATGCACACACTCGCATTCATACAGAAGACATGACAATTATTATTATGACGATGTATTTAATGCAGAGTAATATTACACAGCAAAGTTAGAAAACGGATTCTTTAGTTCCCTTTTAATGTTTAAACAAAAATGTGTATTGACTTTTAAAACTAGAATTTAGCTATTTTTATATGGTAGTACAATTTTGTATACTCATGAATATGATATTTACTTAGCAAAGTATTCATTTGCGATTTTTATCTGTTTTAAAATTATTGTTTCTCTCTAGGTAAACATTGGATTGGATAATTTTATTTAGATTTTCTATCATCCCTTTTATCGCCACTTTCATTTCCTTCCTCTTCCGCCCTATACCTATCAGTCTTTGGGCTGATCATCCATTCTGGTTCTACTATGATCCAAATTTTTCTTACTCCTCGACAGGCGCCTCCGGGGCCTACTACGGTAGGTACGGGTTTGGCTAACCCGGGGTCCCGGGCTGTTCACCACTAATATCATCCCCTACTAACCATCGGTTTGAACCACGTTTTCCTTAGTAATAGTGCTTCCTCTTCTAGGTTTATTGTTATACACGGAATGGAAGGGAAGTCATTACATTAATTTAAACCAGTGATGGATCTCAGTATCTGTAAAACATTTTGTATCTTACGGTTTTGTCTCTGGCCGTTTCCTACGAAGGTACTTTAGTTTTTTCGAAAACAAGATACAGACAAGCTGGCAACACTGCAGATTGTGTGGGTGTCACTTTCACTAGGTCAGTACATAACAAACACTATAGCGTGGTGCCCCGTGAACGTAAATAAATACCATACCATGTCCTTCTGTGTTTACTGTGCAAATGTATATTCTATTTCCTACTTTTAATCTCCAGCTCAGGTCCTGGAAATCTCCGAATTTCTGACCGCTCTTCAGGCCCTGCAGCAGTTTCTTGGCACTTAAGCATTCATAGTCAAAATAGGAAAACACTCATCTCGCTGTCTCTGTCTCACGGATACCAGTTTGTTTTTACATGGACACCAGGCCATGTAGGTACTCGCGGAAACGAGGAGGCGCATCGGCTGGTAAATGTCCATGTTATCTGCCGGGGTTATCCACCCGTACTACGGCGGTACTTTCGTCGTCATTTATTTGCCATCTGGCAGCGGCCATGGGAAATGTTAGCTGGCACTCAACTGCGGACTATCAAGGACACCGTACATCCCTGGTCGGCCTCATGCAGGATAACTACATCCGCAGTATTTCCTGTTCCTCCATTTTACCCCACTTCTAATTTAATTTAATATTTCATCCTGGTTGGCTGTTTCAGTGATCTAAATATCGACGGGAGTATCGGCATGCGTGGCAGGTACATTGCTCTCTGTAAATCCTCTATCGAGTAAGGAATCAGCCCCACCCACCCCAGGGAATATCTAAACCCCCACGGGTAGGGGCTCCGGTTGCACGAGCAGCCAACGGGAAGTTCAAATCTGTACTTGTTAGGTATCCTGCCCTCTGTTGTCGTCCCTCCTCAGTTTGGTCTCCCTTCCTCTCCTATCACCTCATCTTACCCTCCCTGGGGTAACCCGTCAAGCATATGGGCATAAAAGATTTCATTGGTCGAGGTGCTAAGTGAACTCTCCGCACCTTGTCATAGTGCCATTATCTTGAATATGTTTGTATACTGGGCTTACTAACAACTTTCATATCGCAACGGTAATTCTCAATTGCCAGTAAAATCTCTCTCACTATAATATGTCTCAACCTAGTTCCATCCTGTTGTAAACATCTGGGCGGGAAGAGAGACAGAGACAGAGATATTGGGACAGAAAACGGTTAAGCTGTTGATTGGTTTGGCGAAGATAATGGGCGTTTTCTTTTATTTGCATACGTACGATAAACCACTCCTTTAAGTACAGTATTGTAAGTAGTTTTCTGATCACTGCTCTGCGCAAGCTCATTTCGGACACAGAAAAGTATGCAAATGTTTCAATTCTTATACACGTAAATGGGCCCACATTTTATCTTTCTGCTTCACATACCACACAGATGTGTTCTCGGCTCGTGATTTCTGAAGGGAATATATACATAATAGTATACTATATACAGATTAGACAGAAGACAGGTGAAATTATACACACTATTAACGTATTATGTTAAATTAAGCTGCATTTTACTTAACAATTACTAAAGCACACTGCTATTATATAATATTTTTGCATTCCTATACCAGGCAACTCTCTCGCAACGAGGTCTGTATCGAGTTGAATGCTGATTAAGATGTTTTTGTTTATAGTGTGGGGTTGCTTCTGATATTTAACACTGTATTCCCTGTACATCTCGTGGACCTCACAAGGCCAGGACACTTTTGTATATGCAATTTAAAATCAGTAAGCTTTTCATCATGGAGTAGACTGGTGCTTCAGCTGAAATGAAACACAATCGAGGCAAACCTTTAAAAATTGGTGAGAGGCGAATGATCGCGCATTGTTTCGCAGTACTTAAAGAAAGAAACCCGGAATCGTCTATAAAAAACCTTGGGAAAGAAACTGGTGATCTCCTTGGTGTTTCCACAAGTAGTCTACATAGTGTTAGAATGGAACAGCAAGCATCCGGAACTCTAAGAACACCGGGAAAATCACGTAAATGCAAACAGCGCGTGGAGAAATACGACGATTTTACGAAAAGTGCTATACGCAGTAAAGTTCATGGTTATTGTTTCAGAAATGAACCGCCGACTCTAAACAAAATTTTGCATGCGATAAATTCTGACACGGACTTGCCAAATTTTTCACGAAGTACTCTCCACCGTTTGCTGATAGATATTAGGTTGAAGTTTCAAAAGCGAGGCGGAAATCAGTTATAGTGGACAGAGAGGAAAGAATCCGATTAAAGGTAACCATTATG
This sequence comes from Tenodera sinensis, assembly GCA_030765045.1. Lineage (NCBI taxonomy): Eukaryota > Metazoa > Arthropoda > Insecta > Mantodea > Mantidae > Tenodera > Tenodera sinensis. The sequence goes on from CM060964.1 coordinate 111,498,490, forward strand.
TTACTGCATGATGCTATTAATATTCCAACTCATAGATTTAATAAATTAATGTGTAACCCAACTTTATTTATTGTCTAGAAGTTAGCGCTGCTATATATACTGCTAGTGTTGCAAAACTTTTGTGGTGCCTGTACGTCTAACACGTGGCGAGTTGTGTCAGCTCCGCCTTGTTGTTTACAGCAGGACTGAACTAGGCTGAGACATGCTATACAAAGCTACGACACGATGGTCTTCTGTTGCCAGAATACGAGTACTTCAAAGCCAATAGATAGTACCACGCTATGAATAAAACAAACCCAGTTACAGTGACTTATATTACGTATTTCAGTGGCTAGCTGATAGCGACACAGTGCGGCGAAGTAATGCCGACTGCACTACAGAGGATGATCTGGCTGACTTCGACAAACACTCTATCTATACGTGGAGATTTTGGAGCATGGCTAAATTCAGTTTTAATAAATATTCAATATCACCACTTTGCAGTTTCACTGGCCAAACGCCCGCCTCGGTAGTGTGATGGTTAGCGTGTCTGCCTCACGTTCGAGAGGTCGCGAGTTTGAGTCTCACTTAGGACTTTTTTCCGAGGTTTTCCCTTATCCTGAGAAGATGAGTGTCGGGTAACTTAAAGCTCCATGGACCTCGGGCTCATTTGAGCATAATTTCACCCGTTTCATTCATTCACCGTGCGATATGACATTACGTTGGAGGACGTTAATTAAAAAAAAAAAAAAAAAAAAAAAAAAGAAAAAAAAAAAAGAAAAAAAAAAAGAAAAAGAAAAAACTGCCCTAACATTGTTCCATGGAAGAAGCTTGTGATCATTTAAAGGAGTCGGAGTCTCTTCAAAGGAACGCTTCACTCCTTGAAAGTGTAAACTAACTACACCAACTTTTGAAACTGGCAATTCTTTATGAATTTGTTCCAAGGCACTCACTTCTAACTCCATCACAGTTCGTTCCACAAAACGTATCCCTGCAGTATTAGTACCATAACACTTGCTGCTGAGATGTTTGTACCATGAAACTTCCTGCTGCGGTGTTCCTTTCATAAAATTTGCTGCCGTGTTTTTTGTTCCATAATAGTTATTGCTGTGGTTCGTTCCATAAAACGTATTACTATTAGTAGTAGTAACACTACTACTATTGCTACTACCACAACCACCACTACTACTTCTACTACTATCACCACTACTACTGCTGCTTCTACTACTACTATTATACACTGGATGTTCATGTCAGTGTGCCTTGGCATGCTGTATAATGTCATGATCTATCCGCTAAGCTTAGAATTCAATCCTCCTGCGACTTAGGCAGCCGCGCATGACTCATTTGTCGGAGAAATTGCCTGGAACGCAAGGCGTTCGCTCTGAACGTGAGGCTCTTTCACGTCATAGCAACAGATAACGATTTGTATAGTATGTGTCCTACGAATACTCTTATTGCGCTGTTCTTAGTTAGGTCCACAACGAGGAATCCTAAAAGCTATAAGTAGGCTACTTGTTATAGTTACTAGCGTAAGAAAACAAAGATTTGTCAAATGTGTGTGTTACGGTTCGTTTCACGAATGAATGCAAAACATCTATGTGAAATGCACGTTCGGAAGGAAGTTTAACATATTTGATTGCTTATTTTTCTTTACAATCTTGCGTGTGACTGTGTAAAACACATTATTCTAAACTTCGTGATTAATACCATTACCGTACGCTGTGCATATAGGCAACGTTTCTACCACACCTGCTTCTTACAATTACTCACAGAAATGTCATGACCAGGGCGAGGCATTTCCGTACCTTTCAGGTACCACAAGAGTACTGTAGGTTGCAATCACACGGACATTAGGACAATACGTACAGCCGGTCCAAGTAGCAAAGCACAATACAGTACAGTAGTTACGAATAAGGTACTTAACTCAGGGTTAATTGTGCAATTAAAATAAACATCTAAATTTGTCTCAACTGCAAGAGTCTAATTATAAATTGATGTACACGATTGTGGAGGAGTTTGATTCAAAGTATTTCTCTATAGATCAGGAAACATAACATGTAAGATGTGTTATATAAGCTTTGCTTTTGAGACACTAAAAATGTATATGGTGTACATATATGATCATATACATATCTCAATGTGTAGTTTAATGGCTACCCTGTAACCCTGCATCTTACTGTAATCCTACATATAATTTAAAATTAGCTGTTCTTCTATAATAGGTGCACGATTACTTTGTATGCCACTGTAGGTCATTTGATTGAATGCGTATAAGAGGCAGGTTTGTTTACCTTGTTGCTGACCGGTATTTCGTGGGTTACGTCCGTGTGCAGTAAACTTGAAGAGGCATGACACACTTTGAAATTAACACTCAATTAAGGGAACACTGAAGTGATATTTTAGCCTGTTTTGGTCAAAAAATCGATTTTTTGAATTTCTATTGCAATAATGAACTACACCTTAAAGAATATACTTGAGAATTTTTAATCCCCTTGGGAGGGGGAACATTTTCGACGTCATTTTAAAGTGGTGCAGCTCTACCTCTGCCTTCTAAATAGCCATGTCCACACCTTCCATTTCATGGAGGCTTTGAATATATTTTTAAACCAGGCGCTTAGTGTTCTGATGCCTATGTATTCATAGTCTAGTTGCAAAATTTTTCCAATAAATCCCTTAGACGGTAGAGTTTTTCGTTTGTCATTTGTTGATTTCTGAAGTTAGTTATCATGCTTCCATTTGTCTTGGCAGGTTTCTGTTGTTCATTTTAAAATCACATATTGAATTACTCCGTTTTGGAATGCCGAAAATAAAGCACAGCACGTCAGGCTTATGTAAATTGATGAACCAAATCAGATGGGGAAAAATATACTTGCATAGAGATTAATGAGGAAGTGTGTGACTAAACTTTAAATCATTTTTCTCGGAAACAATTTTTTTTAATTACTTTCTCATAGTCAAAAGGTATCTTCTCCCACAAAACTCTAGCTAGAGATCTAAAGGTGTTCCCAAATATAGTTTAAAATATGCGTACCAAAATTTTCAATTCGAATTTTGATATTGCTTATAATTTTTTAAAAAAGATAATTAATATAACAATGCGCTGTTTTATGACATGTTTACATTTTTCGTTATTTTCGTTTTATATAAAAAGTATTAACTATATGAGAATACACATCCTTTAATTTGTTAAAAACGTAGTAAGAAATATAATTTTAAAAAATAAACCTTGTAGTTCAATAAGTGTTGGAGGAGATAGGTTTTTATTATACCCAATAAAATTGACATAAATCAACTAATATATCATGAATGTGATTAGATATTGGAATGCAATTTTGTACATACATTTCTTTAGTTGTTGGAAATTCCTGTGCAATATATTAAGACTCTAACTTTAGTACTTTAGAAAATAACCTTTTTTCACTTCGGCGAACACTTAGTATTCACTCTCCGCTCAGACAATATCGGCATACATATCTGAGTATCAAACATGAAAATCAGATTTAAATACATGAAAACCACCGTTGCGCTTATAAATATATTGTATTTATAAACTTTGTTCTATGCTCTTCAATTGTTTCCTTTAAATTTCCGATTTCAAAAAAAAAAAAAAAAAAAAAAATGATCGCCAAAAATTTGAATCTTTTACGTTATATTATTTAAAGTGTTAAAATAAATAATGTAGACTTTTATAGGTTGCTGTAATAAAGTAAATTCAGTATAGTTTAAGGTATTTTAAACAGATAAGCATGAGATCTGTTTTTGTCAAAACTCTGTCCCAAAATGACATTAAAGGGCTGCGTACATGTGCACTAACACTGCAAAGTTTTAGGAAGTAAGTCTTATCTCTTTCCTTTCATCATCAGTTCCCCATTCAGTTGGAGTATAGGAATATGTGTTGGGGAGTCTTGTGCCCGTAGGATGAATGTGAGTAGCTCAGAAAATTGTCTCTGTGGACTCTAATGGACAAGTAAGCAGATAGGAATCCGGAATGCGAAATTCCAGCAGAGTTGCCTTGCCTTAACCAAACCCCAAGGTAAACTCGTCACAGCGTATGTCTTAGAGCACCTCACACCTCTGCATTTTAATCAAGATCTCAACGTAACAAACAGAAATGTGTTTGCTAAATGCTCCAACGTACGCAATCCCCTAGATAACTGCTGTATCTTCATTTCCTCATCTCCAGTACCCTCTGTGGCTTCTTTCCTCCAACTTAGCAAGAACTTATTGCAGTAATACATACAGTGTACAGTTGGGCCCGTATTAAAGTGACCAGCAAACACAAGCTTTGCAAAATGAACACGCTATTGAGTTATGCTGTTTTGAAGAAAAAAAGTTTAATTCCAAGCAAATTGATAATCGTCACTCGGAATTGTCAATTGCAGGGAAATGTACAGCCATGGGAAAATTAAAAAAAAACGATTCAGTGCATTAGGAGAGCAGAGAAGGTTTAAATCCCACGTTGTGTTGCAGCGCGGTTTACAGAAGTCGACATTTCCAAGATACAGCTGAGTTTATTGATAATCTCTGTTCCATATGTTATCGTCTGTCGGACACACAAGCAGACTGTGTCTTATATCACCACTCGCATTTGTATTTGCGAGTATGCATACTCATGAAGGACGCCCAAGAACGGCTGTTACTGATGAAAATATTGCCGCTGTTCTAGAAACACTTGAAGATCGATGAACATCTTATGAGTTTATTCGGGCGGCATTGAAGATTGGTATTAGTCAAATACAAAATATTTCAAAACATTCAGGCGTGTGCGCAGCAGTGGGCAGTGCTTTGGAGGTGAAGCCATATTGGTTTGGTTTCTTAGCTTCTGTATGTGTAAACGGAAGCCAGTTATATTGTTTCCTGTTATAATTTAATAATCTCAAAATTTATTTACTCTAAAGTATTTCTGTTTTTCAAAAAATTTTTCGCTCATAATTAAAAAACTACTCCATAGTTTCTATATAATTTTTTAGTTGTTAGTGTTACATAATATTATAGAGAACAAACCAAAATCGAGTTTCCCTGTTTAATATTTTGACGTAAAAGAGTGTTGTTGACAGAATATCTAGAAAATTCACTCTGCTACTTTTATAATATGTACTGTTTATGTGCGTAGATATGTTCATTTAGGCCGTTTCCCTAAAACTAAGCGTGAACTTTCAAATAAAAATAACTTAAATATATTTAAAACTAACTCTAGTATCAGGGAAGATGAGTTTAGCACAGTGTGGAGCCGCCATATTGAAGACGTCAAATTTATTGTACTCGAAAGAAATTCATTTTAAGGAATTAAATAGGGATTTTCGTGTGACTTGTGAAAGTTAAGAAGAAAAAAATAAGCATCACCAAGCTTTCAATCTCTTGAGCTGTGCTTTCCCACTAAAAAGAACGCTCCAAGTGTATTCTGACATGCAATACAACAGAATCCCTCGTATGCAATTAATATTTACTTCCTTGCTTTGCTCAGATGTGGTATGCAGTATCCATAAACTGGGATCAGCTGCAACACATGCGTCCGCGGGTGGACGAAAATTTCAAACCTTTACAAGCTGGGTGGGTTTTTAAACACAATATGACTAGTTTGTACGTTCATGACACGCATGTGTGAGCAGGTGCAGGCAACCTGAGCCTTTGTCCAATCGCCCTTCTGCCGAGGTACTGAAAAATAATTGTCTTCCATACAGTAATTTCCCGATCTTGCAGTCATGCAATCCAGTCACCTTTCACATTAATTTTCCCAGCTTCAATACAGTCTTTGTCTACATTCACTGCAGGTTTAATTTCTACTGCGAGTATGACTCGGGATGGTGTTTCTCAAATAATGGGCCTCAACTTAACGCCCTTAGTTCTCAAACAGTTATTACATTTATAAATTCTCTACTACGTACTCAGGGTAAGTATGGTATTTCACCCAAAATTTTGATACCGTGATTTCATCGGAAATACGTCTAGAGGCTCCGTGAAAAAAAAAAAAAAAAAAAAAAAAAAAAAAAAAAAAATTTAAAAAGGTGCGGTTGTGTATCTGTAAACAACATAAAATATGAAAATTCGGATGGATGTCAAACTTGGTGTTGAAGTTAGTATCTTCCAAAAATGCAACATTATTTCAATAAATTCACTCTTGCATCTAAATACCCTTAACATAGAACATTTTTTAGAAATTTCTTATTTTATCCAAATTGGCTCAACGACTTTAATAAAAATACCACACATTAAAGATATTTAATGAGAAATAAAAACTTTATGTGATAGTTTGTGAAGTGCTCTTGATTCACAAAGGGTTTTGAGTAACATCGTCAAGCGTTAGACAAAAAGCATAGCCACAATAATGTATCTCTTTAAAACATACAATGTATTTTAAATACCTTTTGTTGCATAAACCATTTCCGAGACGTCACTTATTAATTGTTGGAATTTTCAATACTTAGTTCTATCAATTTACAGTTGGTTTTCTTTGGGCTCTAAGGACCTAGCTGTCGACTGGCCCTTAAAACCTAATCACTCTCTCAGTTGGTTCTCGTGATTGCATGGAAAGATTGTGGACCTCATTTTAGGCCAGCATATAGCATCCAGCTCTTAAACATCTGGCTATTGCTATTCTCTTTGTATCTATAATGAATACCGATATTCCTGTAAAGGTTCGTATTGATTAAAATGAAGTAGATAGAAAAATAAGCTTTCATTAGAGTAGATTATGTACCCCAATAAACGACAGGGGCTAAGGGAGGCCATGCAAATGTAACACATCTGATTTGTATTTTAGTGCACATACACCTAAACATTGTGTTTATGAATTTCTCTATGAAAGCAGAGCTGATAGGAAGAAGAAAATCAGAAGATATGTTCTAATCCCATAAAGGGACCATGTTTTGTAAATTTATTTCTAGACGCGCAACGCTGCAAGTGCTTATATGTCATTCCTATTGCTTCGAAAACATTTACTTCAATTAATGTAATGCGTTTTGGGGCAGTGTGTGATTTAGTTTGAGCATTTTCAAATATTTAAATGAAGCGTTACCGAGCGTTCCTGCAAATCCAGCGTAATAATCCGGAGATACTCCCTGTTTCTAAATCACAATTAACAGCGTTTTATTTGCAAAGGGTTTGTTTTGCGGGATTATCGGGCTCAGCTAGCCCATAGCTTACAATTTCTAGCACATACCAGTATGTACAAAAAGAAAGTGCATCAAGGTAACAGCTGCAACCTTTATCAGCTTTCTCCACTGGACCGTTGTTTTCATTTTGAGTGGGAGAGCTTTCCACTGTTATTCTGTCGTTTCATTCTCATTTCCACTGCGGTGATTACTATTTAGAGCGTAATTCCGTTTATAAGGAATATAAAGCACTAAAATGTGCTAGGTTTCGAACTCTGGACAGCAAAAGTTGTAATTTATGAACGATCTCGGCTGCAATCACAGTACACATTTTCATTAACCAAAGCAGTTGAATCTCGCTCTAATGCTATTTCTGATGTAATAGTTCTCTGTTCACGCCACCAAACAGTGGATTTCCCGAATAAGATCATTGCAAACCTACTTCAGTATAGGAAATAGAGCTTTTTTAATTGGAACAGAAAGACTTCGGTAACACACAGACACACACACACACACGCACACGCACACGCACACGCACACGCATACACACACACACGCACACACACACACACATAATTAGTTATATTTTATTTTTATTTTTATTTATTCTTATAGGTGCTAGGCTAATGTAACATACATGTCTCTCCGGTATTCGCCCTAGCTATTCACCAGACTAACATAAGCCCATAAAAATCACAAAATCAACTTTTTCAGCTACAAAAGTCCCATCCTTCAGTGCCCTTTACATTGACTGCCTCCATTAGTTTTTCACATTTCTCAGTTCTAATTGATCTTTAAAAATGAGGCTCACTGTGAGTTCTTTAATTCTATTTAGTCATTTCGTACACATCAATTGTTCTCTCTAATGGTCCTTACCTGAACATTCTAACAAAAAATGGATCCCATTTTCCCTGCCATTATATATCGGACATGTTTCCTTCAACACGTTCTTCCTTTTATTCCCCAATTTTCATTTTCCCAAACGAAGTCACGCATTCCCTTCCCTTTCATTTTTGTCACAAAGCTTAAGATATAACTCTATCCCTAATGCAGGCTTCCATGCATTGTAGAAAGTTAAAAATTGTTAGACTGAGCGAGGTGCAGCCGTAGTAACATGTGCGATTCGCATTCAAGAGGTCCCAAGGTCATCCAGGGCCGATCAACAAGCCCGAAGTTTCTTTGCCAATTTTGCTCGGTTGCTAGACGAATGTTGGGTTGAATAATTTAATTCGCGAATTTTTCTATATTCTCTTTCATTATCACATTTCATTCCTTCCTCTTCTTTACCAGCATATTCTAAAATATATGAGCAATGAGTTTATACAGGTTTCTTCTTGGACTGAGTAGACAATATTTTTACTTGGAACCCATGCCCAGAAACGTACGGTTTCCGTGCTGCATGCATTCGAAAAGAAGTTTGCTTGGTAGGTATGAAACACTACAGTAATGGTGGTAGGGGTGTGCTTACGCTGGATCAGCTGATGTCATTTGACGTCTATTCTACCTTTCTGACCTGATCTGACACCTCATTCACGTGTTTCTGAGCGTTAGAGCAAAATGGTTGAGTATCCGCTCAATTTTCACGTCATGTTCGGAAACATTTGCACCAACGTAACGATCCGGATAAAGATATAGGCCGAGGTGGTCCAACCACATGACCTCAACGATTACCGGATTTGACTCCATGGGACTTTTTCCTCTGGGGTCGAATAACAAGTTTGGTTTATTAGACTCCTGTAGAGACAGAAGATGATTTGGTGATGCGAGATATGGTCGCTGAGGAACAGTGCACAGACACCAGGTGTAATAGAGCGAAAAAGGAATATGTTTCCTAAATAAACTCAAAAAGAAAACAGATAAACTGACTACTTAAATACTCATTAAAATGCAACATTCACTTACTATTATAGAGCGAGTTTACCACAACATCGTTTGGAGGTACACTGTGTGCACCCAAGTTGGTGGTCGCCACATCGAACCTTATTTGTAGTGGATCAGAATTCTAACTATCGTTCGAAAACGGCTCGTCGTGGGTTCCATACGTACTGCCTGAATGACCCTTTAAACAGCTACTGGTATCTGAGTGGAAAACTGTTCCCTTCTATTAGCTCGGCACGCTGATCAAATATAGTGTTTGTTATTGTTCTAGTCACACGTGCCAAGCAACGTCAGGTACTATCGAAGAACAAAATGCTTCGTGTGATAGATAATCATAAATTTCATGTGAAATTAGAAGAAAGCAAGACAGATTGTACACTTATGGAAGAACTAATGGAAGCTATTAATAGTTTCAAAAATAAAAGAACTTGGATTTGGTAAGATAAACGTCGAGCTTCTAAAAATGTAAGTCCAAAGATATTAAACCGTTTCCTTAACCTAATAAATGTATTCTCTTCTTCATTCCCTGATTACTCTCCCCTTATGTAGGACGTACAAGCCAGTGCCTGGGGTCAGAGGGCTGTCGGGGAGCAGAGAGACCTCTGGACCAGACAGAGTGAAGACCTGGAAACAGGTGGTCAGCCAAGCACTAGGTATGATAGTGAGGAAGAGGAGGATATGAAATGCAGGCGAAATGGATGATTGGAAGGGAGATAATGGAGAAATTTGTGGAATGAATGGCGGGGGAAACCGGAGAACCTGGAGAAAATGCATTCTCGATATATATATATGTCCCTGAAGAATGGAATATTGCATTTATTATTCCTATATTTAAAAATCTGATATGCTGCACTCGCATGATTTTCTCTACTCTTCCTACAAACACCTATTCCTCTAACTTCCTTATGTTCAGTC
>CM060964.1:112243355-112295855 GCA_030765045.1 Tenodera sinensis
ATGATTTAATGGTCACTTAATGGTCCATGAGGTACTGGCTAAATGACAGAGGGTATGTTAGGGTGTACAGGGATCTCCGTCTAGGGGATATGTGAATTGCGACTACAAGGTACCCAAGCTGAGCAGAACATTACTTCCACCTACTGGTGTTTTGCTCCTCACTGTAACTTTTCTATCTGACCTTACCTTGGTCAACTCTTGTTCTCTTCCAACCCCAATGCTATTAGGGTTCCTGAGGGCTAGGGTGTCTTTATTTTCTCAACCTCTCCATTTCTCTAATTTCTCTATAAAACCTTAACCCCTAACATGCTGACCTGTCATGGCATGTGTACGTCCTCTGATTGGTAATCAGAGGATACGGTCAGTGAATTTATTTTGATAATTCTCCCAGTCAGGTCGGTGAGACCCATAAACCAACGACAGGTGTGGTCCTCCAGACATTCTGGGGGTTGTGAGAGAGCGATGTGACCGCCAAAACATAAAAATATGGTGCTCTCTAAAAAGCAGTTACATTTATTGCTAAGTCTCTTCAATATTTATGCAATATGACTCAAGGGGTAAAATGTTCTGGAGTTAAAATAGTCCCCCATTCAGATCTCCGGGCGGGGACTACTTCTCGAGAACCAAAACATTATATTAATAGAAGATCTAACATCAGACTTCTACAATGGAATGCGGGTGGTCTCACACAAACAAAAAGAATAGAACTGAATAAACTTGTATTTGACTATAATATTGATATATTTTTCATAGAGGAAGCAAATCTAACAAATGACCAACTTAAATACTTCAATTTTACTGGTTTTCTACTACACCTACTACCCAAAAATAGACAGAGTGGAATATTAGTTGGAGTCAAAAAGGATATTAAATCCTCCTTTGAAATTGTTAAAGAAATGGACAACACAGATAAAAGTGAATTAATAAAGCTAAAGTTTTGGGATAACAAAACACATGTACATTTATACAGTATTTACAATCCTCCCAGGAATAAACCGGATCTCTCTTTTATTGACCAATTAAATAAAACAATCGTAATTGGGGATTTCAATACTCATTCCAAAAGATGGGGTTATGAAAAAGTGGATTCTACAGGGAGGATAGTGGAAGAATTTTTGAATACCACAACTTTTGAACTGATTTATAGTAAAGAAGATCCCTCAACCTTCATACATTACTCTGGAGCAGGCAGTAACCCAGACCTCTTGTTAGCTACAACAGATATTGTTTCAAAAATTAAAAACCAAGTTATAGAAGATCCAAATTCTGGTCACAGAGCAGTAATTGGTGATATAAAACTAGATAATACAAATAACAGTCAATGTCACACGAATCTGTATTGGAACTTCAAAAAAGCAGATTGGATCAAATGTAAAACTGAACTGGAACATAAATTTAAAGAGCAAACAAACTCACAGCTACATCACCAACCAGATCATTTGAACAAACATTTCTGTAAAGTCATCCTAGAAACCGCAAAAAAACATATTCCTCGGGGAAGAATTAAAAATTTCAAACCCTTTTGGAACCCCCAGTTAGAAGAACTGAAAAAGCAAAGGGATATAGCTATAAATACAGCTGAACAAACAAAAAACATATCGGATACACAAATATGGCGGAAGAAATGTGCCTCACTAAAAAAAGAAATTAATACTGCTAAAAAGAATTACTTTAATAATTTCTTAGAAAAAATGAATTATAGGACAGATGGTAACAAAGCTCATAAGTTCATAAAAAAGTCAAGGATAGGAAAGAAAACAACAGCACACCTATCATACTCAACAATAAAATATTAACAAATGATGCAGCCATAGCCGAAACATTCAATAAATTTTGAAACAAGAAAGAGAATGTGATCCTAACACTCAGTGCAATATCTTTTTTCAAAATTTTAATATGCAAGAACTGAACATTGCAATAAATAATCTAAAAAACAAAGTCTCCTGGACCTGATCACATACATCCAGAGTTCATAAAAAACCTTGGAAAAACAGCAAAACATCAACTACTAAAACTCTACAATCTATCCTGGAAAACCACTGTACCAGCTGAATGGCAAAAGGCAATAATTGTCCCACTCTTGAAGAAAGACAAATTAGCGTCAGAAATAAAAAATTATAGACCAATAGCTCTTACTAGCATAATAGCAAAAGTGATGGAAAGAATGGTGTCAAACATGTTAAATTGGTTTCTAGACTCAAAAAATTTAATTTCCCCATGTTAAGCTGGATTTAGAGAGTTCCACTCTACAAATGAACAAGTCTTACTTCTCAGTCAAGAAATCAAAGACTCCTTCAATAGAAAAGAAGATAATTTATCAGTTTTTATTGATTTCCAAAGTGCATATCATTCTATATGCAGAACAAAACTACTGAAGAAATTAAAAAAAATAGGGATACAAGGTCCAATGTTTTCATGGCTATGTCATTTCCTAACACAACGCTTTATTGCAACCAGATATGGAAGATACATATCTAAATACAAACAAGTACACCGTGGCTTACCACAAGGCGCAGTGCTCAGCACAACACTTTTTAAGATATTTATTAATGATCTGCCACAACAAATACAAGAATCAGGTGTGAAGTGTGCACTATTTGCTGATGACTTAGTAATGTGGACTTCAAAACCAAAAAGCAAAAGTACAGAACTAGAAAAACCATGCAACAATCCATAACCAAATTACAAAGGTGGACCAAAGAAAATTTAATGACTGTTAATACAACAAAATCAAACTACCAAATCTTTTCACTAAGAAAAAAGCCACTAAAAATAAAACTAAATTTTGAGGGTCAATAATTACCAGAAACAAAGGAAGCAAGGTATTTAGGAGTTACATTTGATACTAAACTTACATGGACCAAACAAATAGAAAATGTAATACAAAGAGTAGAGAGGCGCCTTTCACTGTTAAAACATCTAACAGGAATGAAGTGGGGATGCTCCAGAGCAACTCTTAACACAACATACAATGTATATATAAAGCCGTTATTTACTTACTGCAGCGAAGTTCTTGTAACAGCAAACACAAAAAAGATTCAAATCTTTCAAAACCAAAGTCTGAGATTAATATACAGGTGCTAACAAAACCATACCAATAGCAGCTATAGAAATACTAACCAACCAAAGTCCCATTAAATATGAAATAGAAAAAGCGGCCCTTATTCAACACGAAAAGTTGATCAGACTCACATTCAATACATTGCACAAGAGAAATTTTACACATACACTAAAGACACAGGAGAGCTTTCTTTCCAAAATTCATGACATGAAGAAGAATGTGTACCTTCCTTGTTCAAAGGAAAACTTCATGTATAAAGTCAATCCGACACAAACATTAGACATCACATATTATTTACACCTGACAGAAGAAGTTAAGAAAAGTGATACTCCAACTAGTGTTCTAAAATTATTGGCATTAGAGACAATCCATACTAGATTTCCAGATAACGAATGACTCCATATTTATACTGATGGATCATTGATATCAAACCAAGATGGAGCAGGTGCTGGAGTCACATGTCACCTCTTTTCCTATTACAAATCTTTAAGTTATAAAACTAAGAACTTTGATGGAGAAGTTGAAGCAATTCGAATGGCCCTACAAAATCTTTTGTACAGAATTTCACATTTTCAGCAAGCAGTTATTCTCTCAGATTCCAGGGCAGCAATTATAGCAATTACTTCCACTTTGTCACAAACAATTATAGAATGTTGGAAAATCCTTACCCATCTAACAGCACTTCAAAAACACCTAGTCTTCCAATGGATACCAGCTCACTGTGGACTGAGTGGTAATGAGAAAGCTGATTTTCTTGCAAAACAGGGTACCGGTTGCAGCTAAAGGATTAGTCAACTCTGAATTCAAAAAAATTATTGCAAAATATTACTATGAAAAATCAAAGAATAAAAGATGGGAACTACCAAACATTCAAACAGTAATTCCTGAGTATCCTCGAAAAACAGCAGTTGCAACCTTCAGGTTGATTACAGGACATGATTGTCTGGCAAAACATTTAAACAGAATTGGGATATATTCTTCACCACTCTGTCCTCTATGATCTGCAAGAGGAAATGGATTGAGACCACCTTCAAATATGCCCGGCTACTTCTAATGCCCCATCCATCAGTGAAAAATATTGGAGAGCAAGAGGATTAATGACTTCATTGTCAGAAATCCAGCATTAGCTAACAACAACAATTTCTTGTTTTTAGCATTGTACCCTGCTACCTTAACTGTGCAAAAATAGTAATCGTCTCCATGATTTATCGATTCTCTCCAAATCATAGGGGTACCAAAGGCCAGTACCGCTTTTTTCCACTTTAAAAATCCTCAAATCTGCAACACAACTATGACATACTTTATGAGGGCACCATGATTTATTCTGGTTTCCTAATTTAATGCCAAAATATTGAAAGTGATTTTTCTTTGCAGAAGTTGTTAAATTCTCTGCTTTACTAACATATATGATCCACATTTATAACAAAACAGATTTGGATCACTTACACAACCACATTTCAACATTCCAGAGAACAAACCTACTATGTTGTACTCTCGCAGAAAAATGAGAACTTGCACACTTCACTTTTACTCGAACTCACTTGACAACCAACAACACAAAACTGATCACCCATTTTAAAACCCCTTTTAAAAGGGGATTTATTTACTATCTCATTTTCCTTCAGTCAATGTTTATGGCCTGACACACTAAACACCGACACAGTAAATATTTCAACTTCCTCTTTATAGATAAGATGGATGCAGGTACTATAAACTGAAATTTCCAAAAATAAACACTGCATGTCTTATCACCGGTTAATGTTAGGGCAACACAAATTCTTGTGCATCTCCTAGTTAATAGACTTTAATAGATATAAAAATATAAACATGTAATAACAGCAATAATAATAATGATAAGAATGATAAGAATAGTAATAATCGTAATAATCGTAATAATAATAACAGTAATAGTAATAATAATAATGATGATGGTGATTTTTTTTTTTATATTAACGTCCTCAAACATTGTGTCATATCGGACAAATGAATAAAATGAAATGGGTGAAATGATGCTCAAATGAGCCCGAGGTCCATGGAGCTTTAAGTTACCCGACATTCGTCTTCTCAGGGTAGGGAAAACGTCGGAAAAATACCTTACCCGGATAACTTACCCTAAGCGAGATTCGAACTTGCGACCTCTTGAACGTGCGGCAGACACGCTAACCATTACGCTACCGAGGCCAGCTGATGATGATGATAATAATAGTATTAATAATAATAGTAGTAGTAATAATAATAATAATAATAATAATAATAATAATAATAATAATAATAATAATAATAATAATAATAATAATAATAATAATAATAATAATAATAATAATAATAATAATAATAATAATAATAATAATAATAATAATAATAATAATAATAATAATAATAATAATAATAATAATAATAATAATAATAATAATAATAATAATAATAATAATAATAATAATAATAATAATAATAATAATAATAATAATAATAATAATAATAATAATAATAATAATAATAATAATAATAATAATAATAATAATAATAATAATAATAATAATAATAATAATAATAATAATAATAATAATAATAATAATAATAATAATAATAATAATAATAATAATAATAATAATAATAATAATAATAATAATAATAATAATAATAATAATAATAATAATAATAATAATAATAATAATAATAATAATAATAATAATAATAATAATAAAGATGTAATATAATAATAATATAATGATGGGGGTGGTGGTGGTGGCGGCGGTGGCAGTGGTGATAAAAGAAAAGATTGTGAAGTTACACAGAATTTCGAGTTATCAGGATTCTACTGTACCGGGAAGTATTTCAATGTGTGTGACAGAAAGACACAGTATTACGAGGTCTTCAAGGACAGTTATAAAACAGAATTCCCTTTAATTTAAAAATCAACTAAGGGGCATAAAATTTGCATTGTGATTACTTCATTGGAATTAGAGGAAGATAGTTCTCCTTCGTCCATGTTATCTCAAATGAACACTATAATATCAACGAACTATAACAATATGGCACTGGTTTAACACAATGAAATAGTGTTGTATGGGAGGCTGATAGTTATACAGGACTTAAGAAATACCAATATATTCTGGAAGAAACTTTAGCCATTGCACTTTTTCTCTTCATTAGTAAATTGATGTAGGTATCTTGCACCAATCAAGTACAAAGAAACTGGAAGAACACATGCAGTATAAAATAGGCAGTTGACTATCAGTCAGCTAACCAAGTATGTCAGGATTTGCAGTTTTTTATTGTTGGTTTTTTTTTTTTTTTGTATGTGTATGTGCGTGCACGTAGGGGTGCGGATGTCTGCCAATGACACAAGAGGATAAATGTAGTATTCAGAGATTCTCTCTTTTTCAGATTCCATCCTTTGGTAGGACCTACAAGTTAAAGAAACCTTATATCTGCTGAGTTCATCACTCTGGTTAACAGAAGATGTGCAACGGATGCTGCTAAACAGAGAATTGCTAATTTTTGGTTCTACAAGAGAAAAACCATGGAAATGCTATTCCAAGGCATTCACACATGTGTAAGAAAATGTAGCTAGAGAAAAAGGAATGTTTCCTGGATGTTCATATATAACTAAGCCAAAATTAGTAGAACTGCATTGTGTTTAGGAGCCTGTTATTTGCCTGGAATGAGAGTCCAGCTACCTTTACTCAACAGAACATCCCCTGCACACGTAAGGTCAATAAGTATTGTGGTTTTAATAATAATGAATAAAACTGTGTTTGAAGTGAATGAACTTAAAACACGTACCCTCTGAAGCTACCTCATCTCATTCATAGCAATAAAGCTCAAAACCAATGCCTGAGGGAGGCAGATTGACTTACTATGTTTCTAATCTTGTATGAAACAAATGTATAATATGAAAGTAAAAATTGTTTTGCGTAGACTAGCTTAGTGAATAACATAGTAAATGTGAAAATCTGCTATCAATGCAAAACTATTGGTTGTCCATTAACTGTGTTGGGAATTCAAGAGATGGTTACAGCACAGCCGTGCTAGTGTTAACGTAAAGTTCACATTTAGTGGAGAAGTTATAATGGGATAGGAGATTATGTAATCTAGGGAGGGAATGTTTAATTCATTGATTGTTATCTGTAGTCCCATTTTACATGCTGAAGGTTTTTTGCGTTTAATTCCATATGATAAACTGAATTAAGTAGATAAAACTACTAAAACATGCATCATACAGTATTATTGAATACACCCTTAATGATAACATTTACATATTGGAGAATGTTGGTAAGTCTGTGTGGCTCCACATCACTTTACTCCACAAGTACTCTAACATTTTCAATACCATGTTCAAGTGTTAATAATACCCGAAATGGTGTTCCCTCCCAAAGGGCTGACACTTTGTCGCAGTGGGGGGGCTTACTGTTCCAGCGATGTCTTGGCCAAAGCTTGCTGAGGCCAGAGGGAGGAACCAACTAAGATCAGCCCACAGTGTAAGTTTGCACATCTCAAACTAAAATAACTCCTCATTACCTACTTGTATTTAAGCATTGTACTCATACATGCTTAAGATACATACATTCTTGTACTCATGTACCAGTTGCATGTTATGTACATCTCAGCAAAATAAAATAACTCATAAATACCTAGATGTATATAAGCATTGTACTCATACATGCTTAAGATATATACATTCTTGTACTCATGCACCAGTTGCATGTTATGTACATGTCAACAAAATACAATAACATGTAAACACCTGCATGTATTGAAGTATCATATACATGCTTAAGATATATACATCCTTGTACTTGTGTATCAGTTGCATAATATGTCATATGTAGTTATAATCAACAAAACACTGCCCTACACCGAGAACCTAGAGTTCAGATATGTCTATCATTAGCACCAAACATACATATTTTGCCCATAAAATATAAAGGAGCAGAAGCCTTTTGACAACCTTAGGGCAAAGGAGGCATTTTTATAGCTTTGTGGGCAGATTCAAAGTGTTACAGATTTTCACCATGGACAAAGCAAGTCATCAAATTGCATTGCATTATTATAACTTAAGATTACAGACTGAAGGTACCATGCTAATTGGTATAGTCCTATGATGGGTCAGAGCTTATTTGTGCATCTATTCTTCCTTATGATCATGGTGCTCCTTCTCTGGGCTGCAACAAAATGTATAGCATCCAGTAATCAGCAGTAAATGGATGCAGACATTTAGTAATGGACAACGTGAATTGTAAACTTAACTTGTTCATGGAAATTGTTTATCTTATTGGAATTCTATGGGTGCAGGATATAGGTTTCCCTTTTTCTGAAATGTTTATATAAACAGTACATTTTCTGAGGCATAAAATATGAACTAGAAATACGTGTAGAGCCTAGAGCATCATGTTCTTTCTTTGATACATATTTATTGTGGTGTTTGGAATAAATTCACCTTGAATATCAGAAAGAAGTACTACCAGTTCTTCTAGAACACTTATAAAATGAAATTCCCAATTATTTTACATGTAATTTTTGTATATTTACTGCAGTAAACATTTATTGTATTCTAAATTTCATGTCTTCATAAAATGATTGCAATTTGTATGATGAGGGATTTCGGCTTCAGGAAGTTGGCAGATATGAGCATAGCATATGGAAAGCACCTTCTTTCTGTTAAATTTTTGATGAGACCTAAAAGATACACAGATCCAGCAGTTGAAGCTCAAATTCAAGAGCAATTCCATCATTTTAATGCCCCAGACCTCCAGATCCTTATGGTTTACAGGACATTTTGGTCAGTTTCTTCACCATTAATAACACCAGTCATCCTCTATTTGCCAAGCTTGATGCAGTACAGCATTCCACCTTCAAAAGAAGTTTTCTAGATATCAGGATATTATAAAGGAGCCCAATTATAGCAAACTTTAAAATATTTTCCTTTGCTTCCTACCTGTGAATAATAGCTTCCCACCTTTCCACTAGGTTGCATTTTCTCCCTAAAAAGTGAAGTCTACACCACATTAAGATCAGCCTATCAGTCAAATTTTTCAGGCTATTCCCTTAATGCCAAAACTATCAGGTAAATTCGCTTTTGTTTAGAGTGTGGTGAAATTTACTGAAATAACCTCTCCATTCCACTATAAGGTTATCCAAATCTTATAAATTGGATGTCTTATGCTTGCTTCTTTTTCTTGCCCATACTACTAACAGATTGATTTACATTTATACAAGTGCTTGCACTGTTTCTAAAATAGGTGTGCCCTGTAGAGAGAAATAGCAGGAAAGCTTGCTACAGTTGAGCTTGTGTTCCAATATACAAATCTTCACTCTGCAATATTTTAGTCTTTGATGGAAACACATTTTCTCTTTTATCCACATTGCTAGCACAATCTATAAATACAAACAAACATGTATTGCAATATTACCTTAGAAATTTATTTAAAATTACATATTGAAAACTACTATTATTAAAAAATTGTAAAACTCAATGTTACTAGGGTACTACATTGATCTAAGTAAAAAAAAGAGACAGATATCATTCCCCAAGACTTGGTGCAGTATCAAAATAGATATATATTAAGCTAATTGAGGAAAATATTATATATTGGGGAATGTGTCTAAGGACAGAACAAAGAGGAGGTAATGTAAATGTATGCTATGAAGATATAAAAATGCAATATTACTATATAACAAATATTTTAAAACTAAGAAAACCATGTTTACAACAGCCCTACATTTTGCAGTTCCACTTAGCTTCTACATATAGATTACATTATGCTACTGATAACACATAGGACATATGCGCATATAATATACATATAAGAAAACTGAAGATGCACTCTGTGCTGACTACCTCATAGCAGGGGAAGAAATATGGAAAGCACATGTGCAGAAATATTTCTATGGAGAAAACCTTAGTAGTTTAATTATGTTTCTGTATTCTGCTAATGAGTCATTCCACGTCAAATTGCACAAAATATGGCAAAAATTGATCTTAATCTCTCAGATTTGCTTGAAATTTTTTTGTTTTGTTTTTGGAACAAAATATATTTGACCCGTGTTTCTTCGTTTTATAAAAACAAATTTATTTTGGCAGATATTAATTTTTGAAATGTCCCAAAAATTGCGCGCTCCTCACCCTTCGATCAATCATACCTCCGATAGTATTCAAGCAAATTGCTTGATCTTTGACTCAAATTAAAGATAAATTACAGTACTTCACGTGGTATTTATCACAAAATGTTATTAATTATTATTAGTATTACATTTTACATGATAACATTTTTAAAGTTAGATAATAAAACAAACTCGACCATTTAAAAATCTGGAAAAAAAACTAAAAATACAATTAAGTTTATTCAATATTCTCAGAAAAAATCAGAATGGAGTCTCTAATAGTTCTGTTGTAATTAAATTACAAATCAGTGCAGCGGATTCGTGTGGCAGCAGTGACGGCTATCGTAACCTTGCAAAATTGCCACCTTCGACTATGGCAACTGATCACTGCTTGAGGTTCCATGAACGTTACAGCAGTACAGTAAGGAGAACACTGCTAGCCTACACTATTATATCTTCAAAACGTTTTTAAAATATGCATTTTAAACTAACGTTTCCATACAACACAAAACTTTAAATTTCTAAATTATAGAATGAGGTATCTTCCGGGCTGTTATGCTGTGGTCTGCTGGAGATCTATCTTCCAGACGTTTCGTTTACAACTATGGTAAACATCCCCAGTGGTGTTGTCGAAGTCTCCTCGTGGACAGTATCACTGCGACTGATGCGTCGACTGTCTGAGGCGCTCCATTTATATCATGGGCAACATGCGCTGATTGGCCCGGGGCATGCAGAGGCGTGGTGGCTGGTGGAGGGGGTTCTATCTCTCTTATGCTGCTGGTCTCTTCTGATTGGCTTACCTTGCTTTCCTGCTTCTTATGATGTTCGATGACTGGATGCCAGTTGCTGTTTAATCTTAAGGCCTCCTCCTTCTTATTAAAGTTGTTAAGTGGTTGTAAATTTCAATAGCCTCTTAAATTTCTACTCGTCTACCTCCTTCTTCGATAGAAAATTGCTTCACTAAAGCTTCAGTTGTTGACAAGAGAATGAAGGAGTGTAATTTTAAAGCATAGCTGGACCCATAGTTCTTGATCCCTGACCTTGACTGGAAGTCCTGTAGGCAAATCCACAGCTTTTGCCTCTTTCATCAGCTCATATTGTATAATTCTGTGAATGAAACCATGCACAACATGGGGAGGGAGGGGGAAGGTAAATATGTCTGCATGATCTGAGAAAGCTAATTCACAGGTACTTTTTAGTGCAGTGTGCAGGTGAAGACATAGTTAGAGGGTAATTATTATATATTTATGCCAACAAGCTTAATGCTGGTGTAAAAATCAGCTGGGGAATTTAATGTCGTACTGGCAAGTTGGCCATGATAGCTTAGTGGTTAAAGCAGCTGGTCGATAAGCGGAAGATTCGTGGTTCAAATCCTGGCTATGACATTGAATTTTTCAGTTTCTGACTCAACCTCTTTGACATAGTTAGATCTTTGCAATAAGGAGTGGGGGGGTGTAGTGTTTAACGCCCGCTTTTACTACTACGGCACCACAGGCGGTGACACTGATGATACATGGAATGAAGATGGAGCACCGGTGGAATGAGATGGCGGGGAAAACCGGAGAACCCGGGGAAAAATCGCCCAGACGCCGCTTCGTCCACCACAAATACCTGGGATCGAACCCGGGCCGCCTAGGTGGTAGGCGAGCGCGCTAACCACTCGACCACGGCGCCGCCGCAATAAGGAGTGAATATAGTGCATTTGTGAGACATTGATCATAGCGTAAATCAATTATGCCACCTGTACAATCTAAATTAGCGATCAAGACATTACACAGTCAGAGTAGAGAAAATTGTTTCAAACTTATTGCCATACATGAAGAAGGATGCCAAGCACAAATAACTGCTTACATTAGAAGATTCTTTCAAAAAAATTCAAAAAGTTCAAAAGCGCACATCAGATGCCACATGATTATCAGATAGAAGGTACATTGTGGAGACATTTTTCTGCATGGACTGTACAGCCTTAGTGAGAAGAATGTTATGTGAGTAGCATATGAAGCTGATGTACCAATTCACATGCTGTCTGCAGTCACCTGGCTTGGTACTTGCTATCTAGCTTTAAATTAACTTCCTCCAGGGGCCAAGAACTGTGAATACAGCTATACTTCATGTCGTCTGTGAGCGCTTGCATGCTCCATAGTTTTTAACATCTTATTTTATAGATAAAATGTCAGGGAATATGTGTGTTTTTTTTTTAGATTTATAATATGTCGATTTAAATTCTATTTTTGGCTTTACAAAATATACCATCAAAGAAACAGTTCAAAATTTGTGTGTAATAATGATTGGTCAAAAGTTGTTAAAAGTGTTGTATTTAAACTTTCCAGTGCACCAAACCCCAACTCTCAACTCTATATGGCCTTAGAGTAACAAGTGATTTTATATTATGGTGTGCACAGAAATTGCTTAGTTTCTAATAGCCATAACTAAGTAACTAATTTATAAATACAGTAATCATAAAATACAGGTCTCCTTATTTGATGCCTACTATTTATAAGAAAAATTTGAACCTTATACAAAAAAGTCGTGTTTCACGGGTGTGCAATTTGACGTGGATTGACTCTATTGTGAAGTTTAATAATAATAATTGTAGTGTGTATTACATGTTTTAAAATGCCAGTGATCCAGACATATATTATACAGTTGAATCTGCTTTATATGTAACTCAGTTCTACATAATTCACATCTCTAGCTAAATTTTTGGAGGTCCTGTCAGAGTGTAAATTAGAAACGTGTTAATAGAACCTAATTTATACATAGTTCTGTTATGTCATTTGCAGTTATACATACTAAATTTCAGTGAAATGCAATTGAGTTTTATGTAATTATACAAAGCATACTGCATACGTTATCTTAAAAGAAACTCGAGGCGTATCTTCCTTATCTCTGTTGTGCAAAGACCTAACCTGAGCGATTAGCTTTCAGCACGACAATGTTGTGCCAACACACAAGAGGTACACATATACATTTTCAGTATCTGGTGTTTACTGTTAAACAATGGTTATGTCTTTCAGTTCTCAGTTGCTTTTAATCAGCCCTGGAGAACACAAAAAAAAAAATTTGTACACTGCATCAGAAAGAAAATTCATACAAGAAATGGAACTTAATGCACAAAAACCAAAAACTGAAGTGGTTTCAGAATTAGGAATTGCTTATACCATGATGTGTACAGTCATCAGTAACAAAATGAGGTGTATGCACTTAATGCAACAAAAGTGAAACAAGCAAATTGACTGATTTCTTTAAAGCAGGACCAAGTTCAAAATAATGTTTTCTTCATACATATCTTTGTAAAATTTTACACATGTAGGCTCATTGTATTCCTTTTTTTTAAAAAAAATATGGTAAATTATCAAATTCTCAGTTGTAAGTAATTCTGAGTTAAAAGTCATCTTCCCTCTTCCCCTTGATATACCTATATATCAGGTTCAGCTGTATTTTCATAATAAAATGTTTAGTTTTATACATACCACATTAATGTGTTCTTACTGTAAAGTGTAACAATAATTATGATATATATTTCATGTTTTAGGATACTAATGCAATCAGCAAAATATTTTTAAGGACATGCTTAGGTTTAGTCATACTACAACTTAATATGTTTATGTTCTTACTGTGAACTGTAATTATAATTGTAGCATGTTTTAACATATCGGTGATCTAGCCATAAGATATTTTTGTAATAAAGTGTCTTTACTTGTACCACAATTTAATTATGTTTGTGTTCTTGACGTGAAGTGTATTTATAATGGTAGTTTATATATCATGGATTAAGATATTATGCAATCAGCTGAAATATTTGCATGACAGAATGTTCAGTTGTAGCTGAACCACAACCTGTGTTCATCTATATTCTTGTTAAGAAGTGGTACTCTGTCATTGAAATTAATGTTTATGGTTATGATTGTTCAAACTTGGATATTGTCGGAAAGCAGATTTATCATCTTAATTCTGATTTTGCTTTTGAGTTTGTTTCTGCTAAAGCTACTTTATTGTGTTGAATATTTTAAAATTTACATGCTTTTCATTTTTAAATCACAGGCCAAAACAAATTTCGTGCTCACACTTGAAATATTCCATGCAAGAAGCCTCAAAAATGATTATGGTAATTTCCAATGTTAACTTGTACCAAAAGTGCATCATTTACACCATTACAAGATCTTCGACTCTTCTGTGTGTCTCTCTCCTCTAAAAGGCAAGACTACACTTCAGAAACATTTTGTAGAATAATCAGATGTATCCACAGATTGCTTTTCTGAAGTTCCTGTTTCAAACTTGGGCACTTCATTTAATATTTAAGAAAAGGATTCACATTCCTTAAATTTGTTGTAATATGCAAGGAATGTTTGTTGATTAAAAGATTCTTAATTCATAGTAATGTGCAGTTTAGAAAATGAATATTTTATTCTCAATGAAATTAAAAAGATATATGAAAGGAATTGCATTAAAAGAAATGCTACTCTTATTTGAAATCTTATACTGATGGGCTTTCAGTGCTGAATTTTTTTACGTTTCCTAACAGTGTCAGTAAAACAGAAAAGAAACTTTTCATTTAGGCAGTTTATGTATACATGATGTACAATATTTGAGACAGGTAGTGAGAAATTTGTTAATATATTTTTTGATTCTTCAGAAGTTATAACACTAAACGAATTTTCAATGTTTAACTGAAGCTGAATGTTTAAGCAACAGATTTATGTATAAGCTTATTAAAAACAGAAAATACATGGTTTACCTTAAATAGTGTTAACTCTAGCTATGTAGAATGGACTTATTTTACACTGCTAAATCCTGCTTTATAATATAACAATTGGACAAACATAAGTGAACTTAAATATTTGACATAGAAGCAATGTTGACAGTGAAGTTTCATTCATGTTGAAATAAGAAGAGTCACACTAATTTTTACAATTACTTCACTCACTTGTTTATTAAAAACTGGAACGTTTTCGAGAGATGTCTCTCTCATCTTCTGCAGATGGTGACTCATCTGCACCATCTGCAGAAGATGAGAGAGACATCTCTCGAAAACGTTCCAGTTTTTAATAAACAAGTGAGTGAAGTAATTGTAAAAATTAGTGTGACTCTTCTTATTTCAATAAGTGAACTTACTCCAGATATAAATTATAATAACAATAATACTGGTTTACACAGAACTGTGCTCATGGCAAACAGGTTGGGAGTAATATAGTGCGTACAAGCTCCTAATTAATTATATAGGTTCATTAAACATGAACGGCCACTGGATTATGCAAGAAGTTAAATAACCAAACAAAATGTTCAAAAATGGAATTAAAAACATCAAAATATACTGAACACCAAACTGGCAAAAGGAAAAACAAAACAGCATTATTAATACTCTAAATTCTTGTAATGCGAATCTAGCTGGCAAATAATAATGAAATTGTGTACACCCATAAACATCACAATTTTAATAATGTACATTTATTGGTACTCAAATGTCTTGCTATTGTGTGCACAGACTCTTTAATCTCTGCTGTGATCCAGTGTTCATGCATTGCTCTTACTAGTTTTCCATTCTCTGCTGTAAAATAGGGAAAAAAATATTTGTGTTGTAGTTTTTAATATCTTGGAAAATATAATTAGTTTTGTATTTGAATCTGATCCCTTTTTTTTTAATAATTCTTTATTGCCTATAGACTTGTATACAAGTTTCAGACATTGTCAAAATTAAATATTTACGAGGTGCATTCAGAAAGTAAGTCCCGATGACCGATAAAGAAAACAAGAACATCACTAAGTAAGAAATATTTATTGGAATAATTAGATAGACTCACTGGCTACATTTCAACATAGTCACCACCATTGTTGAGGCATTTATTGTAACGGTACACCATTAATTGCATGCCCAACTCATAGGATTCTGCCGCCAATGTCCGCAGCCATGAAGTCACTTCATTCTGCACCTCAGCGTTACTGTGAAAATGTTCTTCTACCAGAAAACGCTTCATGAGATGGAAGAGATGAAAGTCACTTGGAGCAAGATCGGGTCTCTAGGGTGGATGTTCGAAGAACTCCCATCCAAACTTATTTAACACATTTCGTGTGGCGTTGGCTGTACGGGATCTTGCATTGCCATGCACAAGCGTCTTGCCTCTGGCGTCACCAGGGACACTCAGCCATTACAGTCTTCGTTCTGAATCTTGGTTCTTCCTTCCGTGAATTGCCTGCACCATTGTCTTAACATATTGTCACACATAATGCCCTGTCCATACACGTGACACAATTGACGATGGATTTCTGCTGGAGATTGCTTTTGAGCATGCAAAAATCGGAGGACTGCACGATCCTCGCATTTGGCGGGAGACAATATTTGAGGAGCCATTTTCTCCTAGCACAGAGCAGTAACTACTGCTGTCACAAAACTGAAACTTTACAGCAAATTTACCATATACTTCCTCTCTTCTCCTGCACAAGCGCATTCCTATCCGTATGCTGGTGCCATCTCTGGATGCGATCAGGGCTTACTTTCTGGATGCACCTTGTACATTTACACATACAGATGTACATAAACATGTCTACAGTTCATCAAGAGAATAGAGACAACTCCCTTGTATATGTCTCCCTAATCTGTACTATTAGGGCCCTCTTTTAACATTTATAGAGTAGTTTCACGAATTACTTTGGTTTTATGTAGTTTATTAACAGTGTTGGTGATAATATTATGAATTGTTTTAACTGTATAAATAGTAATATGAATAGGTTCTTTTATTGCCATATTTAATAGGCCCAAATGACTGTTGTCAAAGGGCCCTTAAACTCACCCACCCACTCATTCATATTTAAATTAAATACATTTAGTAAAGATTCAAATTTAACTTTTATTCTACAATTTTTTTTAATATGTACATTTATATCACTTAATATTATGATATTTGTTTCCTTTATAAACACAAGCGTCTCCAGTAATAGTATTAATTTCTCAAAAAGTATAGCATCACCATTTGAGGCCATAAATGCCAAAGAATTATATTGAGCTTACTCCATTTCAAATAAATACTTGCTAACTCAATTTGTCCTTAATTAAAGATGTAAGAGTAATATTTTCATATGTATTGGTAAAAACTTGATTTACAAAAATGTCAATACCATCCCCTTTTTTTTCATTTTGACAAAATATTGCTTGTAGTAAATGTATTGAATGATTCATATTCCCTTAACTTGTGTTCAGTAATAACTTGAATACCAGTTACCTGTTCATTTATATATATGTTGAAATGATAAAGTTTATTGCAAAGTATTTGAACACTTTGATGTATGAACTTCAATGGCATACCATGCACATACCTATCTGAAAGGCTCCTTAGTTTCTTGTATCCAGTATTTCAACATCATTTCTTACCCTATACACACAATTTTCTGAGTTTTACATTTAATGCCTATAATAACAGTAGCTATAGTTTAACATGCCTTTCTCTTCTGTAATCGATTCAGATGCCAACCATGTTCTGCAAACATGCCTCCTTGCATTAAAAGTATTTATTAAGCTAATATTTATCATATTTCATACTCATTGTGGATGTATTTGCATTTATAGATTTTCTTGGTTCTCTTAAGTAGTTGGGATCTGATCATGTCTAAGAATTTTCACAGTGAAGTGTGTACAAGGTATACAAAGTACCTTTTGGTGAATTG
Organism: Tenodera sinensis; assembly: GCA_030765045.1. Taxonomy (NCBI): domain Eukaryota; kingdom Metazoa; phylum Arthropoda; class Insecta; order Mantodea; family Mantidae; genus Tenodera; species Tenodera sinensis. The sequence goes on from CM060964.1 coordinate 112,261,180, forward strand.
TGAATGCCTCTTCTATTGGGTTTGTAGGCTTTCATGGCCAGTGTTGGTATTAAACAAATTCTCAGGCTTGTAGGCTGTGGTACACTGGGCTCTTTCTTCCCAGATAATTCCTCTATGCCTGTGGCAGATTTCTTCACTGGCACTTATATAGTCGAAGCGTTCTCAAGGAAGTTTCAACAGCAGCAACTATGGCTGCAGCTCGCTGGGCAACTGTTTATACCAGCAGAAAGTGGGGTGACCTGTGGTGCTTGGTTAAGGCAGACAGTAGGCTCTAATTGTATTGGAGTGCTGTGTTATATTGTCATCTGTCTCAGGCTGGATGTTTCACTTCAGCTTTCATCATCTGTGTTTGTCACATTTTGTTTAGTTTTACAACTTCCTTCCTGTGAAAGTTATTAGGATTTTCATGAATTTCAGTGGCTTTACAGTATAAATTGTGTATGATAGTTGGAAAGTTGATGACAGGACATCTGCATTTGCACATTTGGTTTCTTTCTTTTAGTATGGCATGTTCTGCAATTTGTCAGTTTATTCCAGGCAACAATTTCTCTTGTGTTTATTGCTGCACATGTTGATGCTTCTTTGGGTGTTTACTATGTACCCTTTACCACACAAGCATGGTAACCTATGTACTCCTACAGTAGACAGAGGAACTCTGGAATCATTTGCTGAATGGAAAGTATTACAGTTCTATCTGGTTGGCTTGTGAACAAATGAGCAATTTCTTGTTCTGAGTAGCAGTTTACTTGAAGTGCTAGCTCTATATATGGAAGTTCCTGGTATAGAAGTTGTGGTTCACAGATGCTTATAGCTCGTTCCACAAGTATCTTGATCATAGAAAATTTTTGCCCCGGATGTTGGTTAGAATTCTTATGAAAGTGGGTGAGTGGGTATGCTGTATTCTTTATGGCCCAAGATAACATTAAAACAGGTTGACTCTTTCACAATCAGTGTCCAGTATAATATTGTAGATCAGAAGACTACTTTTAGTGATTTGAATGTAACTATTACAAACTCGAAGTTTAATGTTTGGTTAGTTTTATTTTTATGTAGTGTATGGTACTTAAAAGAGATGAATTTGTTGTAATATAGCATGCAATTCAGTATGTGAAATTGTCCTTATGGTAAATGAATATGTATTATGCCTTCTTCATAAGGTGTAGCTTTTATGTGCATGTTAATTGATAAGTTGGTATGATTTTTCCATAATATGTTTTGATTAAATATGTTTATGAATGGTAACTAAGTTGATTGCAGGATATAAAGTAAATTTAAAAGGGGGAACTCAAGATATTTGTTATATCTTCATGGAGCAGTTACCTTTATGATCTTTGCAGTTTGAATCACTTAAATTAAGAAAGCCATGTCATACCTTGTTCTGTTAAGTTTTCAAGTATTTGCTAACTAAATTCTTAGTGAGACCATGCTCATTCTGAGGGAGATAGAAAAGCCACATGGCACTGCCTAGAGATTGTATGCAGGAAGTGTAACCAAATACAACAGTGTCACCTCTGAAACCTCATAATGTGTGTGAAGGTGATAATGTGAAGGAGATGATGATGTAAATCAGAGAGTAGACTTAATAGCATCTTACAGAGAAAATGTAGCAAAATCATGTCCAGGCTTCAATATGTCTTTTGCGGATCCATTGTGGACTACACTCTCAACATCTGCACATTTTCAATAGTTCTAGTGGCTCTATAACTTGTGCAAATCATTGCATCACTCTTTCATGGAACAAAGATTGCAAACCTTGTAACTGCTCCGTTGGTTGTGTCTCTGTTAAACTGTGAGCAGAATCATAGATCACTAATGCTTGGTAGCTAGTTTTCTGTTGGAATCACTAACTGCATTTGACTATACTGGAAATCAGATTAGTTACCATCATACATTACAAAATAAGAACATTCTGTTCATTAATTTGTTGTCCTTTAAATTTGTGTTGACCTAATGTAATAAATGTATTGTGTATTGTAAAACTGGAGAGCTAATCTCATGATTATTGCTCTTCATTATTGTAAGGTTTGGTCTTTTGGAACAATGCAGCTTATTGGGAAGAATAGTTTACAGGAAAATAAGTCGTTTCTTAAATTGATTTTTACCTAGACTTGTTTTTCATATGCTGAAAAAAAAATATTTCATTTAGAACTATCTGTGCATGTTCTATGAAGTTAGCTTCTTGTAAATTAGGTTTTGGTGATGAAAGCATTTTGTAGGCAATGATAGCATGCATAATAATGGAAATAAGTAATAAATGTATAACAAATTATTTGATAAATCTTATACAAAAGAATTTTGCCAATAAACATTGGATTTCTAAATGTAACACAGTTTCTTGGGTCAGAATAATGTGGTTGCATTAGATCAGGCATACCAATTTGTGACCTGCAGTGTCATTCTCCTTCTCTCCTCCTCCACCATTGTGTGTTACAGGTGGTCATACTTTATGGTGACAATGCTAAGAGAATAGAAGTTCCTTGAATGGTAGGCAAACCAAAGAACAAAGCAGGTGTTAGGGTTAAACTTCACTTATCTATGTTAGCCCCTGTACCTGAAATTAAAAGTATCGATAAGGAATCCACAATGTGATTTAACACAGCACATGAGAAGAAAGAAAAGTTAAAAGAAGGAAGAAAGGCACTTTGAAGGCACTTTGCATTGCTCTAAAGCATGTTTACCAAAGATGATAGCATTCGTGGCTTAAAATGGAGGTTGCCCATGGCAAAAATGCATCTTAATGTTATCAAGGATTACATGAAGCCTGTGGCAAGAATGCATTACTCTACAGAACGGTTAAACAATAAGCCAAGGCATTGGTGTGGGCTGGAGATTGCGGATTTGCACAGCACAGGTTGGCCATCCATTCCTCTAGATCAAATTGACATCATGAGTGGTCTCAGTCATCAAACAGTGCGGCACATCCTGACGAAATGTCTCCACCTGAGGAAAACTGTGTCCCATTGGGTTCCACATTGACTCACAGAGGTACTGAAATAGCACCGGTGTCCACTGCCTGGCATCCACCTGCGCAAATACCGCAATGAAGGAGATGCATTTGTGCAGCATTTTTCTGCCATTGTTGCTGCGACGTTGGCAGTTGCAAACAATGTCCAGCTGTTATTGCAACGGTGGCATTGATAGGTCTTGGGACACGTGCCGTACTCACCAGACATGAGTCCTTATGACTTCGACTTGTTTCTGAAGTTGAAGGAACTCCTCCAATGCTGCCGATTTCCTGACACAGCATCTGTAGTCCATGCAGTAGGGCACTCCATTGCAGTCATCAACAGAGATCGCCTTGCCAACGGTCCACAATGGCTGCCCTACATTTGTTAAAAGGTCACGGACTTTGCGGATGATTACATTGAAGGAATGTAATGCAATTGTACTTGCGAATTCAATACTATTGTGTTCTATCAATGTTGCCACTACTTTATTTACAGCCCTCACACAAAACTTAATTGCAAGTTCTCCATCCGAAAGAAGTCCCCAAGCAACATTGATAGAGACTACATCACTACTATCGAACATGTCAATGATTATTTTCACAGCTTTTATGTTCCCGCAGTAGTAGTTGCATGCTTCTATCCAGGCCGTCCATTTGGACACAGCTGGGGATGGAGGCACAGGAACATCAGTGGCGTCAGACTTGAGACAGTGCCTTCAACAAGATTCTGTTGAAGCATCATATTAGCCGGCCTTCTTCAGGAAGCTGACTCTGCAACTCTGCGTAAAGCATATGCTAGGCACATTACATGCACCATCATCAAGTAAGAGCTTTAAGATAATTAGCAGCTTTTACCCTCTACAGTGCAGTGTTGGTCAACAAGAGTATGTTGTCATGTTAAATGCCATCAGGATATATTGAATCCATAGACCTGTCAAACATATTGCTGATCGTTGAATTTTTTTTTTTTTTTTTTTTTTTTTTTTTTTCTAATTGCTCACATTTGATTAGGAACTGTTGTGCTGAATCATCTGGTTCCATTGTACCTATGACAACATTTTTCACAGAATGGCCTAGTGAGTCTGTATTTTCATCCATACATATCCAATTTTTTTTTCCTGACACCTTTGCGTAATTTCCTGCATTGTTCTTTGGAAGAATCTATTATGTAATTCTTAAAGTTGAAGAACCTTGTAAACTCTTTCCAGTATGTTTTTTTAGGAAGGTGCATAGCTTGGGATTATTCACTTTGATCAATAGAATATCTGGACAAACTGGTGCTTCAGAGTCGTTCAAAGAAAAGTGATTTTTTTGTGTGCTGTATTTTTACATTCAAGCAGTTGTAGACCACAAATATTTTTCTCTCTTCATGTGTTGGTCTATAATAAACTTCTTTTTGGCTACCACTTTTACTTTGCAAACCTTAGAGAAAAGTATATTCCCATCCCTGGAAAAAACCTTTTCACCATAATGTGAAACCAAATTGTGTATCTTGTGATCGACACTTTGTTTTACTTTAGACATAATGAAGTTCACACCTCAATTTTTTATATCTGGGCTTATAATGTTACTCCAAAGGTGTAAAGAGAGGACTCCCTCCATAACTACAGTAGCAAGGGAAGTAGGAAATGTTCACACCTGCTGAGTAATGTTCAGCAGCCCTGCTTTATACTGTGTAAAATGCACTTGCTATTCAGAAGATGTTAAACACAGTAGGTCATCTACTAAGGAAAGCTACTTATTAAGTGTAACTTATTAGTGGTGACTGGGCAAGTTCATTGTCAGTCCATAGAGGTGGAGGAATATGTCTGCCTAGTTTCCCGAAACTTAAGTATGATTTCAATCTAGCACTGCTAAGAACCAAGCAAAGTTACTTGCTAAGAAATGAAATATAAAGTACCGAAATGTTCCCTTGCTCTTGAAAACAAACATAAAGGCAAAACATACCTAAGATACACTTAAATATGCAATAAAATTCCTTCAAAGTGCACTACACCACAAATATAGTTAAAAATTCAAAGAATTACCCTAACAAATATGGTTAGTGTAACCTGTTTTACTTTGAAACATTAATATACAATTCATTAATGGATTACTTACCAAAATAAAGATGCAAAGTAATAAAAATCCTAGCCCTAGTAATAATATTCTAGACTTCATAAACAAATTGGGTTATGTTAAATAAGATCCAAAATTACAGGCTATTCGACTCAAGTAAAAGAAATCAAAGGGTTTTCTGCTCTGTTGTGGTAATGCTCTTTCTTCAGTTCCAGTAGCGCACTCTGTGCAGCCAAAAGAGAATTACAAAAGCTTGGTGTTTGTTGTGGAGGAAATTTAAATATGTTCAAATCATTGATGTTCTGTGGAGATTTGAAAGTCATCTGTATTACATTAGGGCAGACATGCCAATGTAAACACAATTTGGTGACCTTGATAGTACTCATGGGCATGAGGGTCTCCCAGAAAGACTGATATACACTCAGGTAGCAGCAGTGTTAAATAAAACATTGCAAAATATGGGTGTACACAGTTGGAAGTGAAAATAAGTTAACTTTTTTTATTATTGTATTTCTTCTTGTTTGTTTTAAAAGTATTTAATTAAATACATTTAGTGATCATAAGGTTTAACATGAATTACGATCATAATGTTATTAACAAAAACACAACATGAAAGCCACAAAAAAATAAGGAATATGCAGGTATATATATTTCAACCTTACAATACAAAAGGTATCAGACTTGCTCTTGTAACAAAGTAAAAATAACTGCACATTAAAACATCTACTTGTGACCACACAATAAACCATCCCGTCCACCAAGTTGGGGCGACAGACGCGCTACATGACCACCCTGACACCAGGAAGAGCCCCAGAAATCTAAGAGCCAAATAACAGCCGCTGTCAAAAACATACCTCTCGTCGTGACATTCACCGAACTAACCAAGGCTATTCAACAAAATCACCCCAACAAAAACAATCACAAGGATTATCAGCCACACCACAAACAAACTAACCCAACTATTAAGAATTTTCACAAATGGCCCACAGACTGTACAAGAAGCCCACAACCAAGGGCTCAAAAAACATCAAATTTTCTGAGTTGTTCCGACCTGAAGCAAGCAGCGTCTCTTGTCGGAAATGCCATCAATATGGCCACTCTCTGGAAGACTACCCCAACCACCCTGTATGCTGGTACTGCAGTAACAAGCAACCCACACAGATCTGCCAGCACACCAACTCAAAAGGAAGTGAACCATATTGCACCACATGTAATGAACTTGACCACTATACAGAACAATTCCGATGTCCTTTCTGTCCGAGAGACACGCCAGCAATTACACAGGAAACAACCCGCCAAAATTTTCCCGCACAATAATCGCCCACATTCAATGCCTCCCCCCATACTAAACCCTGGCATGGGAGTGTCAAATACAACACGACCTGCCCACCATAAATATACCATCAGACAGAAAACTAAGAAACCAGGAAATAACCAAAACAGTGAGAGAGATAATCGGGCCATCCAGTAGACCATCTAGCCTAGCCAAGCCAAGCAGATGCTGAAGTACATTATAGTCTCGATACACGAGTTCACCCCCCCCCCGCCCCCCAGCTTGCCACCGTAGCGTGGTGGTAACGTGTCTGCTTACGTACAAGAGGTAGCGGGTTCGAGTCTCGCTTAGGCTGAGTTACCCGGATAAGGTTTTTTCCGAGGTTTTCCGTTATCCTGAGAAGACGAATGTTAGCTAACTTAAAAACTTAAAGCTTCATGGACCTCCCCCATTTCATTCATTCACTGTTCGATATGACTTTACGTTGGAGGACGTTAATAAAAAACTGATATGAACTCCAAGGTAATGAGGTCAATTCAGGACACCTCTAAGAACACGCTTAACAAAATAATCAGTATGACCAATATTCAGTCACAGCTGGCCGTGTTAATGAGCACACCCGCCAACCCATATCACACTACTACCAGAAACACCAGGCAATTTAAAATTGCCTAACCCCCAAAAGTAGGAATAGCAGAGAGCCGTGCAAATGACAAAAACCACCTCAAATCTTACACATAAACATAAATGGGATACGCTCAAATAGTGAAGGACTAAAAGGAGCAATAACATACAATAACACTACAGTACTCTACAATACAGACAATAACACTACATGAAACCAAACTCATGCCATACCACACATTCCACTTCCCCCTTTCCAAATCTTCAGCCAGGAGCGCCAATCAGTACTCGAGGCGGAGTCATGAATATGGGTGTACCGTGAAGGGAGATTTTAAGGTTTCAACCCCCCTCCGAGAAATTCCTCTCAGTTTTTTTTTTTTCAATTAAACAAATTTAACCATTAACCAAGAGGCTTAACCTCTAATTTGCATGACTTGGTTAGATTACTGAATTTCCGTTCGACTGTAAAAAATGGCACATGTGAGAGGAAGCGAATGATAAAGCGGGTGTATGTTGCGGGTGGCATCCGCGTGCGACCACTAAGTGGCAGCAAGCGCGTCAGTCCATAATATGATTGCTCTCTCGCTTTCTTTTCATCTTGCCAGGAGTAAGACCTACTGTCTCCAGGAAAGAACATTTATAAATTGTATGTGTTATTGTCCTGGTGTTGAAGGGAGTATAAATCACAATGAAACGATCAAAAGCTCTTGAAAACACTTATAACGATTTATATCCAATGTAAAAAAATAGTTGTGAAAGTTCCTTCCAGGGTCAGCAAATTTAAGGAAATAGCGCCTTTTTGAGGTGGGGAAAAAGGCACTTATGCCCTTACGGCAGGCAAGCCTGCGAGTGTAAGGCTCTTACCCTGACTTCGAACCAGGGCAGTACTACTCTCTAAAGAACCCCACCGGAAGTCTTGAGGTGCAAACCTCACTGTTGCAGTATCGCATAAAGCACCTGCGCATTCAGTGGTGAAAGATGAAAGCTGCCTGCCAGTGGCAGTAACGGCGAGTGAAAGTAGCTGAAGTGCCAGGGGTCAAACATGATCTAATCCCTGAGTGCCCACTGGTAGCTAGTCCTGGTGATAGTGGTGAACTCTGAAGTGTATGGTGGGTGATGAAGATTGTCGTGATTGGTGACAGGAATAATCATGATCAGTATCAGTTTACAGTAATTGATTGTGAGTCCCGGTGTCAATCGGTATAGCTCGAGCACTTCATGACTCGGCACAGTTCCGTGCAGGGGCGTCCGTCATGAATGTGAATGCCCCTGGAGTTTACTCGTTCTTACTTTTGTGGCTGGGCTGGTGTTGTTTCCTTGCCCCGGTTTGTCTGTGCCCGGGCCTCATGAGTGGTGGTGGCATTTGGGATCTCGAGCTGGTGAAGCTTCTGCTTGATTTGCTATAGAGCCTCTGCGATGTTCCTGTGTATTGTGCTGCTGGCAGCAGCCGATATGGAGGCAAGTAACGTTCAGTAACCTTGCATGGAGGTTCTGCACCGCGTCTCGTAGCTCCCGGATGACTTCCGTGACTGGTGGTGTACTCGGTGGTGTTTCCGGCGCTGTTGGAGTTGTTCTGGTGGTTCTCTGTGCTCGTTGTTGCTTCGTCGTCGTTTTGGTGGTGAGCTGTCTATTGTGGAGTACAACGAGGATGGAGAAGGCACTGCACCGGCCTGTGAAATGGCCGAAGCCATTACAGGTGGCTCAGTGCCAGCGTCGGCGTCGCAGGTCGTGTCCGGTGCAGGCTCACGTAAGGGCCCGGGCACTCCATTAAAGGCACCGGGGGCTAGCTGTGCAGGTTTCGGCCTGGTGGGCGATTTGACAGTACCGACGGCACGGGACCAGGCGGTCGGTCCCCCTGGCCTTGATGCACTCTCAAGGCCGCATAGGTCGGCAAATTCCAGCCTAACCGTCATAGTTGGGCCGCGGTCGGTGTAGATCCTTGTGGGCCGGACAGTGGATTTCCACTATTGCCTGGCGATGGCCAGTACGTAGCGACACGAGAAGTCCCGTGGGACTCCGCATACCAGTGCTCTATGCAGCCAGGAGGTTACTGTGGCAGGCGTCGGTGGCGGTGACGTTGGCGGTGTGTTCGGCGCAGGTGCCGGCACCTCCACTACTGTCCGTGGCGGAGAGCTGGTCACGATTGATGCTCTGCTTGGTGAGCTCCTTGGCTGCTGCATTGGCGCGATGCTGCCCCCTGGTGTGAGAGCTAGCGAGGCAGCACGCACCGCAGCAACTGGCGAGGCTGGTCGTGCCACGGTAGAAGCCTTGGGCGCGGCTATGGAACTGTCCTTCTTCGGCGGCTTTTTCTTCTTAGTCATGGTGCTGTAGGTCTGGTTTATCACTTAGCATAGCTCTAAATGAAAAGTTCAACCTCAGTGTTCCGTCAACAACCGGCGTGGCAACCCAGTCGGCCAAAAATATCAAGTGGAATTCCATTACCTTTACTATCCATACTGACCCGCTGGGGAACGTGGCTAGACACAGCAGCGCATTATGCTAATTGTTATAAAAAGTTTTGGAATTAATTGGTGCATTACAAAATGAACATATTGCGGTGATTGAAATTGCGAGATCTCTTCTTTCTGAGAAACTGTGTGAAAATCTCGTAACTATTAAAAATAATTTTGCAATTTATGCCAAATAAACTTATTGCTGGTGTGCGGTCAATGTTTAAGAGGTGGAATCAGAACTTAAAAAATGCAATGACATAGCCGGAATTTGAACCACGGGTCTTCCGCTTATCGAGTGGTTGGGGAATTTAATGTCATACAGGCAAGTTGGCCATGGTAGCTTAATGGTTAAAGCAGCCACTCGATAAGCGAAAGATCCGTGGTTCAAATCCCGGCTATGGCATTGAAGTTTTCAGTCCTGATTCCACCTCTTAAATAATTATTCGATTTTGTCTGAAACAATAACAAAGTTAGAAACACCCCATCAAAAAATATCCCATGCCCTATACCAAACAGAACATGTTGCAAAACTAGATCAATAGACGACAGCAACATTACCGCAGAAGTGAAGAAAAACTTGCTGACATCTAACAAAAAAATCCTGGATAGTCCATAATGTGCAAAATAAGGGAAGTGCTCTTAGGAGGCAATAGAATAGTCTCGTCTATTAAAGATAGTGTATGTCCCTATTTTATGTTTGATCCAGTAACTTCCTGTGATGTATAGAGAAGTTTCTCAAAATATAAGCTTTGTCTTAGTGATCGCGGGAGAAACTTCACTTTTGATATGCTGAGAATGTACCTCGTTATCTATTGCGATGACTGAAACGGTGAAATGGTTGAATGTGATTCCAACATGAAACACATGTTCAGTTTCAAGAAGAATGTGCGACCTATTTATTTGACTATGGCTGTACTAGCCCGGACGAGGCCCAAGCAGTCAACTTTGAACCAACCATCCCCATGCATGCGGTAAGCGTACTAAAAATTGGGACTTTGGTCATCAGTGAATTGCATCTGTTCCAGCGCGTTTTCCTAACGATTTTCCATGGTTGAAATTAATATAAAATTTCCTTTCAAAGACAACTATTAAAGCCAGTCTGGGGGCCCCCAAAGATCAGGGATCCTGCGCTGCGGGTTCTGCAGGACCCTTATTTAGGCCACTGCCTTAGTTAATAAGTAGTGGTTTAAGAACATAATATTGCCTCATTAAAGTCGTTGGAGCCACCCACTTTTTCAAGCATATACATATAACTGTACCATATCCTGATGAATTATTGCCAAGTTCAACAATAAAGGAACACACAAATATAATTCTACATGTTGACAAATAAGCGATGTTTAGTGTTGGCGGTGATTACCGAATTTAGACGGTTTTACTGCTCTATTTCAAGTATATATATAATTACATACTATGTAAGTGTAACTACCATATCCTGAGGCTGAAGTATTGTCAATTATGTGTATTACTACAGGTTGTGCGGTAAGTGGGTACAATGTAATGCTACATGTTCACGATATGAAGTGTGTTAGCAAAATACGAAATCTTAAACTGCATTTCTACCAACACAGGGGAATTTTAGGTAGGTTCAATCCCTTTCAGAAACATGACAACATAGAACTTTAAGTTAGATATAGATTCTCCAAACAAGCATTCATGGATATCTTGCACGTGGCAGAACTACAGAGTGAAAAAGTGACTACACGAAGTGGGCACGTATGTCCATGTTACCACAAAATCAGCCGTTAATTGCAAGATCAATGCAATTATTTACGAACTGTGAGACAAGGGTTCTATGATTAGTGATTTCTTCAATACTACCGGTGCCATAAGCTACAGTACCACGAAAATTCAAAGGTTTCGTGAAATGTTCAGAAACAGGACAGGTAACTTTTCTATTGAAATACAAATAGTCTGCATTCTGAGGTCATTGCTCCACGCTATCAACTTTCTTACTTCAATTTGCAACAGCGTCCGTGGTTTTATTTTATACTATTTTTATTTTCTGAAATGCATGTTGACAATATACAATTGTTCCTTTAACCCTGTTGTTATCTTTGGGTCAATATGACCCGATAAGAAATTTAGTTTTATACTATTAATTTAAATTTAATAGCTGATACTTGTAATTTTATGTACTTGTTCCTCTTCATATGTACTACCTATAAAACCTTGAATTAAAAAAAAAAGGAATTATTAATTTTTTAATTGAAATTGTTACACTTATGTTCTTTGGATCATAATGACCCGACTGCTTTTAAAACTAACTACTGCATTTTTTCCATTAAATGTCACATTACACTATGCCAAATCCATGTGTACGTGAATGTATACAACGGCGGTTTGCTTTTGCAACAATGGAAATATACATATTGTTGAAGACAAATGCAGAATACAAATCACTTATGTCATACTGACTGTTGAAAGAGAACGCGATATCAGTTGTCGTAGTGAATGGTGGTATATTATCACGACAAAACGTTACTCCACTGAAAGTGGATTGGAAGCATTAGGCAATGTATCTGATAGTTCGCAGAATATTTCAGAAGACGAAACCCATACTAATGAGGACAGAATTCGCTCTACATCAGAATCAGAAGATTGTTCTTCAGACAATGTGGTTAGAAGAGACAATTCCTCAAATGTGGAAATAGTTCGACCGAAATATAAAAACATGAATTGTACCTTAATATTCTTTACAAAAGAGCATATAGTGCAGAAAATCAATCACTTGGCCCAACCACATATGCTACAACCAGAGTGGATGATACGTATAAAATCTGCTTTTCAAGTAATTATTAACAAAACAGTGTGCAATATTTTGTTGCAAATGACTAATATTTAAGGCCCAAGAATTTACCGTCACCAATGGAAGGGTTGAGATGAAGTTACATTACAAGCATACATTGGAACACTTGCTAGCTGGTGTTCATAACTCATACGGTGAACCATCAAGAAGCTTGTGGGATCCAAAATCCGGTAGAGTCAGTTTTCCTGCTACAATGTCACTAAAATGTTCTTTCGCATATCTCGAGTGTTACGTTTTGATGATAAGTCTGATTAACGGGCACGAAGAGCAAATGACGAACTAGCACCTATAAGGAACTTATTGGAGCAGTGGGTGGAAATACTTGCAAATCATAAATCCTGAATCAAACGTAACTGCTGAAAAGCAACTGGTGGGTTTCAGGGAGTGCTGTCCTTTCAAACAATAGATTCAAAGTAAAACCGCTAAATATGGACTAAAGATATGGACACTGTGCGGCAGTGCTTCTTCATATGTTCTAAAATCACAATTTACACACGGAAACCACCAAGCATAACATGTGAGAAAATACAGCGTATGCGTATTGTTTAGGATCTGACTTATGGGCTAAGTGAGTGAGTGAGTGAGTGAGTGAGTGAGTGAGTGAGTGAGTGAGTGAGTGAGTGAGTGAGTGAGTGAGTGAGTGAGTGGGTGAGTGAGTGCTGAGTGAGGGGGGTACAAGGGCCCGTCGACAGCTAGGTCATTTGGGCCCTTGTGGCCTAAGAGGACAGTTGTTACATGTGAATTTTTTTTACATCCTATATCTTTCGTCAGGCATTTCTCAAAAGAAAAATAACGGTTTTGAGGACAGTGGGGGAAAAACAAGACAGAACTTCCCAGTGGCGGCTCGCAGTCAAAATTTTAGGGTAGGCAAAGTGTAACAGTAACAACAACAATAACAATAACAACAACAATAACAATAATAATAATAATAATAATAATAATAATAATAATAATAATAATAATAATAATAATAATAATAATAATAATAATAATAATAATAATAATAATAATAATAATAATAATAATAATAATAATAATAATAATAATAATAATAATAATAATAATAATAATAATAATAATAATAATAATAATAATAATAATAATAATAATAATAATAATAATAATAATAATAATAATAATAATAATAATAATAATAATAATAATAATAATAATAATAATAATAATAATAATAATAATAATAATAATAATAATAATAATAATAATAATAATAAAGCCCGTTTATCCGAAATATAGGGGGCGAAGTCATTGCGGATAATGCAAACAATATATTGTTTGGTTGTTTAATAAGAGCAGAGTGAATGAGCGTGACTTACGGACGAATTACCGCCAAAACTAAAATCACGAGTGTCGGCAGACTTTTTTCCAGGGGGGGGGGGCCACATGTTGGAAATTTGCAATCACATAATATTAAATCATTATTTTACTGTCAAAGTTTATAGTATTTGTTGCAGATAACCGTATTATTTTGTGCTAAACAAAAATTGTTCTTTACATCAAAATTAAAATAATAGTTTAAATGTCAGTAACTGACTGCACATTAAGTTCACCAACTTCCAAGGGGGGTTGTGGCCCCCCTTGCCCCCGTTTCGCGACGCCTATGACTAAAATAGATTAAGAAATTGAACAATTGTCTGACTGCAGCTTTGTGTTAAATAGCTAAAACACTCCTCTTTTCATTGTCAGTGCGCCGCGAAAGCGAAATTTGTAATAGTTCACTAATTAAGTCGGTCATACTGGTATTACAGAGTGATAACGACACGTTCGGGTCTCTGAGATCTTCGTTCGTGGAGTATGGCTGTTCGGAAAATGTCGCATAAATTCGGATTTGGGCCGGCAAGTGTTCGGACTGCTGGCAGACGCGTCTACGCATGCTCGGAGTGCATATACAGGCCGAATGTTTCCTTATCCCTATTCAAGGGCCTCGTACTGAGGAAATGGGGCCGGGCAGGCAGAGGTTAAGCTAGCCTGCTCTCCACTACCCAGGTTCCATGCGTATCATTTCTGCCGCGCGTTTCAAACACGCAGCGCAGTTTTGATGAATCGGAATTGAGATTAAAGGATTTGACCATGCGCTGGTCATTATAACCGAGAAAACTTTTCTTGAACTGCAATTTAGGGGAAAATGACGCTTCAAATGATAAAATGCAGAATCATAGTTAAACATTATTTGTTGATGTATTATGATAGGGTAGGCAATGCCTACCCTGCCTACCCTGAGGAGCCGCGCCTGGAACTTCCTAATTTATCAAGCAAAGAAGTTTCTCTGCCTGCGTTTCAATCAATACTGAAGTTAGGTACATGATAGTCATTTATTTGTGTTAAGCAAGAGGTAAATGTAACTTAATAACATATGAAATATTTTCCTAACACTAATTTTTAGGATTTTGTTCATCGGGTCATTATGACCCGAAGGACCAAGAAGGTATGCTATTTTAAGGAGAACAGAAGAATTCCGAAAAAGGTTTACTTCTACTCCTTTTGTTCTACATTTTGGCTGGCAGAAAACACGAAGCGACTTTAGCATAAGTAATGTCACGAGTGATTAATAAATGTATCTAGAGAATTTGTCTGTCACGAGTTGCATTTATAAAGGCTATTTCACGAATTAAAGGGTGATATAGAATGAAATTTTATTTAAATGCTGTACCTATTGTAATTACTAGGCTTACAAGGTGAGCTACCAAACTAATCAAGTTATGCACGCTTTGTCTGTAGAGCAGATGTCTAGAACCGGTTCCCAACATTGTGCTGTCGCATGCGCTACGAACGCTCATAGATTGAATCCTCTTTAAATGTAGCTGGACTACTAAGCCTAGAAATTACTAACTTTCTAAGAGAAACATGAAGCATGGGTACATACGTCAGCGTTCATTGGCACGACCTGCAAGATTATCATATTGATGCTCCAATTTTTTAAGATAATGATAATGTTAGTGTTTGGAGCATCTGCTGTTAATTTATAATTACATTAAACACAAAACTTGTCAGACTGATTACAAACATATTTCCTGCTTTATTCTGTGTTCTGAGCTTTCCCCTCCTCTAATTATTTCCTGCATTTCAGCACCGAGGAGAGCCAATCATATGTGACATTTGAATAGCGGCTCTCTTGCGTCAAATTGCGTCAGGTGTTGCGCATCTGTTACACAGTGCAGCCAGATACTCTAACCTGATCATAACATAAGAAAAGCAGAGGAGGTGATAACTAAACTTGGGAGGAGGTGACAATGAAATGTGGTAATTATTTCGCGAATGAAAGCTGTCATTGGTTGAAATTTTAAATTGTTAAGCACATAATTGGTTGATTTCAACCGAGAAACATATGAGTGAAATAGTCAGCAAACTTAGAGGTGCAATCCTGAGCGCGTGGAATTGTTTGTTGCACGGCATCACACGTGTGACTAAGCTATGTATCTGCCCACGCCGGCTCTATCGAATTGCATCTTCTGTTGATAAAGACGAGAGTAGTTAACCGATGGTATAATGTCGTTCTTGCAACTGTCGGAAGTTTAGAGATTTCACTAGTTTACCCAGTCGTTAACTAAAGAATGGAGCAGCTACTTAAATGACAGTTTTCTTGCAATCCAGCACTAATATGTAGAAAACTAAATAAGGTGTGCAAGAATGGGTACCTACACTCATCATACAGACAATACCTAATTCGTTCTTAGAATATAAATACGGTTTAAAAATCACAAAGTTAAACACAGTTAATCCTGGAATTTGTGGGACTTAGTGGCGTGTGATGAAGGTATTGGCCAGAGTGAGCAATCCCATTGTAAATGGCTAAACGAAAATATGCTGATACATACATTCAATTAAAAACAATAATATCACTGTTATCCTGTACATTACTTTGTAATAAAATACTGTTGATTTTCCTTGTCTTATTTGAAGCAGAGCTGGATCTTTCTCCCTTTGTTGGCAAAATCGTCAATCACAAGGTCATGGAATTTGGGATCCTGTTGTAGATTTACCAGAAGCTCCCACTCTAGTGCTATCAAAGATAAGTTTGAAAGTCTTTCCGTGCCTAAGTGTTGCATGCATAATTTCTTATGGTTTTAGTTTAGAAAAACTACGTTCAATTGCAGCACTACTTGCTGCAATAGTTACTACTAACTCGCACAGTTTTGTCACTTCACCATACGCTCTGCTCAGTTCATTTTTTATGAAGGATGGAAGATCATTCACGGATTTATGATGCATGTCAAATGAAAAGTAAGTGACAGAGAGTTGTGACCTCAACGCAACAAGGTCAAAGACTGTCACTTAGGACTATTTTAGTGATGGTAAAGATAATTCTGGAAAAGACGAATTGTATTTGTTGAAGTTCTTAAATTTAACAATTCCAGAAAACACAGAGACTCAATATTACCAACGTTTTCTCTGAGATGGAGTAGAATCTCACACCACAAACGTTTGCAGTGCATTTTCCTATTCAAACCATCACTGCTGGTATGACTTTCGTAGGTGGTGGATAACAAATCGCTTCTTGAACTTTGTCCCATACAGCATCGAATGAATTGCGCCTCTCTTCTAAGGTCCTCTGAAATTCCGTAACTTTCAGTAAGCAATATCCAATATCAGATGACTTTGCTTGGAGAATATCACACAGAGTGTCCGTGACGGGGAATACTATAGCAAAAATCTCTAACATCAATTTGAAGGTGAATTCCTCCATTGTGCTTACGAAACCGCGTGCAGCAGTATAAGTATATTGATACCATTTCTCATCTTCATTTGCAATACCTAGTTCCAAATAATGGAAAAAATATTTTCTGTATTCATGTATTCTTTCCACCAAACGAGAGCTGTAACTCCAGAGCGTTTGTGAAACACGCGGCGATCTTCTGTCTATCTCATTATCCAGGACCTCAGTTCTCTTAGAAGACTTGGGAAAAGATGCTGCTATTCCCTTAACAGTCATGAAGAATATCCTGCGTTGTCGAATTTGTGAAAACGCCTGTGACAGATCTGGATTTAATTTATTTGCGAAACAGTGCACAAATAGAACTTGGGGAAATGATCCTCGTACTTTTGCTTGAAGTCCATTTAAATGTCCCGCCATAACAGCACACCATCATATATCTGAGCAACTAGCTTTTCCCCAGAGTCAAATTCATCCGTGAGTTCCTTTATAATTCTTTTATAATGCATCAGCTGACCGATCATCTGAAATATTTATAAACCGGAGAGATCCTTCCTGTACGTTACCTTCAGCTCCAACGAATCTCATTACTGCAGAAAGTTGGCAACAAAACTGGTCTCTTTGATTTCTCTCTTTATCTCCATCATTAGAACATACTTATTGACTCAATTAAATCGTTCTGGATCAGATTTGATGGCCCAGTAAGCACTGTCCCCTGTTCCATGAAAGTTGTTAACTTGTCGTCATACAGACAAAGCAGGTTTACAAGTTCTACATAATTCCCCTTGCTGCTGGATTCTGATGACTCATCGTATCCCCTAAATGCTAATTCCTGTTTTCGCAAAGAAACACACAATACCAATTAGGCGTTTCATCACTTCTCTATTTTTTCTTACTAGCTCGTTGTGGTGATTTTCCTCACTTTCTTCTGAGTGTCCAGCAAATGGTCAATTCTGGATATGCCGAATGTTTTCAAGAGAATGATGGTTTAGAGATGAGTGCTTGTCAAACTATGTTTTTAATTGCTTTATGGATATTCCCCATGTCACTAAACTCGCCACTAGATCATACATTATTATTTTTTTTTTTTCGTTATCAAACAGAAGACAACACCACAATAAAGCTTTTTATTGTGCGGTCAACCAGTTAGCCATTCATTAGTAATAGATAGCTATGAATTGAATTTTCTTACACAGGTTTCTATTGGAGTAGTAATGTTCAGGTTAGGTATTGGTCTTCCTTCCTGCACAACTTTAATGTTTTCTTCATAATTTCTAGAAGAAAAACTTCGTGAGATAATATTGCACACAATGCAAACATCCGCGTCTGCAGTTCTGCTCTCCAAAGAAAGCGAAGATTCCATGTTTCCTCCCCTCCCCAAGTTTTTAAATCCAAGCTGCAAGCACTAGTGTACGCACGGTTTGAAACTGCTTACCTTGCAGCGGATAATTTCACTGTAGCACGGCACATGATAAACTATATGAAAATCTACCATGAATCAACTGTGAATAAGATGTCAGTGATATCGCACTTGTCATCCAATAATAAAGCTCAACTCACTGCAAAAAGTCACTCATTACTTATGTATTCGCTTGAAACACACCTATTAAACTGCCACAATGCTGGAAGGTCATTCGTCTTGACCCGCACAGAACACATGTGCTTCCCTTTAGCCGGTGCCGCGATGGCGACCGAGCTGACCCGAAAACTTACGGAAACGATAGCTCACGGACAGAGTACGCTGTTGCACGCATGATTGCACGCATTGAGAGCGTATCATTGTACAATAAAACGGAAATCTTAGTTCAGGTCAACTACAGTAGGTAGCCAAGAGCTTAACATAGAATCAGAACGTGCTACTAGCTAATATAATATAAATAATTGTGTAGCACTGTACAGGGTAAGCACTGCCTCTCGTACATGGACCTCACACCACTGCAGTAGGCCTATGTGCGCTCACTTTAATCATATTAGCTATTTTTATTTCTCTCTCCTCCTTTTTTTTTTTTTTCTTCCTTTCTTTTTTTTTTTTTTTTTTTTTTTTTTTTTTTTTTCCTTCTTCTTCTTCTTTATATCAAATATTGTTAGCACTTTTCAGGATACGCGCACAGATTAGCGATTTTGCGTTGGGACAGCGCAACATATGACTCATACCGCACCATGCTGTGTTGGCTGTTGACGTGGAAGGCAGTAACGTCAGTAGCTGAAGGTGCTGAATCATGGGCAGAAGAGGATATCATCCGCACTACGTGTGGAATTGTAATTAGTGAAATAATTATCAAATTAAAGTACAAACACCATGACGAGGATTAGCACATAAGAATCAGTATGATAGACGTATTTTCAACAACATCTTCAGATTCGGAGAGCAAATGTGGGTACATTTTGGAAACTTGTGCAGCAGACCAAGCGCCAGTTAAGAAAGCTTTACAGTGAAGGTAAGTGTGGAGCTAGGTCCCTTTTCTAAATTTTAGTACCAATAGAAGTAAGGACAGGAATACGGTGTTGAGTGGAGAATAACTCCCTGAAATAAGTGTGCGAATTTTACCACTGGGTGATGGTTTGGGTGGGGCGGGGGGCGGTTTGGCGGATGGTCTTAGTGGGTATATTGCACAACTTGTAGCAATACAATAATTGACACTCATAATATTGTATATTTGTACGTATATGTGTCTGTTATATTCACTTAATTGAAGCAAGGTAAGAAAAGTTCACGAAACGAAAGTAATGGAGGAAACGGAGGTCTCCCGAGGCATCATGGGAGCACCTTCTGTCCACCTCGGTCCAGCTGTTAGCTGCAGAGTTCAGTGCAGAATGTCCACTACACTTATTATTTGCCTCAGGTTTTAAAAGTGATACAGCTGCCCCTCCTTAGCTTAGCTTTGTTTAGGTTGATATACCGAAGAACGACGAGCATCGTGGGAACGAATATGCTTAAGAAAATGTGGAGTATATGAAGAAGGGAGGAGAAGGTTAGGGTGAATATTAATAGATGGCGTTGGTGCGCATACGATGACAGGCAATTCGGAGATCAAATCGTGAAAGGAGAGGGACAAGGAGAGTGTAGAGTGAAGGGGCAGAGTGTACAGAAACTGTATTTCAATGTCTTTTTTCGCGACCGTTGTCTCTAAAGGTTTCGTTTTTTTTTTTTTTTTTTTTTTTTTTTTTGGTTTTTTTTTTGCGGAACTTTGGGAATTTTAAGGAGTTTTGAGGCATTTTTGGGTACGTGCCTAACGGATATTTTGGGACAATTTTTTTTTTTTTTTTTTTTTCCGACGGGGTGATCTGCGGAAGTTTGCCCTTTATGCACTTACCCACGATTCACTAACATTAGTATTTCCAAAGAAAAATTGATTTTACCACATACGCAATCGTAGCGACAAAATAAGACTGTTGGAAATAGGTAATGGATGTCAGATTGTAACAGTTTAGAGTAACAATGACATCAAGAAAAGGACAATTCAGTTTGAAATATGTGAATATACCCTTTTTCCAAAATTAATGAACAACAATTTTAATGCAGAAAAGGTTATATTCTAAATACAGTTCCACTAATGTAGATTCAATTTCAAGTTATAAAGCTTACATCCAGTGAGCGGGAAATAAACATCATTGGCCGGGATAGGTCATTTATAATCAGAGGGTGGCTTGTTAGATATAGGGGGAGGGGGGTAAATATCCCAATTCCCCCTGCAAATGGCACATTGCCTGAAATGAAAAGGGTTGTAAGTTGCATGAAAGGCATGCACTTAGTGCTCCCCATATGACCTTTGGGGGTAATCTCATTCCACAAAACGATTGGACCCATTTCTGAGGTGGAGGCACCCAGTGGGACAGTTGGTTATCTCCATTGGTAGGATGAGGATGGCTATGAAATGAGAGGATCTAAAGCGTTTACTGTGGACTCTGAATCAGTTGGGCCTTGGGGATACTCCACAT
Organism: Tenodera sinensis; assembly: GCA_030765045.1. Taxonomy (NCBI): domain Eukaryota; kingdom Metazoa; phylum Arthropoda; class Insecta; order Mantodea; family Mantidae; genus Tenodera; species Tenodera sinensis. Next base: position 112,281,952 of record CM060964.1, read on the forward strand.
GTGCTAGTGAGAGGTGAAGAGTTGTATGTTGGATAACTTTCCCTGTTGTGCAAAAGGCCACACTTCAACCATTTGCATTAGTGAAGGCTGTCTGCTCATAAGCCAGGGCTTACTTCATAAGGCTTACAAGTGACAAATTATAAGCTTGTAATTTTCTGCTGATTTTATATTTCATATCCAAAGAAGGTTTAGATTGTGTATGCAAGCTTAACACTGTTTTTACAAGCTTTATATTAGCTTCACCTGTAAGTATGTAACAGATTTTTTGACATTATTCTCACGAACTCAAAGTTGTGAGATTGACTTGAAAATTTGCACACTGTTAAGGACCGATGAGAATACAAAAATATCATGACTTTGTACCAAACTTCTGACCAGGATCATCAGGATAAACAATAATTAAGCTAAATTTATAGAAATAGCACAATTATGACATCTTAGATGTCGCTAAGGCACATTTGTACGTGCACCCTGAAAATTGCTGTAATTAAATAAATATATATTTATATTTATTATTTATTTATGCCTACAAGCTTACTGCTGGTGTTTTTCAACACACAAGCCAGTTTTGGCAATGTTATGATGTTGAATCTGAAAATGAAAAATTCATTGCCATAGCCACGCCAAGCGGAAAATCCGTGGTTCAAATGCCGGTTATGGCATTGAATTTTTCAGTTTCTGATTCAACCTCTTAAGCATATTTATATATTGAATAACATAGATGCCCTGAGAGAGGACCTGAAAGGAACTTGAGACACAGGAAAAATATTGCAGACTGCAATTCACACAGGGCCAAGACACCCGCACCAGCTGGTAGTTTACAAATCAACACAAGTTACATGAACAGAGGAATTAATTTGCTTTAAAATATTGAAAGATGGAGATGCCCGGAGAGAGGACCTGAGAGGGAGACGAGATTTTGGGGGACGGATTGCAGATCAAAGTTTACCCAGGGCCAGCAAATCCATAACAGCTGATAGTGTAGTTAAAACAGTAATTGTAATCATGAGTGTCGGCAGACTTTTTTCCAGGGTGGGGGGGGCACATGTTAGAAATTTGCAATAATATAATAATAAATCATTATTTTACTGTCAAAATGTATAATATTTGTTGCAGATAACAGTATTAATTTGTGCTAAATAAAAATTGTTGTTTACATCAAAATTAAAATAATAGTTTAATAGTCAGTAACTGGCTGCACATTAAGTTAACCAACTTCCAAGGGGGGACCGCGGCCCCCGCTTGCCCCCGTTTCGCGCCACCCATGATTGTAATCCAATACCTACTGTTGTAAAAAAAAGGCATCCATACTGGAGACAGCAGTGGATACTTGACAGTCACAGTAATAAAAAGAATTATAAACCACATATTGCTATTGTGGTATGTATTACTTTTTCTAAACAGCATAATAACCTAAATTTCCTGCACACAAAGTGATGGAAGGTTGTTGTAGTACCCAGAACAATTATGCTTACTGAAGTTACATGCCCTTTATTATTCTCTAACCCACCATTCTATCTTCAGAACTACCTCCCAGAGAGTTAACTGCATGAAATTGGAAGTTTGCTGAAAGGTTTCATTATTTGAGAAATACAAAAAATTATGGGATCATCTTAAATTAACTGCAGTTTCACTATTTAAGATTCATATGGCAAGATTATAATACCCAATAATATGGGTGCTTGGCAAAAAAATGCTCTCGGATGAATGGCCTCGTCACGAGGATGCGTACACAATTGCAAGAAAACAAGCAGAGTGAACTACTTGAGGCTGACAACAGTTAAGAGAATGTTGGGAGGAAGTAAATAAAGGTTACACTTAATCTAAATTCTCAAAAGAGCTTTTAAACCTGGTTAGTCCAAAGGCAGTGGAATATACGAGAACCTTGTTATGGGTGCACTAGATGTTTCTCATCATAAGGCTAGCGGACAGATACATGATTACCGTGTTCCTTGTTTATCCCATCCTGATTACCCCAGACAGCTTTCTCAAACTTTTAATACTGATAGCCATATAAATTCTGTTCATTAAGACAAGTCATTGATCATGAAAAATTAGTGAATTTGCTGCAGGAGGGAGCTAATGAAAACCTAGGACTTTCTTATAACAGAGTAAGGTTTAAAATATTTTAAATACACAAGATCCTGAGAATACTGTACAAACCTCTGTTATAATATGTTTAACATCAAGGTATGATATATATAATTGGGATATATTCTTCACCACTCTGTTCTCTATGTGATCTGAAAGAGGAAATGGATCAAGACCACCTTTAAATATGCCCGGCCACTTCTAGTGCCCCATCCTTCAGTGAAAAATATTGGAGAGCAAGTGGATTAATGACTTCATTGTCAGAAATCCAGCATTAGCTAACAACATCAAGGTATGAAAAATCTATCAATTGCACTGTATTTCATTTATCTTCTTGAGCAACTCATTTTTTGCATAATAACCTGGATTCTCACCGTGGGTAAAGCTTTGAATTACAGTGGCTTTAAATTGTTTACTGTGATACCAGATAACAAAATTAATACAAACACTTCTGAGAAATGGGTATGAAATTTGACACTTTTGAATACATAGTGTGACTAGTAGCCTTTATGTAAGCAAAATAAAATTGCCCTCATTTATATTACTGGTAATGCATCCAACAGTGTTGTGTGAAATTTAAAAGTGAAAGTTATAGGAAAATATGCTTTGAATGCATAATGAATTTTAAGGTTCAACATTTTGAAGTTAGTGCTTAAGGGAGGCCTGGAATGGCTATCACACTTCATATTAGGTTTGCCACCTTTGGATACCATCTGATATGACACTGTGTTGGAGGACATTAATAAAACCAAAAAAAAAAAGCCACCTTTGGCAAGTCAATAGTTGGGACCCTTCAAACTAAAGGTAGCGCTACTATATTAAAATAGCAATTTTTACCAATGTTTTCAGTTTTATATTCACACCAAAACTAAATTATAAGTACTATACTTGAAACTTAAAATATTTGAAAGCTAACTATGTGTAACTTATACATGTGTGAAATCAATGGGGCTGGTATTAGACCTATAGATGGCCTCATTTGATATAGTGGCCTTTAGAAGTTTCTTCTCAAGTACAGTTTGCCCAGATCGTCCTGACTTTTTTTTTTTTTTTTTTTTTTTTTAATTAACGTCCTCCAACATTGCGTCATATCGGACGGCAGATCGTCCTGACACTCCATATGCCCAAGAGAGGAGAAATTAGGAGAAGTGATTGGAGTGATGCAGATATAGTGCAGGATGTCAGAGCTCAAGCAGTCGCATTTCATATAGTGGTCTTTACAAGTTTCTTCTCAAGTACAGTTTGTCCAGATCGTCCTGACACTCCATATGCTCAATAGAGGAGAAATTAGGACAAGTGATTGGAGTGATGCAGATATAGTGCATGATGTCAGAATTCAGGAAGTCGCATATACAAGCAGTGTATGTTTATGTATTGTAAACAACTATTGTGTAGTTCCTAAAATAAGAACAAATTAGAAACTAAAAACTTCACTTATCTTAGTATGTTGATATCCTTTTTCTATTTTACTGACCCAGGGGTTTCAAGCTATATCCAGCTCATTCTCAAAGTCATATAAAATATATATTGTGTAGTTATCACAGTCAGAGGAAGTGGTATACTAAACACCACCTCTCCTATTATGCAAGTGGGCAGGTCTCAATTGTTGTGCAAGTATGTTTTAGGAGTGGGGGAGTGCCTTGACGAACTGGATGGGCTGTAGAACATGTTGATAGAACTCAAGTGCTCATATTGCTGGCTATTTTAAGATCACTTTCACAGATTTCACCTCAGGTTTTTTGTTTGTATGAAATTAAAAATTATGGAGTATGGTATAAAGGAGCAAATCTGTAAAAGTACAGCAAAAAGGTAGGGACTCGAGGGTGCTTGGTCATACTCATGTAGCAATACAGGACAGTAGTAGAAAAAAAGGGACAATCCCTACAAAATTAGGACAGTTGGCAACTGTACTTTACATATGATACATAATTCTATTCAGTATATTTCAGTCATATAGATTCATTTATGGGCTAGCCACCATCTCGACAGTCAGCAAACTCATGTCATCAACTCTTATATACATACACACACACACACACATATATATATATATATATGAAATGATGCTCAAATGAGCCCAAGGTTCATACAGCTTAAAGCTAACTGATAATCATCTTTTCAGGATAAGGGAAAAGCTTAGAAAGAACCTTATATAGGTAATTACCCTAGCCAAGATTTGAGCCTGGGACCTCTTGTATGTGAGGTAGACGTGCTACTACCACATTACAAATGTGGGATCATTGACATTGAGGAATATTCTACAATATACTGCATATCCTGTACTCTCTCCTTTTAACCTAACAGGTGGCAGTGGTGGCACATTATTTTTCAATATTTCTTGGCAGTAAACACCTATAATACTAATGGGACAATTATATGTTGAAATGCTTAAGTCTTGATAACTTGTCTGTGAGCCAAGGTGAAACCAATGTGGTGAAATACCATGTGGGGAAAGAAAATGCAAATTCTTCTCATTTGAGCAGAGCAAAGTTAAGGTTTTATTCTTGTTTCCTTACCAGAGGCTACTTTAAACACGTCACTGTCATGAGTATGAGATGCATCCATGCGGTAGGATTCAGGAACTTTTGAGTAGAAGATACTGCACACTGACAGAAATTACAAAATAATATTTTATTGTCTGATGATGAACCATCATCTTTAAATTTTGAAATGTAACATTTTAATTTTAAAGTGACTGGATGTGATACTTTTGGCATGTTTACCATCTTAATAGAATGAACTCCATCAATGTGTATTGTGTATTTGTGGGTTCATAGAGTTAAAAGTCCAATTTCCAGCCCTTGACAGCAAGATGACATAACATAACAGCTGCAGGCACACGAACCAGTTCCGATTCGACTCTCCCTCGCTGGTGACTCGCGGCTTCTTGTATAGCTCCGCTCACTGTTCGAGAAATTACCACTATTTTCATGTAACAAACAAGACGGCACTAGAATCTTCCAGTTATCTATCTTTATCTGTTTCGGCAAGCCTTTTATCTCTGTGCTGCACTATCTGACTCTTTGTGCACGTCGGCCACCAGTCGCAACAATAGGTTCACGAGGATGCTGACGCCTAATACAGTGTCTGACTTTCTTTCCTATTGTTGAGGACCCTTAAATGACAAATAGCTCTGATTTTAAAAGGAATGTTAAAACTTCATTGTTGAAATGTATTTTAATAGGATTTTGCTTTATTTTATTGTTAAGTTAGGCTGTTTTATATGAAATATATATGGAAATTAATTAAAATATGTACTAAATTGTAAAATATGGAGAAATATGGAAAATAAAAATAGCATTTTTCAACTCTACACATTGTGAAACACAATGGCAGTGCAAAATATATATGATATAAGCTTTATAAGTAAATATGTATTTACATATAAATCCTTTCCCTGTATATAAACGTCCTCCAACATGTCATGTCAGATGAATGAATGAAATGGATAAAATAATGATCAAATGATCCGAAGGTCCATACAGCTTAAAGTTAACTGACATTTTTCTTTTCAGTATAAGGGAAAAGCTTAGAAAAAACCTTATAGGGTAATTACCCTAGCCAAGATTTGAACCCGGGACCTCTTGTATGTGAGGCAGACGTGCTACTACCACATTACAAAGGTGGGATCATTGACATTGAGGAATATATTACAATATATTGTATACCCTGTGCTCTCTCCTTTTAACCTAACAGGTGGCAGTGGTGGCACATTATTTTTCAATATTTCTTGGCAGTGAACACCTGGAATACTAATGCAACAATTATATGGGGAAATGCTTAAGTCTTGATTGCTTGTCTTTGAGTCAAGGTGCAGCCATTATGTGGTGAAAGAAAATGCAAATTCTTCAGATTTGGCCAGAACAAAGTTAACGTTTCATTCTTCTTTCCTTACCAGGGGCTACTTTAAACATGTCAATGTTATGAGTATGAGGTACATCCATAAAGTTAGATTCCATAGGGTCATTTCCAAAAGCAAAGTGTAGTTAAATGGTAATGTTTTTGGAAATGGATACAGGAAATATTTGGCTATTTTTCAACATCTTAACTCCAGAATTCAGACATTTTTTACACCATGGGGTCTCTTTTGTATCCCTGTGCTGTAGAAATCTGCTGCCTGGGATTGGAACCACTGTGTGATAGCGCATCTGTCATTTTGAAAATGACCGTTACAGGAATTTCTTGAGGTGTAAGAAAAGATGAAAACAAATGGAAGCAAGGTCTATGTTATGGGGTAGATGATTATACACCTCGCCAAACTTCTGCAGATCTGTTTTCCATCAGGCCTTGTGTGGCCAAGCATTAACACACAGCAAGGCAACACCAGCATTATCATTGCATGCCCCTTGTTCTGAATGGCCTGTTGCAATTTCTGTGGTGCTTCACAGTAACAATAAGTTTTCACCATCTCACTTTAGGACAATGAGAATGCCCTGTCTGTTCCAGAACACTGTGCACAACACTTTCTGTGCCAACAAAGTCTGCTTGAACTTTGTCTTTAAGAGGTACACTGACTGCTACATGGTTCCTGGGGTAATGTGTGTCACCCAACTCTCATCACCTATGATCTGGTTCAGAAATTGGTCACTGTCATCGTGGTGTTGCAGCAGAAATGTCAGTACTCCATGCATTTTCCTTTGAGTTCTGGTGCCAGTTGCTTTGGTACCCAATTTTCTGAACAGTAGGTGCTCTGTGTCAATTTTGTGCAGCAAGGAACAGCAAATCTGCAGGATATGACTACTGAGCTCTGTAATTATGAAGCAACTATTCTCCATAATGGGTTCCCAAAAGATCTACTATAATGGATTGTCTCCCATTATGTTTCCCATAGTTCACATTTTGTAGAAGTGCTGAAAATTGCTTATACCACCAATGCATTACCTTCTTGCTCGTGATGTTAGTACCAAAGACCTGCACAGGTGATGAATTTTAATTGATATAGTGCTCAGTGCACTAAAAACTATCATCACAAACTGTACTCACACTTGGCAGGCACTAGAGTAGGAGCTTCTTCAATCATTGCAGTGACGCCATGAGAACCTATTAAGTTCTGATAGCATATGCACCATGCAACATCATTTGTGTATTATGAACATGCCTCATTTAAAGCTCTCTAATGCATGCACAGCATTTCATCTGTGCACAATTGCGTGTGCCACAGGCAGCTTTGCTCCTAGATAAATTCTGTATATATGGCATATATAACACTCTTACCTTTAGAAGATGCTGGAAACATTGTCCACCCTCAGCTAAACAAGCATTATGTCGGGATAGCACATTCTGATTTGTGCGATTAATTTGAGCCACTGTAATGTTTCCGATTTCATTTCTAATATTTTTAGTTCTTCCAATGTATGAGGATTTGTCTAAAGCTTAAAACATAAAAGAGTACAAGTGTCCATGCTTTAAAAGCATGTGACCCAATATCACAAATAATTTCTTTCATCAGCGAATGACAGTTTAATTGACCCACAGCTTCTGTTCTTTTCTGAGAAGGCATGGTTCCACCTAAATGATCAGGTTAACACTCATAACAGTCAGTACTGGGCCTCAGAAAATCCACATTGCATAAAGAAATCCCTCATGATTAGAGAGTTGAAGTTTGTGGTGCTGTTAGCGCTAGACAACTAATCGGCCCAATATTTTAAGAGCAGACTATAAATACAGACAGGTACCGAAATGACATTATAACCCCATTTTATTATGAAATTACAGAAGAAGAGAAATCATAAGGGTGGTTTCAACAATGTTCTGCTACTGCTCATACAGCAGAGGACTCTATGAATATAATTAGGGAAGCGTTTGAAATTAGTGTTTAGTGCTGGGGTATGCCCTCTTGCACCCCTAATCTAACAGCGTGTGATTTTACTTGTGGGGTAACCAGAGAGACAAAGTTTATAAGACAGATGGTGGCTTCAACAAATCTGTCCACATCTGCAGGTATACAGCTTTTCTGTTACTACTACTTGAGAAAAAAAGCACAGATATGAGGACCGTTGAATCATAAAGAACTGCAAAATAAACAATTTTTCAGTAGAGAGGAAAGCGTAATATCTCCTACCCTCAATTTAATTTTTAAAATTGAGAAACTATGAAGAAGTAACATTGTGACAACTAACACCTATTATTTCTGCAAATCATATTTTAAAATACACAAGCTGATAATAGATTCAGTAACATCTCGGTTACAGTGCATATTTTCTATATGAATTGTAACATAACCATTAAAATATCTAGACTTCATTATTCAAAATCCACGCACATTTAAGTAAAAGGCATTAATTCAACTTTATAACTCCTTATCAGACAAAATCTTGAGTATACATCTGCCATTTAGAATGAGAAGATCATAAAACATGCTGGTTTAATATAAAAGTACAATAACCAATTTTAAAATATTTGCTGTATAAAATAATCTATTATTATTCTAATGTATTAACTACTAAAAGCTTTTAGAAATATTTAAATTTAGAGCTTTAAATTTACAGGAGAGATGTAATGAGATTAATATTTCTGCAATCAGTTGTAGATAGTATGCATGTTACTACAAACATATCCATTTATATCCCCCTAGGACATCTCCTGTATGCAGAGGTTACCCTTATCGCCCGGCCACTGCGTCCTCCAGCTGCAGCCAAGCTCATGGAGGCTTGCAGGTTGGGTGTGGTGGGGGTTTGCACACTGACTCCTGTGACCATAAGGCGGTTACTTGACCTTATAAAGACGCCACCTTTCTATCAGTATAGCTCCTCAATTGGCCTCTCAGGGATCTAAGCAGGCTGAGTGCACCCCGTACCAGACCTTTCAATGGGGGGGAAAATCCCATGCTTTCACGTTATTAGTGCTTGTGCAGTCTGTATGTGGTTCTTAGATTGTTTTTCTTTTCCACGTCTGCCTCTGTCTTAATCTTCATCAGTCCCATTTTGCAGGTTGAGCATGTGTCAGTGTGTGGTGTATGGAATGAAAGATTGAGGAAGATTGAGTAAAATATGTATTTATATTTTGACAATGAGGAGACAAGTAGATTTCTTAATCTTCTTTCGTTGCAAAAGGTGGTCCACATTTTTCCGATATTAAGTTCTCTCCTTGATTTTGCTCTTCCATTGTGGCTTTCTCTACTTCTGTACTTCTTAATGTCTTGCTTTATAGCAGTAGTAATGCCCTTCTGTACTGTCACTTCCTCTGGTTTCCTTTGGCGAATTCCCAGATAAGTGACATTTTCTAGCCAGGAGAGATAATCTGTCTTTTGACACCCCTGTGATTCCTTGGAAACTTGCAGCGCATACCGACAATACTCAGCAATCATTAGTTCTCACACTGTATTTAATGCTAACAGTCTGCTTTCTATTTGAGGCTTCTTTATTCACCACCCTACGATTAGGTGATGTAATACTCATATATTTCATAAGGAATTTATCTTGATCTATTTTGTTGAGCATGGAATGGTGATGGTGAAATCCACTTATTTCATTAGAAGTCAAATCAGCTGCATCACAGCACTTATGCCCTTTACTTTTAGGATTTCGTGGAGTACCTTCGAGACCATGTGAACATGTAATTGCTGGAGTATGACCTTTCCTTGAACTTGCAAATTGATTTCCTTTTCTTGCTTTTGCAATTCCTACCTCCCGCGCATTCTACTACTGGTACAGTTTCATAATCTGAACTCCCATCTATTGTACATAATACAGTGCAGTGTCTCAACTAAGAATAAAAATGCCATGTGAGTGTAACAAAGCTTACAAAAGCACCTGCCTGCTGTGTTAAAATCCCGGCAGGGGAGTAGGAATTTTTCTCCAGCAAAGATTATTCCTCATCCTTCCTTGAGTCTGCAAGTATGAATGAAAGTGTCAATGTGTGTGGATTCAGCGTATAAAAACCCCCAAAAGACCGAAAAACCCACTGTTAAACGAGTGACACCATTGCCAACAGGCAAGGCAGCCAACGTGATCTCTACAGTTAATGGTGGGATATAAATGGAACAAAAAAAAAGTTTGCAAAAAGGAATGTGAAATCCAAGTGCACAACCTGAGTTTGAAGTTATTGCCAATGATGCAGCAGTGTACAAAGCTTACAGAAATGTTTGAGAATTTTAAGAATCGCAACAGTGAGATGGCAGTCAATGCCAACATGCATTTCATAGAATTCAGGTTGCTACACTCTGGATCATAAAATCGTAAAATTGCATCTATCGACCTTTGCTTTAAATAAGCTAGTGCATCTGTCAAGTTTTGAAAAGCCTGCTAATATTCCCTACCTTCTACACAGGACATGAATTGAATTTTGCAAAATCTGATTTCACAGAATGATGCATAAAGTGAAAATTATGCTGATACTATATATAACACAAGTTTGTAAAATTTAGCATCTATCGAGCTTTCAAAAAACACTCCTCAGTTGTGAACACAAGCTCTGAGAGATCAGAACTCCAAAGTTTGGTAAGTTTATTGCTTACTCACATCAGAGAATGCTGTGCTTTGCTTGAAGAAGCTGTGCCAACCAAGTTGTTTAGCTCAAGTATAAAAATCTGATAAATTGCACTCACAGGACTTTCTCTACCCTTGTACTAATTATTCTTACAAACTCTTATTCCAACATCTTCTTTGTGTCAATTGAGATAAATATTTGTACAAATTATCTTATTGCTTATTTCCTTCTAGGTGCAAGGGGAATATGGGAGTGTGGCTTTGAGGAATAGTCAATCCTTCAAAGCGTTGAGATTTCGTTTTATTTGCATGGCTAAGATTTTAAAAAGCTGAATAACAATCTTCCATTTGGCAAAAGATTAGGTATTCTAAAACACACACAAGTAACAGGGAATCTACAACAAATTCATTTGGACATAAACTATGTGTTTTAGTGAGATCTATATTTCTTTTTTGTCTATCTCTTATGGTTTACAAGTTATTCAAAAGTCATGAAGAGTAAACAGGACTACATAGACTATAGCCAGAAAATTAAAAATATACATTTCATTTGTCATAAAAATATATTAAACATGTGGCATTTTAATCAAAATCATTACAGCCATTTTTGAGAAAATTAAAATTTTTGAAAACTTTTCCATATAAAGGGTAGTTTAGGGTGGAGGGATTTTGTTCAAAATCCTTGTGTCGCATCCTTATAAGACATTAAACTTAAATACCAACCTTGGTTTTTAACGGACTTTTGGTTTTGAGTGATGCTGTCTGTAGACTCACATACGCACATGCACAGGCACGCGCACACCCATACACAAACACACATACACACTCTCATACAGCTACCACAGAGAGACCTTTTTCTACAATGCTTTTTCTTAGGGATCCTCAAAACATATATTTCCGGTGAAATCCCATCAAATTTTTGGGTGGTATACAATACTTACTATGCATAGTAGAGAAGGTAAAAATATGGGCAGTAGGAAACTCAAGATGTACAAGAGTTGAGGTCATGAGCACATGCCTTAACAAGCATTTCTTAACTTCAACAATGTTGATGTAAACCTACTTAATGTGCCCAGTACCAGCATTCACAATTCTCCTCATCTCATTACTTCAGAAGAATTCAAGCCTGCTCTCCAAATAATCTGCAACATAATGTATGAACTGCAACCATGAATTCCTGTCAGTTTAAAAAGAAAATGAATTGATTGTTCCACAAAAACTGCCAGTAGCACTTTCTCTTCCTTGTGTTTAAGACACTCTTCAAGCTAGCCACAAATTATCAAGTTTCTCCAGTACTTTACTAAAAATGTTGCTCGCAAGATGCACTCCAACTCTGAACATGAACCAAGTAGGCAAATTAGCTTAATTAAAGATTGGCCTGGAGACTGGTTCAGAATACCTTAGCGGCACATTGCTTCACATGGCAAAACTGATTTCAGGTGCAAAATATACACCAATGAGAAAATCATGCACTATGTTGACAGTAATTAAATAACACAAATTGAAATTTCACTCACTTTAACTCTCAAATAGATACAAAGTTGCAGACTGTGTTGATTAAACAAAATTCTGCCACTGCCCATCTTGCTGTATGAGTTGACCTCTGTTCTAACTAGATGATTTTGTTCCTCTATCTGCACAATATGTGTGAAAATCACCCTGAGAAAAAATATTATATGAAGAGTATATGCTGATTGTACCACACATTTAGGAAATGAAACAACTCTTCAATAGCAATATTAATTAAGCTTGTAATCTGGATAGCGTCCTATATAATTTTGTTGTGCATGACTGGCTAAAGCAGCACAATGACTTGAGTTGTAGTAATCTAATGTTCATGTTATTTAGGAGTTACACCAGATACAAGTATGGCACATTGAAGTTCTCTTCAAGTTCCATGGTAGATTGTCCAATTACCGAAATGGAGTTGTTCAAGCGATACCAGCCATTGCTTTTCTGGATAGGCTGTAGGTGTTACTAGTTGACTGAAAGCTGTCAGACTAGAAGTGAGTAAATAATATGTTTCATGTGTCTTAAATGTTCATGCCAATCTTGAATTTTCAACTTTAATTTTACAATTTCGCACTATGCTAAAATGATTGCTCATATTTCATAGTGTGGGATTTTCAGTAGTTAAATATAAGGAGGAAGTGAATTTGTCTAACCAGCCACAAAAAGTAAGTTTGGAAGTATACATAAAGTGTTAACAGCTAAATCTGGTGTGCTAGTTACAATGGTTGGAAAATAGAATGTTGTTTGTTTTTAGCTAATGCTGGATTTCTGACAATGAAGTCATTAATCCTCTTGCTCTCCAATATTTTTCTCTGATGGATGGGGCACTAGAAGTGGCCGGGCATATTTGAAGGTGGTCTCGATCCATTTCCTCTTGCAGATCACATAGAGGACAGAGTGGTGAAGAATATATCCCAATTCTGTTTAAATGTTTTGCCAGACAATCATGTCCTGTAATCAACCTGAAGGTTGCAACTGCTGTTTTTCGAGGATACTCAGGAATCACTGTTTGAATGTTTGGTAGTTCCCATTTTTTATTCATTGATTTTTGGAAAATAGAATGTTGTTTTATTTCTTTGGCTTGGTGTATGCTGTAACAGTCTAGCTTAAGCATCTCAAAATTGTGAAATTTATGAGCAAACTCAATAAATGTTACTTCTGACTGTAACTTCCAAGATTATTTTTTTGAGACAGATCTTTAAATGTTGGGGAAAATGCAGCAATTTATACTATTTGCAAGGCTGTTTAAGTAGAATTAGTTTATTCTTGAAGCCGTCAATGTAGCCTATCATGCGGAAAACAGGTTGCCTTTTTTACATTCAGATGCTATTTGATATCTAAGAAATACCTATAATCACTCCACCCTTAGATCCACACTTGATGTAAACACAAGCCATCAACAACTAACCCGCAATATGCTGAAACCAAAGAACACCATAAAATATATTACCTCAAATACAGCCAATTATTTGTGAGCTTTCAAGATGTGTGATAACCCTGGTAAAGACTAATTGAATATAACGCGATAGCAGTGATATTCCTAAAACTCCCGAGTGAATATTGTTCTGTTGTAATATAAACACGAAGCATGAGACCACGTGGAGTGGAGTTTGTTTCGGTTAGTTGCAGCTGATACAAACATCAGTTTATTGCGGAGGGATAAAAGGCGTGGATCTAAGGCTAGATTGAGTGTAGTGCTGAATGAAACCACTATGCTGTATTTTAATTGTTGTTGTTAGCTAATGCTGGATTTCGGACAATGAAGTCATTAATCGTCTTGCTCTCCAATATTTTTCACTGATGGATGGGGCATTAAAAGTGGCCGGGCATATTTGAAGGTCGTCTCGATCCATTTACTCTTGCAGATCACATAGA
>CM060964.1:112303355-112410855 GCA_030765045.1 Tenodera sinensis
ATGTACCAGTTGCATGTTATGTACATCTCAGCAAAATAAAATAACTCATAAATACCTAGATGTATATAAGCATTGTACTTATACATGCTTAAGATATATACATTCTTGTACTTATGTACCAGTTGCATGTTATGCACATGTCAACAAGATACAATAACACATAAACACCTGCATGTATTGAAGTATCATATACATGCTTAGGATATATCCATCCTTGTACTTGTGTATCAGTTGCATAATATGTCATATGTAGTTATAATCAACAAAACACTGCCCTAAACCGAGAACCTAGAGAGTTCAGATATGTCTATCATTAGCACTAAGCATACATATTTTGTCCATAAAATATAAAGGAGCAGAAGCCTTTAGGGCAAAGGAGGCATTTTTATAGCTTTGTGGGCAGATTCAAAGTGTTACAGATTTTCACCATTTACAAAGCAAGTCATCAAATTGCATTGTATTATTATAATGTAAGATTACAGACTGAAGGTACCATGCTAATTGGTATAGTCCTGTGATGGGCCAGAGCTTATTTGTGCATCTATTCTTCCTTATGATCGTGGTGCTCCTTCTCTGGGCTGCAACAAAATGTATAGCATCCAGTAATCAGCAGTAAATGGATGCAGACATTTAGTAATGGACAACGTGAATTGTAAACTTAACTTGTTCATGGAAATTGTTTATCTTATTGGAATTTTATGGGTGCAGGATATAGGTTTCCCTTTTTCTGAAATTTTTATATACACAATACATTTTCTGAGGCATAAAATATGAACTAGAAATACGTGTAGAGCCTGGAACATCATGTTCTTTCTTTGATACATATTTATTGTGGTGTTTGGAATAAATTCACCATGAATATCAGAAAGCAGTACTACCAGTTCTTCTAGAACACTTATAAAATGAAATTCCCAATTATTTTACATGTAATTTTTGTACATTTACTGCAGTAAACATTTATTGTATTCTAAATTTCATGTCTTCATAAAATTATTGCAATTTGCATGATGAGGGATTTCAGCTTCAGGAAGTTGGCAGATACGAACATAGCATATGGAAAGCCACAGCACCTCTTCTTTCTGTTAAATTTTTGATGAGACCTAAAAGATACACTGATCCAGCAGTTGAAGCTCAAATTCAAGAGCAATTCCATCATTTTAATGCCCCAGACCTGCAGATCTTTATGGTTTACAGGACATTTTTACCAGTTTCTTCATCATTAGTAACACCAGTCGTCCTCTATTTGCCAAGCTTGATGCAGTACAGCATTCCACCTTCAAAAGAAGTTTTCTAGATATCAGGATATTATAAAGGAGCCCAATTATAGCAGACTTTAAAATATTTTCCTTTGCTTCCTACCTGTGAATAATAGCTTCCCACCTTTCCACTAGGCTGCATTTTCTCCCTAAAAAGTGAAGTCTACGCCACATTAAGATCAGCCTATCAGTTAAGTTTTTCAGTCTATACCATTAATGCCAAAACTATCAGGTAAATATGCTTTTGTTCAGAGTGTGGTGAAATTTACTGAAATAACCTGTCCATTCTGCTATAAGGTTATCCAAATCTTATAAATTGGATGTCTTATGCTTGCTTCTTTTTCTTGCCCATACTACTAACAGATTGATTTACATTTATACAAGTGCTTGCCCTGTTTTTAACATAGATGTGCCCTGTTGAGAGAAATAGCAGGAAAGCTTGCTACAGTTGAGCTTGTGTTCCGATATACAAATCTTCCATCTGCAATATTTTA
Organism: Tenodera sinensis; assembly: GCA_030765045.1. Classification (NCBI taxonomy): domain Eukaryota; kingdom Metazoa; phylum Arthropoda; class Insecta; order Mantodea; family Mantidae; genus Tenodera; species Tenodera sinensis. Next base: position 112,305,106 of record CM060964.1, read on the forward strand.
GTCTTTGATGGAAACACATTTTCTCTTTTATCCACAATGCTAGCACAATCTATAAATACAAACAAACAAGTATTGCAATATTTCCTTAGAAATTCATTTAAAATTACATATTGAAAACTACTATTATTAAAAAATTGTAAAACTCAATGTTACTAGGGTACTACACTGATCTAAGGAAAAAAAAGACAGATATCATTCCCCAAGACTTGGTGCAGTATCGAAATAGAGATATATTAAGCTAATTGAGGAAAATATTATATATTGGGGGATGTGTCTAAGGACAGAACAAAGAGGAGGTAATGTAAATGTATGCTATGAAAATGTAAAGATGCAATATTACTATATAACAAATATTTTAAAACTAAGAAAACGATTTAATTTAAAAGGTGAGTTAATTAATAACACTGAACAACACTTACAACATATTTCTCCGGGACGCGTTTCGAAGGTAACTTTCCACGCGTCCCGGAGAAATATGTTGTAAGTGTTGTTCAGTGTTATTAATTAACTCACCTTTTAAATTAAATTAATTACAACAACACTGTTTTCAAACTTCTATGAAAGAAAGATAAGAAAACGATGTTTACAACAGCCCTACATTTTGCAGTTCCGCTTAGCTTCTACATATAGATTACATTATGCTACTGATAACACATAGGACATATGCGCATATAATATACATATAAGAAAACTGAAGATGCACTCTGTGCTGACTACCTCATAGCAGGGGAAGAAATATGGAAAGCACATGTGCAGAAATATTTCTATGGAGAAAACCTTAGTAGTTTAATTATGTTTCTGTATTCTGCTAATGAGTCATTCCACATCAAATTGCACAAAATATGGTAAAAATTGATCTTAATCTCTCAGATTTGCTTGAAATTTTTTTTGTTTTTGTTTTTGGAACAAAATATATTTGACCCGTGTTTCTTCGTTTTATAAAAACAAATTTATTTTGGCAGATATTAATTTTTGAAATGTCCCAAAAATTGCGCGCTCCTCACCCTTCGATCAATCATACCTCCGATAGTATTCAAGCAAATTGCTTGATCTTTGACTCAAATTAAAGATAAATTACAGTACTTCACGTGGTATTTATCACAAAATGTTATTAATTATTATTAATATTACATTTTACATGATAACATTTTTAAAGTTAGATAATAAAACAAACTCGACCATTTAAAAATCTGGAAAAAAACTAAAAATACAATGAAGTTTATTCAATATTCTCAGAAAAAATCAGAATGGAGTCTCTACTAGTTCTGTTGTAATTAAATTACAAATCAGTGCAGCGGATTTGTGTGGCAGCAGTGACGGCTACCGTAACCTTGCACAATTGCCACCTTCCACTATGGCAACTGCTCACTGCTTGAGGTTCCATGAACGTTACAGCAGTACAGTAAGGAGAACACTACTAGCTGACACTATTATATCTTCAAAATGTTTTTAAAATATGCATTTTAAACTAATGTTTCCATACAACACAAAACTTTAAATTTCTAAATTGTTGAATGAGGTATCTTCCGGGCTGTTATGCCATGGTCTGCTGGGGACCTGTCTTCCAGACGTTTTGTTTACAACTGCGGTAAACATCCTCAGTGGTGTTGTCGAAGTCTCCTCGTGGAAGGTATCACTGCGACTGATGCGCTGACTGTCTGTGGCGCTCCATTTATACCATGCGCAACATGCACTGATTGGCCCGGGGCGCGTAGAGGCGTGGTGGCTGGTGGAGGGGGTTCTATCTCTCTTATGCTGCTGGTCTCTTCTGATTGGCTTACCTTGCTTTCCTGCTTCTTATGATGTTCTATGACCGAATGCCAGTTGCGGTTTAATCTTAAGGCCTCCTCCTTCTTATTAAAGTTGTTAGGGTACTTGTAAATTTCAATAGCCTCTTAAATTTCTACTCGTCTACCTCCTTCTTCGATAGAAAATTGTTTCACTAAAGCTTCAGTTGTTGACAAGGGAATGAAGGAGTGTAATTTTAAAGCATAGCTGGGACCCATAGTTCTTGATTCCTGACCTTGACTGGAAGTCCTGTAGGCCAATCCATAGCTTTTGCCTCTTTCATCAGCTCATATTGTATAATTCTGTGAATGAAACCATGCACAACATGGGGAGGGTGGGGGAAGGTAAATATGTCTGCATGATCTGAGACAGCTAATTCACAGGTACTTTTTGGTGCAGTGTGCAGGTGAAGACATAGTTAGATGGTAATTATTATATATTTATGCCAACAAGTTTAATGCTGGTGTAAAAATCAGCTGCGGAATTTAATGTCGTACTGGCAAGTTGGCCATGATAGCTTAGTGGTTAAAGCAGCTGGCCGATAAGCAGAAGATTTGTGGTTCAAATCCTGGCTATGACATTGAATTTTTCAGTTTCTGAATCAACCTCTTTGACATAGTTAGATCTTTGCAATAAGGAGTGAATATAGTGCATTTGTGAGACATTGATCATAGCGTAAATCAATTATGCCACCTGTACAATCTAAATTAGCGACCAAAACATTACACAGTCAGAGTAGAGAAAATTGTTTCAAACTTATTGCCATACATGAAGAAGGATGCCAAGCACAAATAACTGCTTACATTAGAAGATTCTTTCAAAAAAATTCAAAAAGTTCAAAAGCGCATATCAGATGCCACATGATTATCAGAAAGAAGGTACATTGTGGAGACATTTTTCTGCATGGACTGTACTGCCTTAGTAAGAAGAATGTTATGTGAGTAGCATATGAAGCTGATGTACCAATTCACATGCTGTCTGCAGTCACCTGGCCTGGTACTCGCTATCAAGCTTTAAATTTACTTCCTCCAGGGGCCAAGAACTGCGAATCCAGCTGTACTTCATGTTGTCCGTGAGCGCTTGCACGCTCCATAGTTTTTAACATCTTATTTTATAGATAAAATGGCAGGGAATACTTGTGTTTTTTTTTTGTTTTTTTTTTTTAGATTTTTAACAAGTCGATTTAAATTCTAATTTCGGCTTTACAAAATATACCATCAAAGAAACAGTTCAAAATTTGTGTGTAATAATGATTGGTCAAAATTTGTTAAAGGTGTTGTATTTAAAATTTCCAGTGCACCAAACCCCAACTCTCAACTCTATATGGCCTTAGAGTAACAAGTGATTTTATATTATGGTATGCGCAGAAATTGCTTAGCTTCTAATAGCCATAACTAAGTAACTAATTTATAAATACAGTAATAATAAAATACAGGTCTCCTTATTTGATGCCTACTATTTATAAAAAAAATTTGAACCTTCTACGAAAAAGTCGTGTTTCACAGGTGTGCAATTTGACGTGGATTGACCCTATTGTGAAGTTTAATAATAATAATTGTAGTGTGGATTACATGTTTTAAAATGCCAGTGATCCAGACATATATTATACAGTTGAACCTGCTTTATATGTAACTCAGTTCTACATAATTCACATTTCTAGTTAAATTTTTGGAGGTCCCGTCAAAGTGTAAATTAGAAACGTGTTAATAAAACCTAATTTATACATAATTCTCTTATGTAATTTGCAGTTATACATACTAAATTTCAGTGAAATGCAACTGAGTTTTATGTAATTATATACAAAGCATACTGCATACGTTATCTTAAAAGAAACTCGCGGCGTATCTTCCTTATCTCTGTTGGCGAAAACCTAACCTGAACGGTTAGCTTTCAGCACGACAATGTTGTGCCAACACACAAGAGGTACACATACACATTTTCAGTATCTGGTGTTTACTGTTAAACAATGGTTTTGTCTTTCAGTTCTCAGTTGTTTTTATTCAGCCCTGGAGAACAGAAAAAGGACATTTTGTACACTGCATCAGAAAGAAAATTCATACAAGAAATGGAACTTAATCCACAAAAACCAAAAACTGAAGTTGTTTCAGAATTAGGAATTGCTTATACTATGATGTGTACAGTCATCAGTAACAAAATGAGGTGTATGCAGTTAATGCAACAAAGTGAAACAAGCCAAATTGACTGATTTCTTTAAAGCAGGACCAAGTTCAAAATAATGTTTTCTTCATACATATCTTTGTAAAATTTTACACATGTATTCTCACTGTATTCCTTTTTTTTTAAAAAAAATATGGTAAATTATCAAATTCTCAGTTGTAAGTAATTCTGAGTTACAAGTCATCTTCCCTCTTCCCCTTGATATACCTATATGTCAGGTTCAGCTGTATTTTCATAATAAAATGTTTAGTTTTATCCACACCACATTAATGTGTTCTTACTGTAAAGTGTAACAATAATTATGGTATATATTTCATGTTTTAGGATACTAATGCAATCAGCAAAATATTTTTAAGGACATGTTTAGGTTTAGTCATACTACAACTTAATATGTTTATGTTCCTAGTGTGAACTTTAATTATAATTGTAGCATGTTTTAACATATCGGTGATCTAGCCATAAGATATTTTTTTAATATAGTGTCTTTCTTTTACCACAATTTAATTATGTTTGTGTTCTTGATGTGAAGTGTATTTATAATGGTAGTTTATATATCATGGATTAAGATATTATGCAATCAGCTGAAATATTTGCATGACAGAATGGTCAGTTGTAGCTGAACCACAACCTGTGTTCATCTATATTCTTGTTATGAAGTGGTACTCTGTCACTGAAATTATGTTTATGGTTTTGATTGTTCAAACTTGGATATTGTAGGAAAGCAGCTTTAGCATCTTAATTCTGATTTTGCTTTTGAGTTTGTTTCTGCTAAAGCTACTTTATTGTGTTGAATATTTTAAAATTTACATGCTTTTCATTTTTAAATCACAGGCCAAAACAAATTTGGTGCCCACACTTGAAATATTCCATGCAAAAAGCCTCAAAAATGATTATGGTAATTTCCAATGTTAACTTGCACCAAAAGTGCATCATTTACACCATTACAAGATCTTCAACTCTCCTGTGTGTCTCTCTCCTATAAAAGGCAAGACTACTCTTCAGAAACATTTTGTAGAATAATCAGATGTATCCACGGATTGCTTTTCTGATGTTCCTGTTTCAAACTTGGGCACTTCATCTAATATTTAAGAAAAGGATTCACATTCCTTAAATTTGTTGTAATATGCAAGGAATGTTTGTTGATTAAAAGATTCTTAATTCATGGTAATGTGCAGTTTAGAAAATGAATATTTTAATCTCAACGAAATTAAAAAGATATATGAAAGGAATTGCATTAAAAGAAATGCTACTCGTATTTGAAATCTTATACTGATGGGCTTTCAGTGCTGAATTTTTTTACGTTTCCTAACAGTGTCAGTAAAACAGAAAAGAAACTTTTCATTTAGGCAGTTTGTGTATGCATGATGTACGATATTTGAGACAGGTAGTGAGAAATATATTAATATATTTTTTGATTCTTCAGAAGTTATAACACTAAACGAATTTTCAATGTTTAACTGAAGCTGAATGTTTAAGCAACAGATTTATGTATAAGATTATTGAAAACAGAAAATACATGGTTTACCTTAAATAGTGTTAACTCTAGCTATGTAGAATGGACTTATTTTACACTGCTAAATCCTGCTTTATAATATAACAATTGGACAAACATAAGTCAACTTACTCCAGATATAAATTATAATAATAATACTGGTTTACACAGAACTGTGCTCATGGCAACCAGGCTGGGAGTAATATAGTATGTACAAGCTCCTAATTATTTATATAGGTTCATTAAACATGAACGGTCACTGGATTATGCAAGAAGTTAAATAACCAAACAAAATATTCAAAGATGGAATTAAAAACACCAAAGTATACTGAACACCAAACTGGCTAAAGGAAAAACAAAACAGCATTATTAATACCCTAAATTCTTGTAATACGAATCTAGCTGGCAAGTAATAATGAAATTGTGTACACCCATAAACATCACAATTTTAATAATGCACATTTATTGGTTCTCAAATGTCTTGCTATTGTGTGCACAGACTCTTTAATCTCTGCTGTGATCCAGTGTTCATGCATTGCTCTTACTAGTTTTCTATTCTCTACTGTAAAATAGGGAAAAAAATATTTGTTTTGTAGTTTTTAATATTTCGGGAAAATATATTTAGTTTTGTATTTGAATCTGATCCCCTTTTTTTTTTTAATAATTCTTTATTGCCTATAGACTTGTATACAAGTTTCAGACGTTGTCAAAATTAAATATTTACATTTACACATACAGATGTACATAAACATGTCTACAGTTCATCAAGAGAATAGAGACAACTCCCTTGTATATGTCTCCCTAATCTGTACTATTAGGGCCCTCTTTTAACATTTATAGAGTAGTTTCACAAATTACTTTGGTTTTATGTAGTTTATTAACAGTGTTGGTGATAACATTATGAATTGTTTTAACTATAAGTAGTAATACGAATAGGCTCATTTATTAACATATTTAATAGGCCCAAATGACTGTTGTCAAAGGGCCCTTAAACTCACCCACCCACTCATTCATATTTAAATTAAATACATTTAGTAAACATTCAAATTTAACTTTTATTCTACAATTTTTTTAATATGTACATTTATATCACTTAATATTATGATATTTGTTTCCTTTATAAACACAAGTGTCTCCAGTAATAGTGTTAATTTCTCAAAAAGTATAGCATCACCATTTGAGGCCATAAATGCCAGAGAATTATATTTAGCTTAGCCCATTTCAAATAAATACTTGCTAACTCAATTTGTCCTTATTTAAAGATGTAAGAGTAATATTTTCATATGTACTGGTAAAAACTTGATTTATAAAAATGTCAACACCACCCCCTTTTTTTTCATTTTAACAAAATATTGCTTGTAATAAATGTATTGAATGATTCATATTCCCTTAACTCGTGTTCAGTTAGAATTGGAATACCAGGTGCCTGTTCATTATATATATGTTGAAATGATAAATTTTAGTGCAAAGTATTTGAACACTTTGATGTGTGAACTTCAATGACATACCATGCACATACCTATCTGAAAGGCTCCTTAGTTTCTTGTATCCAGTATTTCAACAACATTTCTTACCCTATACACACAATTTTCTGACTTTTACATTTAATGCCTATAATAACAGTAGCTATAGTTTAACATGCCTTTCTCTTCTGTAATCGATTCAGATGCCAACCATGTTCTGTATACATGCCTCCTTGAATTAAAAGTATTTATTAAGCTAATATTTATCATATGTTATACTCATTGTGGATGTATTTGCATTTATAGATTTTCTTGGTTGTCTTAAGTAGTTGGGATCTGATCATGTCTAAGAATTTTCACACTGAAGCGTGTACAAGGTATACAAAGTACTTTTTTGTGACCTGTGAATGCCTCTTCTATTGGGTTTGTAGGCTTTCATGGCCAGTGTTGGTATTAAACAAATTCTCAGGCTTGTAGGCTGTGTTGCACTGGGCTCTTTCTTCCCAGATAATTCCTCTATGCCTGTGGCAGATTTCTTCAGTGGCACTAATATAGTCAAAGTGTTCTCAAGGAAGTTTCACCAGCAGCAACTATGGCTGCAGCTCGCTGGGCAACTGTTTATACCAGCAGCAAGTGGGGTGCCCTAAGGCAGACAGTAGACTCTACTTGAGTAGGAGTGCTGTGTTATATTGTCATCTGTCTCAGGCTGGATGTTTCACTTCAGCTTTCATCATCTGTGTTTGTCACATTCTGTTTAGTTTTACAACTTCCTTCCTGTGAAAGTTATTATGATGTTCATGAATTTCAGTGGCTTTACAGTATAAATTGTGTATGATAGTTGGAAAGTTGATGACAGGATATCTGCATTTGCACATTTGGTTTCTTTCTTTTAGTATGGCATGTTCTGCAATTGCAGATTTGTCAGTTTATTCCAGGCAACAATTTCTCTTGTGTTTATTGCTGCACATTTGATGCTTCTTTGGGTGGTGACTGTGTACCCTTTACCACACAAGCATGGTAACCTATGTACTCCCACAGTAGACAGAGGATCTCTGGAATCATTTGCTGAATGGAAAGTATTACAGTTCTATCTGGTTGGCTTGTGAACAAATGAGCAATTACTTGTTCTGAGTAGCAGTTTACTTGAAGTGCTAGGTCTATATATGGATTTTCCTGGTATAGAAGTTGTGGTTCACAGATGCTTATAGCTCGTTCCACAAGTGTCTTGATCATAGCTTATTTTTGCCCCGGATGTTGGTTAGAATTCTTATGAAAGTGGGTGAGTGGGTATGCGGTATTCTTTATGGCCCAAGACAACATTAAAACAGGTTGACTCTTTCACAATCAGCATCCAGTATAATATTGTATATCAGAAGACTACTTTTAGTGATTTGAATGTGACTATTATAAACTCGTAGTTTAATGTTTGGTTAGTTTTATTTTTATGTAGTGTATGGTACTTATAAGAGATGAATTTGTTGTAATATAGCATGCAATTCAGTGTGTGAAATTGTTCTTATGGTAAATGAATATGTATTATGCCTTGTTCATAAGGTGTAGCTTTTATGTGCATGTATATTGATAAGTTGGTATGATTTTTCCATAATATGTTTTGGTTAAATATGTTTATGAATGGTAACTAAGTTGATTGCAGGATATAAAGTAAATTTAAAAGGGGCAACTCAAGGTATTTGTTATATCTTCATGGAGCAGTTACCTTTATGGTCTTTGCAGTTTGAATCACTTAAATTAAGAAGGCCATGTCATACCTTGTTCAGTTAAGTTTTCAAGTATTTGCTAACTAAATTCTTAGTGAGACCATTCTCCTTCTGAGGGAGATACAAAATACACATGGTACTGCCTAGAGATTGTATGCAGGAAGTGTAAGCAAATACAACAGTGTCACCTCTGAAACCACATAATGTGTGTGAAGGTGATAACGTGAAGGAGGAGATGATGTAAATCAGAGAGTAGACTTAATAGCATCTTACAGAGAAAATGTAGCAAAATTATGTCCAGGCTTCAATATGTCTTTTGTGAATCCATTGTGGACTACACTCTCAGCATCTGCACATTTTCAATAGTTCTAGTGGTTCTATATCTTGTGCAAATCATTGCATCACTCTTTCATGGAACAAAGATTGCAAGCCCTGTAACTGCTCCGTTGGTTGTGTCTCTGTTAAACTGTGATCAGAATCATAGATCACTAATGCTTGGTAGCTAGTTTTCTGTTGGAATCACTCACTGCATTTGACTATACATGGAAATCAGATTAGTTAGCATCATGCGTTACAAAATAAGAACATTCTGTTCATTAATTTGTTGTCCTTTAAAGTTGTGTTGACTTAATGTAATAAATGTATTGTGTATTGTAAAACTGGAGAGTTAATCTCATGATTATTGCTCTTCATTATTGTAAAGTTTGGTCTTTTGGAACAATGCAGCTTATTGGGAAGAATAGTTTACAGGGAAATAAGTGGTTCCTTAAATTGATTTCTACCTAGACTTGTTTTTCATATCCTGAAAAAAAATATTTCATTTAGAACTATCTGTGTATGTTCTATGAAGTTAGCTTCTTGTAAATTAGGTTTTGGCGATGAAAGCATTTCGGAGGCAATGATAACATGCATAATAATGGAAATAAGTAATAAATGCATAACAAATTATTTGATAAATTTTATACAAGAGAATTTTGCCAATAAACATTGGATTTCTAAATGTAACACAGTTTCTTGTGTCAGAATAATGTGGTTGCATTAGATCAGGCATACCAATTTGTGACCTGCAGTGTCATTCTCCTTCTCTCCTCCTCCACCATTGTGTGTTACAGGTGGTCATACTTTATGGTGACAATGCTAAGAGAATAGAAGTTCCTTGAATGATAGGCAAACTAAAGAACTAAGCAGGGGTTAGGGTTAAACTTCACATCTTTCCGTTAGCACCTCTGCTTTAAATAAAAAGTATCCAGAAGGAATCCACAATGTGATATAACACAGCATATGAGAAGAAAGAAAAGTTAAAAGAAGGAAGAAAGGCACTTTGAAGAGACATGGCTAAGAACTGGCAACCCTGCCTACACCTTTCCAAGTGTTATTGTGAATGAGTAGAACAAACCCTTAATTCTGAAGTTATGGTTATGTAACTTCTTAATCATTTGGAGGATAGAGTTAAATTGAGGACTTAGAAGCAGAGCTTTTAAGTGCACATATCATTGAGAAAAATGAGTTTAAAGCATGGGCATCGCCAAGGGGGAGCAAGGGGGGGCCGTCGCCCCTCCCTTGAAGTTGGTCAACTTAAATTGCAATCAATTACTGACTATTAAACTACTATTTTAAAAGATTAATTTTTATTTAACACACATTAACATGGCTATATGCAACGAATATTATAAATTTTGACAGTAAAATAGCGAATTAATATTATGATTGCAAATTTCAAACATGTGCCCCCCCCCTGGAAAAATGTCTACTGATGCTCATGGTTTAAAGTTAGACTGAAATAATAAACTACATGTAAAGCTGTCACTCTCAACCCCTAAGTTATTTGATAAATCACATTTCAGAATGTTCCATTTGCAGTTAAAAGTTGCATATTGTGTGAGTTGTGTTTTCAGTTAGATCTGTTTGTAATAAAAGCACACTTACTTTCATCCCTTTATCATAGAAGCGATATTTAAAATTATTAATAAAAGTAAAATTAATATAAAAAAGTATTGTTTCAGTGAAACTTGCTTATTACTGGGGCTAGGATTTTGATACCCTAGAAAATACTAAAAAAATGTAGTTATGACCTAAAAATCTCAAAAAACAAAATAAAAAAAGCTCTATAAAATGTATAAAATGCCCTTAAAACTGAAAAACGTTATTTTAATGTCAGTTTAAGGGAAATTCAAAAATATACAATTTAAAATAATGCAGTTAAGCAAAGATCAAGTTAATGCAGTTACACAAATTAAAAACAATATTCTATGAGAAATTGATTTATTTTGGAGGAAAATATTAAGTATTCATTTCATCATTCCCAAATTGCAATGCATAACAAACAACATTTGTACATTTTCAAAAGAAAATGGCTGCCTCTTATCTGCTAACAAAGCCTTGAACATCGAGAAGCTCCTTTCCACTTACACTGATACACAAGGAGCATACTTAAACTATGTCACTTGCTTCCATGTCTCCTGGTAATTCTCCAATAGAAAAGTTCCCACCCCACAGCACATCTGCAACTGAAGACAATGTAGCAAACTCTATCTTTATTCAAAATGAGCATTACCTTTTTCACTACAACCTTCCCCACATTCAGATTTCACATTTTCTATGTTACTAGCTACTTTTCTTCACTAAGTCTGTGCTCCACTAACCTAACTCCAGGTTTTTCTAAGCAAATTATAGTACAAGATACGAATCCAAAATTTGACTTCATGTAAGGGCTGTAAAGAAAGTAGTGGCAACATAGTCCCCGCAGTCGCAAGAGAGCGGGTAAGAGCCTATAGGATATGGGAGCAACCAGGTGACTAGGGTCGATGTGTGGTGTGCATTGGTCGGGCTGCCAGTTGGGAATGTGCTGTTGCTGTGTAGTATTGAAGTGAACACTGTCAAAAGCATGTTTACCAAAGATGATCAGCATTCGTGGCTTAAAATCGAGGTTGCCCATGGCAAAAATGCATCAGAATGTCATCAAGGATTACATGAAGCTTGTGGCGAGAATGCATTACTCTACAGAATGGTTGAACAATAAGCCAAGGCATTTGGTGTGGGCCGGACTGAGATTGTGGATTTGCACAGCACAGGTCCGTCGTCCATTCCTCAAGATCAAATTGACATCATGAGTGGTCTCGTCGCTCTGGACCATCGATGGAACTGTCCATCAGTTATCCTCAGAGGTTAGTCTCCATCATCAAACAGTGCAGCACATCCTGACGAAATGTCTCCACCTGAGGAAAACTGTGTCCCATTGGGTTCCACAATGACTCACAGAGGTACTGAAATGGCACCGGTATCCATTGGCTAGCGTCCACCTGGAGAAGTACCGCAATGAAGGAGACGCATTTGTGCAGCATGTTGTTGCCATTGATGAGACATGGGCAGTTGCAAACAATGTCCAGCTGTTATTGCAATGGTGGTGTTGGGAGATCTTGAAACACCTGGCATACTCGCCAGACATGACTCCTTATGACTTCGACTTGTTTCTGAATTTGAAGGAACCCCTCCAATGCTGCCGATTTCCTGACACAGCATCTGTAGGGCACTCCGTTGCAGTCATCAACAGAGATCGCCTTGCCAATGGTCCGCAATGGTTGCCCTACATTTGTTAAAAGGTCACGAACTTTGCAGGTGATTACATTGAAGGAATGTAATGCAATTGTACCTGCGAGTTCAATACTATTGTGTTCTATCAATGTTGCCACTACTTTATTTACAGCCCTCACACAAAACTTAATTGCAAGTTCTCCATCCGAAAGAAGTTCCCAAGCAACATTGATAGAGAATGCATCACTACTATCAAACATGTCAATGAATATTTTCACAGCTTTTATGTTCTCGCAGTAGTAGTTGCATGCTTCTATCCAGGTCGCCCATTTGGAACAGCTGGGGATGGAGGCACAGGAACATCAGTGGCATCAGACTTGAATGTTGCAACTTGAGAAAGTGCCTTCAACAAGATTCTGTTGAAGCATCATATTAGCTGGCCTCCTTAAGGAAGCTGGCTCTGCAACTCTGCATAAAGCATGTGCTAGGCACATTACATGCACCATCATCAAGTAAGAACTTTAAGGTAATTAGCAGCTTTTACCCTCTATGGTGCAGTGTTGGTCAACAAGAGTATGTTGTCATGTAAAATGCTATCAGGATATATTGAATCCATAGTCCTGTCAAACATTTTGCTGATCGTTGAAATTTTTTTTTTCTAATTGCTCACATTTGATTAGGAACTGTTGTCCTGAATCACCTTGTTCCATCGTGCCTACCACAACATTTTTCACATAATGGCCTAGTGAGTCTGTACTTTCATCCATACATATCCAATTTTTTTTCCTGACACTTTTTACCTCATTTCCTGCATTGTTCTTTGGAAGAATCTATTAATGTAATTCTTAAAGTTGAAGAATCTAGTAAACACTTTCCAGTATATTTTTTTAGGAAGGTGCATAGCTTGGGATTATTCACTTTGATCAATAGAATATCTGGACAAACGGATGCTACAGAGTCGTTCAAAGAAAAGTGAACATTTTGTGTGCTGTATTTTTACCTTCAAGCAGTTGTAGACCTCGAATATTTGTCTCTCTTCATATGTTGGTCTACAATAAACTTCTTTTTGGCCCTCACTTTTACTTTGCAAACTTTAGAGAAAAGTATATTCCCATCCATGGAAGAAATTTCTTCACCATAACGTGAAACCAAATTGTGTATCTTGTGATCCCTACTTCGTTTTACTTTAAACATCATGAAGTTCACACTTCAGTTCTTTATATCAGGGCTTATGATATTACTCCGAAGGTGTAAAGGGAAGACTCCCTCCATAACTACAGTAGCAAGGGAAGTAGGAAACGTGTTCACACCTGCTGAGTAATGTTCATCAGCCCTGATTTATACTGTGTAAAATGCACCTATACTGTACCTGCCATACAGAAGATGTTAAACACAGTGAGTCATCTACTAAGGAGGGCTACTTATTAAGTGTAACTTATTAGTGGTGACTGGGCAAGTTCATTGTCAGTCCATAGAGGGGGAGGAAAATGTCTGCCTAGTTTCCTGAAACTTAAGTATAATTTTAATCTGACACTGCTAAGAACCAAGCAAAATAATTTACTAAGAAATGAAATAGAAAGGACAGAAATGTTCCCTTGCTCTTGAAAACAAACATAAAGGCAAAACGTACCTAAGATACACTTAAATATGCAACAGAATTCCTAAAAAATGCTCTACACCAAAAAATTGGTTAAAAATTAAAAGAATTACCCTAACAAATATGGTTAGTGTAACTTGTTTTACTTTGGAACATTAATATACAATTCATTAATGAATTGCTTGCCAAAATAAAGATGCAAAGTAATCAAAATCCTAGCCCTAGTAATAATATTCCAGACTTAATAAACATATTGGGTTCTGTTAAATAAGATCCAAAATTACAGGCTATTCGATTCAAATAAAAGAAATCAAAGGGTTTTCTGCTTCATTGTGGTAATGCTCATTCTTCAGTTCTAGTAGCGCACTCTGTGCAGCTGAAAGAGAATTACAAAAGCTTGGTGTTTGTTATGGAGGAAATTTAAATATGTTGAATATCATTGATGTTCTGTGGAGATTTGAAAGTCATCTGTATTATATTAGGGCAGACATGTCAATGTAAACATAATTTGGTGACCTTAGTAGTACTCATGGGTATGAGGGTCTCCCAGAAAGACTGATATACACTCAGGTAGCAGCAGTGTTAAATAAAACATTGCAAAATATTGGTGTACAAAGTTGGAAGTGAAAATAAGTTAACTTTTCTTTATTATTGTATTTCTTCCTATTTGTTTTAAAAGTATTTAATTAAATACATTTAGTGATCATAAGGTTTAATATGAATTACAATCATAATGTTATTAACAAAAACAGAACATGAAAACCACAAAAAAAAAAAAAAAAACTAATATGTAGGTATATATATTTTAACCCTTCAATTCAAAGGGAATCAGACTTGCTCTCGCAACAGAAAGTAAAAATTACTGCACATTATAACATCTACTTGTGGCCACACTTTGAACCAGTAAACCATCCCGTCCACCAAGTTGGGGCAAAAGGCGCACTACATCACCACCCTGACACCAGCAAGAGCCTCAGAAATCTAAGAACCAAATAACGGCCGCTGTCAAAAAAATACCTTTCGTCATGACATTCACCAAACTAACCAAGGCTATTCAACAAAATCACCCCAACGTAAACAGTCACAAGGATTATCTGCCGCACCACAAACAAACCAACCCAATTATTAAGAATTTTCACAAATGACCCACAGACTCTACAAGAAGCGCACTACCAAGGGCTCTAAAAATTCAAATTTTCCAAGTTGTTCCGACCCAAAGCAACGACCGGCGCGTCTCTTGTCGGAAATACCAGCAATATGGCCACTCTCTGGAAGACTACCCCAACCACTCTGAATGCTTCTACTGCAGTAACAAGCAACCCACACAGATCTGCCAGTACACCAACTCAAAAGGAAGTGGGCCATATTGCACCACATGTAATGAACCCGACCGCTATACGGAAGAATTCCGATGCCCACTCAGTCAGTAACGACCAGAGAAACAACCCGCCAAAACTTTCCCGCACAATAATCGCCCACCATCAATCCTGCCCCCCGCACTAACCCCGGCACCGGAGTGTCAAATACAACACGACCTGTCCACCATCAGACAGAAAACTAAGATAGCAGGAAATAATCCAAACAATGAGATAATCGGGCCATCCAGAACACTAAGAAAACCCAGACAACTCCGTGAGCTGCACACAACAGTAACCGAATATATGAAAAATCTAGTAGACCATCTAGCCGAGCAGCTGCTGAAGTACATTATAGTCTGGATACAGGTTTCACCCCCCCCCCCCCAGCTTGCCTCCGTAGCGTGGTGGTAACGTGTCTGCTCACCTCCAAGAGGTAGCGGGTTCGAATCTCGCTTAGGCTGTGTTACCCGGATAAGGTCTTTTCCGAGGTTTTCCCTTATCTTGAGAAGTCGAATATTGGGTAACTTAAAAACTTAAAGCTTCATGGACCTTTTGATCATAATGTCACCCATTTCATTCATTCTCTGTTGGATATAACTTTACGTTAGAGCAGTGGCGGCTCGTGACTTTTCGCAATAGGTTTGCAATAGGGTTCGAATTATCGTGGGGGGGGGGGATTTCCCTTCCCGTTAAATGATTTCCCCAACCTGTCAAAGAAGAATTCCTTCCCTGGCAGGAGACACGACGTTATTTTTTTCACTTTCACAGATAGTATGGTAGTACAGCGAATTTTTCACGCACAGGGAGAAGGCGTTCGCATCTTGTCCATCTGGATTTTAAAATGCCCAGAATCTTTCCACTGGCTTCCCATTTGGTAACAGGAAACGAAACACAATCACCATTTGAAAAAGAGATGAAGTGCCAGATGTTTCATCGGCCATTACAGCAATGTACTCTACTTTAGAAATTTCTCCCTTGGTATACGTCAAGCACACACTGGAATAAATTGTTTTGTATTTCTTCCGACGTTCCCCGAGAAACGCAGGCTTGCTTAAGATGTTCTTTCACCGCGGAATCTAGTTCTGCTGTAAAGTTTACCATTCCTTGAAACAAGCCAGCTTTCAGTGAATGTTGACTTTCGCCGTGTCCCCTGAGAGCCAACTCGCATGCTCTGCAGAATTTTATGCAGTTAATTATCTGCGACAGACACATCTGTTCTTAGTAATTTCTTCATTGCGTTTTTTCACGTTACGCCTAAAAGCACTATCTAACTGCTGTGATATATTTTCCTAGAACATTTAGTTCTGATTCCAATTCATATGGACCATCAGCACGTCCACCAAGCGACCGATATCACCACAACCATTATTTGTCCAGGTGCCACTTCTGTCGTTCGCAAACAATAAACATTTCCAACAGAAGAGCCGGTTGGCTACTTCCCAAGCACATACCCACACTTTCATTAAATTTTCTTGTAAGGGTTTTCCCTTTACAATTATTAGTCACCTAAACTAAACAGATTGGTGGCAGCGGTCTGCCTACGTTTTTAATTTTCAGCTTCTTTATCAAGGATAAAATGGAGAGGTTTATCTCCTTTAGTTTCGCAACGTCATTAATTTCCACAATTGCACACATTGAAATTTACTGCCAAGGACACACATATGCATACAGTTCGCTACCAGAAACACAAACCTAACAAATAAAAAATGTAAACATAGTAACAAAACAACTATCCCAAACTGAAGCATTGGCCTTAGTAAATTGTAAAGATCAATTGTATGCTTTTATAATGGTTTAATAAAAAGATGTGCAATGTGTTTGCAACATTAACTTAACTGTCAAGCTAATACAGAAAACGGCTACATTATATTTAGAAACGTAAAGTCGGCTATACCGGTGGCAGGCTGATCAGAACTTCTGCGAAACGAGAGGGAGGGAAATGGTCGTTCAGGAAGGAAATGAATACGACTTGTACGGGAACTCAGTGCGCATGCGCGGTAAGAATCGCATCGCTCGGGTTTGTCGATTGTACCGCATTAACTCACCGTACTCCCAAATACAAGCTAGTCCTTTCCCCCTGCGCACTCTTGCCTAAAAACTTCCTTCGCCAGTCGCAAAATCTGGGTTATGCGTTATGGTGTTGACCGAATGCACTGGCCTCGCGACAGAAGACGCGGGAAGATTAAACGAGCAAGTTTATATAGATGAAAGTTAGACATTTTACCTTCTCGTATAGATACTTATAGAACTAAATACATGTTCATATACAGGAAATATTAGTGGTTGTGCACTTGCGAGCATGAGATCACCCAGGAACCGCCACTGCGTTGGAGGATGTTAATAGAAAAAAACTGATATGAAGTCCAGGGTAATGAGGTCAATTCCGGACACCTCTAAAATAACGCTTAACAAAATAATCAGTATGACCAATATTCACCCACAGCTGGCTGTTTTAATGAGCACACCCGCCAACCCATATCACACTACTACCAGAAACACCGCGCAATTAGAAAATAGCCCAACCCCCAAAAGTAGAAAAAGCAGAGACCCGCGCAATTGAAAAAACCACCTCAAATCTTACACATAAACATAAATGGGATACGCTCAAAGAGAGGACTCAAAGGAGCAATATCATACAATAACACTACAGTACTCTACAAGACAGATAATAACACTACATGAAACCAAACTCATGCCATACCACACATTCCACATCCCACTTTCCAAATCTTCAGACAGAAGTGGCAATCAGGACTCGAGGCGGAGTCATGAATATGGGTACCGTGAAGGGGGATTTTGATGGTTCAACCCCCTTCCCCGAAATTCTTTTGAGTTTTTTTTTTTTTCTATTAAACAAATTTTGACCATTAACCAAGAGGCTTAACCTCTAATTTGCATCAGCTGGTTAGATTACTGAATTTCCGTTCGACTGTAAAAAGGTGGCACATGTGAGAGCGAGCGAATGATAAAGCGAGTGAATGTTGCGGGTGGCATCCGCGCGCGACCACTAAGTGGCAGCAAGCGCGTCAGTCCATAATATGCTCGCTCTCTCGCTTTCTTTTCATCTTGTCAGGAGTAAGACCTACTGTCTCCAGGAAAGAACGTTTATAAAGTGTATGTAATATTGTCATAGTGTTGAAGGGAAAATAAATCACAATGAAACGGTCCAAAACTCTCGAAAACACTATTTTAAGAAACAGAGATGTGAAAGTGAATGTGAAGGCAATTCAGAAAAAACAAGCCGCTGTGCTGTGGGCAACAATGCTATGCTGAAGAGTTGATCCCGAAAGAAAGCAATGCTGTGGTTCAGATTGTAAATGCCAAAACCGTCAACTGTTCTAGTGATCTGGACGTTGGTCTGTATGTAAACAAAAGTGTGTGTGATAAAACCAAAGAAAAGGTAATAAAGACTCCACGGACACTATCTTCTTCGTACAAGTTTCCTGGTGTACTCGGAACATCCAGATAAAATGTGTGTTTTAGTTCCGTATAGAATACGTGGGGAAAGGAGGTCATGAAGAAGTAGGATCTCTTATTGCCCAAGCCTTCACGAAATATAAAATGCTTTTCAAAGCTTTAACTCTCACGAAAAAGTGAATTATCATAAAAGGCCAATGATTTTATCAGATAATTTTCTAAAAGTGTGGGACTGTCTCAAGACGTTGTTACACAGATACATCTCTGCAAATATCTCAAAATCGAGAGAAACTAAAATCCATTGCCAAAATGTTATTATTATGTTGTGGTCAAAAAAAAATTCGCTCCGGGGAAGAACAAATTCGGGGAATGAGCTGCAAAAAGACGAAAACTGTCAATGACGGGAATGTTCGTGCCTTTCTAAGTTTTCGCGTGGAAGCTGGAGATGAAGTACTTGAACATCATCTAGAAATTGCTCCATCTGTGGCAAAGTATGCGAGTCCAGGAATCCAAAATGAACTTGTCAATATTTACGGTGCTGTGATTAAACAGTAAATAATAAAGTCAATAAGGCCGAGTGTTTTGCAGTACCTGCTGACGAACCACTGATATAGGAAAGATAGAGCAAAGGCCATTATGCTTAAGATACGTAGATGAAGGTGCAAAACGTATGAGAGAAGATTTTCTAGAATTTGTACCAGTGGAAGATCTCACAGATACTGGCCTTGCAAGGGTTATTGCAAGTCTTAAGCACAATGAAATTAATATACAGCACGGAAGGTACTGCTTCGGCCACAGGTTAATCAGGGATTCTACATAATCAGTGCAATATGTTCAATATAATTTTTGTCAAGAAAGAATCTTTTCGCCGAAAAAAAAATTGTGTCAAACATTATAGCTTCTTGACAAATGGATATAAATGGTTCATTATTTCGCGAACTATTCCGCAAACATCGTGAGAACAACGCTATAATGCCTTTTAATCTTAATTCGAATGAATTTAGCCACAATTTAATGTTAAAGTGTCATGCAAAATTTAATTTCTACGCGAAATGTGCCAACGTCGTGGGCCACGGGAATCTCACTGGTCGCGTGCTCTCACAAGTTCGTGTCCCTCGGGGTGGGGAAGCACCGCTTGGCGTTTGGTGTGAAAGGGAGTGGAAGGAAAGGGAAGCGGTAAAGCACAATTGTCTGCAAGAAGTAAGAATTTGCCTCGTGATCACGAATCCCTTCACATCAAGCGAGTACTTAGACATGGTGCTACTAATTTAAGGGGGAAAGTCCCCTTAAGAATAAAAAATTAATAAACAGATAGAAAAGTAGACAAAATACAATAAAAACATAACATTGAGATCACATAAATAAAGGCAGATGTTCCCATTCCCGTCGTCCCTTATCTAGCAAAATAAGCCACACTTTATCTCCAACTCTTCTTAAAAAAAAAAAAACAAACAAACAAACAAACAAACAAAAAACGAAGAAAAACAACATAAAAATAATATCGCCTCTTGTGAACTGAAATACGACTCAGTATTAAGATCTTTAATTAAGTAATAGTAAAACCTAAATAAACACCATATAATCGGCATAAATGGCATACATTTGCAGTATTTCTTGCATGTATTTAGACAGGATTATGGAATTTATTTCAAAATGCTGACTGGTAGTCGTGTTCTGTGTTAAATAGGACTGTCTTCTACAGTTAACTACTATGCCCGACTACAAAGGGAAGCCATAGAAATTGTAGCGGGATAAATCAAATCGATTGCTAAAGCAAATTCTGAAATAAAATATTCGCCAACCGATCATTCCGTGTAGCTAACAGCTGTGTATCAGCTAGAGTTTGCTCCAATTCAGGGTAAAACAATCATTAGTGTGAAGACGCAGACAATTCTGGACAAAAGACGAAAAATCCTTATACTTAGACTTATTTTATTGAGGGAAAAAATTGCCTGGTGCCGGTACAAACGGGCCCAGCTTACAGGCTAAAATTAACATTAAATACACTTTACAATATTTACACATTTTGCCCATCACACGCGCACACACACACACACACACACACACACACACACACACACACAGACTCGTATATACATATTTACACACACTGCACTATATACACTTCACTATTTACAGTTTTTCCGCAGTTTTCCTGTGAGGCCAGGTTGCAGCTCCTGTGGCGTTTCCGAGGCACAGACCTCTTCCGGAGTGTGTGGTCTAGGGCCTGGGTTGCATGGGTGCGCATCAGTCGGTGAGCCATGCAATGTCTAGAACATTTTATTTCTAGCATGTTTACGATGCTTTGGCTCGCCCTTGCCAATGTTGGCAATCACGTCATTTTGGTGATTCCTGATGCTCACCCACGCGATAGTGGCTCTTTTTGTTATTGCCTCGGGAATGGATGGGATCCGGGTTTCCTGGTGAAGGGTTTGGTTAGTGGTTAGGATGGGAGCAGAGAGGATTTTCCGGAGGGAGAGGTTTTGGAGGGTTTGGATAGTCTTCAGGGCGGTTCTTGAGGCGTTTGCCCAGGCCACATACGCGTATAGAACCACTGACAGGATGAAAGCTTTATACAGGACGAGTTTGGACTCCAATTGTAGCTGTTTGCTGCGGAAGATGGGGGCGCATAACTTTAGTCGCTGTCTGCCTTTGTTGGCGCTATTTTTTATGTGGGTGGACCAGCACATTGTGCGGTCCAAGCTAACCCCTAAGTATTAAATTTGCCGACGACAATGCAATACCTGACCACCGACCGTTAGGTCCATTGCCAAAGTGTGATGCTGCTTAGGGAAACGAATCAGCTGGCATTTGTTGGGATTAATTTTAATTTTCCAGTCATGTTGCCATGAGAGGAAGTTGTTGACATAACGTTGCATTTCTGCAAGGCCGAAACGTGGATTTCTATGGTGGTTGTATATTGCAGTATCGTCAGCATACATGGCGACCTTACATCTGGCGTCCTGTGGGAAATCGTTAGTGAATAATATATACAGAAAGGGTGACATGATTGCCCCTTGTGGGACGCCAGCCCGCATCAAGCGCTCCCGTGAGGAGGAGTGGCCCACTTGGACGTAAAGCTGCCGTTTTCCTAGAAAATTGTGCAGCAAGTATAGATAATCTTGAACAGCCGGGAAATTGTGGTGCAGTTTGTAAATAAGGCCATTGTGCCAGCATCGGTCGAATGCGGCTTCTACGTCCAGAAATAGCGCCAACGTTGAAGCCCCATTGTTAAATTGCTCTGTTACGTCATCAGTACCTACACCCACACACAATCCCATCCCACAGTTTCAAAAACCTAAGATCCCACAACACCAAAAGACAGCTACAAAAACCCGCCCCTCTCCCCACCCACACCCAGCAATGCCAGGTACCTCCTCCTCAACAACAACAACAACAACAGCAACACCCAGCATACAATCAACAGAAAACCAAAAACCACCCAAGATCATCATCCCGGATGTCCGCCGGACTGTGAAAGTACTACAGACCCTAAGGAACTCTCTTCCGAACGGGTCCTACAAACTTCAGAATACGAGGGACTGCCTAAAGCTCTTCCTCCAGAGAAAGCAAGACGCCACCCCCACCATGCAGCTCCTAACAAACGCCGGTGTGGAAAACTTCAGTTTCACACCCAGAAGTGATCAACCTCTGCGGTACGTCATAAAACGCTTGCCTGCAGATCTGCAAGTGGACTTCGTCAAAGAGGACTTAGAACTGAAGGGCTACACCGGTGTGCAAGTTAGGCAAATGGTTTCCCGCTGCAGGCCTCTACCAAATTTTCAGGTAAACTTGTCTAAACCCACTGAAAATCAAAAGCTTTTGCAGGAAAGAGAGGTGTGCCACATGACGGTCACCGTGGAGGTCTTTAAAACCTCCCAAAATATCACCCGGTGCTACAATTGCCAACAGCAAGGACATACCTTTAAAATGTGCAGTATGACTTCCCGGTGTGTTCTTTGCGGTGACTTCCACCGCCTAGCTGACTGCCCAAAAAAGGCCAAGCAGGACATTGTACCCCACTGTGACAACTCTGGGAAGGCGCATCCTGCCAGCTATAGGGGGTGTGAGACATTTAAAATGCAGCGTCACCGCCGTCAACTGGCAGCCGCAGCCAGGAACTCTCCTGGTACTCAACCAGGGCCACGCCCCATCCTCTACCCGGCCCTGGTCAAATACCGCCGGAAGGCAAATGGTCCCGAATGGTCCCCGTCCACAACCTTAGCCGTCACAGGCACCCACCAGCGACCTGGGAGGTTTAAAAGATATTTTCAGCCTTTTCAAGGATTTAAAACTCCCAGTGCTATTAACAAAGTTGCGGCCCATAATCGCAAGATTAAAAAGCTGCAACAGTACCATGGAGAAGCTGGAAGCCATCATATGTTTGGTAACCACTCTCTTCGAGTAAATGGCAACTTCAAGGGTAGACATAACTTTAACCCGCGCGCTCCTGTGGAATGCAGATGGCATCCAGAGGAAGCAACACGAACTTGAAAATTACCTGCGGCGTAACAAAATTGATATCGCATTCATTTGCGAAACAAAATCACAACAAGAGCACACTTTCGAGCTCCAGGGGTATCAACTCTTCCGGAATGACAGAATTGGCAGACAAGGGGGAGGGACTGCTATTTTGCTCAGAAACAATATTACTCATGCTTCTGTTGCGCTACCTGGAATGGCAGCATTAGAGTGCACAGCACTTAAAACATGTGTAAATAATCAAATGGTGATGCTGGTAGCGCTTTATCGGCCCTCCAACTAGACAGGTTTCATACGTGACCTCGAACAGATCCTCGCTTTAGAGGAGCACGTTGTAATTGCAGGAGATTTCAATGCCCGGCACCCCTGGTGGTTTTCTCGCATAGCAAACGTGGCTGGAAATCTCCTGGCTGAACTTATAACGGAAAATGACGACATAGAGGTACACCTTCCCCCAGATACCACATTTTGGCACAGATCAGGGCACTTTGACCCTGAAATTTTGGACTTCGTTTTAACAAAAACTGCGACACCTTTAATTAACTTTACAGTGTATCACAGCCTGGACTCCGACCACCTTCCCGTGCATTTCGACATACAGGGTGGCATTTCAGCCGGTGCCTCTGGTCCTCGAAGGAGGGCTGAGACCGACTGGAATAAGTTCACCGTGGAAATGCATAGGATGGCGCAGTTGTACAATAGCGAGGCAGACATAGATGTCTCCGTAGAAAACTTTACTGTCTCACTACACACGGCCAAGAGAAGCGCTACCACTAACACCACAAGACCACCCGGTTTCTGCACGTACCCCGAGGTAGAGCAACTCATTGCGCGCAGACGACGCTTGACAAGACTGTGGCGGTATACCCGCCAGCCTGAATACAAAATGCTAGCAAAATGGCTACGCAATATCATTTGGCATCAAATCAAAATTAACAAAACTGAACAGTGGGAAAACAAAATGCTGAGTACCACCCATTCGGACTCCTTCTTGTGGAAATTATTAAAGGCATTTAAAGTCTCCACGAGCGTCAACTCCGCAACTGAGGCGCTGCACACTCATGGCGGCCTGCACTTCTCTGAAGAAGAGAAAGCCGAGGTCTTCGCTGACTGTCTTGAAGATAGATTCAGCGAAAACCCAGTTTCCAACCGTGAATTAGAACGGGAGGTACAGACATGGGTACAAACCTGGGTGGCGCGGAAGCAAGAGCAACTATTTTTTTTTTTTTTTTAATTAACGTCCTCCAACATTGTGTCATATCGGACGAGAAAGCAAGAGCAACGGTTACCCCTAATAACACCGCAGGAAGTTTACAAGCTCATTAGGAAATTACCTAATGGTAAAGCTGCCGGCCCAGACAAAGTGACTAATGAGGAACTTAAGCATCTCCCAAGAAAAGTTCTGGTGCAACTGACCAAAATATTTAAAGCCTGTCTGCAGCAAGGCTACTTCCCGTCTACTTGGAAACGAGCCAAGGTAATCATGCTTCCAAAGCAAGGAAAAAGCACCAGACAACCGCAAAATTACCGCCCCATTAGTCTCTTGTCTACTATTGGTAAATTGCTCGAAAAAGTTATACTTTCTCGACTCCAAAAACAAGTTTCGGCATCTCATGAACTCTCAAATTCACAATTTGGCTTTCGAAAAGGACATTCTACAGACTTACAGCTTCTCAGGCTAACAGATGACATAACAGAGCAATTTAACAACGGGGCTTCACGTTGCCGCTATTTCTGGACGTAGAAGCCGCATTTGACCGGTGCTGGCATAATGGCATTATCTATAAACTGCACCAAAATTTCCCGGCTCTTCAAAATTATCTACATCTGCTGCACAATTTCTTAGAAAAACGGAAGTTCTACGTCCAAGTGGGCCGCTCCTCTTCTCGAGAGCGAGTGATGCGAGTTGGCTTTCCACAAGGGGCAATAATGTCCCCTTTCTAGTATATATTGTTTACAAATGACTTTCCAGTGGACGCCAGATGTAAGGTCGCCATGTATGCCGACGACACTGCAATGTATAACCACCATAGAAATCCACAATTCGGTCTTGCAGAAATGCAGCGCTATGTCAATAACTTCCTCTCATGGCAACATGACTAGAAAATCAAAATTAACCCCGACAAATGCCAGCTGATCCATTTTTCTAAGCGGCATCACACTTTGGCATTGGACCTAACGGTCGGTGGTCAGATATTGCAGTGTCGTCGGCAAGTTAAATATTTAGGGGTGACCTTGAACCGCACAATGTGCTGGTCCACCCACATAAAAATAGCGCCAACAAAGGCAGACAGCGGCTAAAGTTATGCGCCCCCATCTTCCGCAGCAAACAGCAGCAGTTGAAGTTCAAACTCATTCTGTACAAAGCTTTTATCCTGTCAGTCGTTTTATACGCGTGTGTGGCCAAGGCAAACGCCTTGAAACAGCTCCAAACCCTCCAAAACCTCTCCCTTCGAAAAATCCTCTCTGCTCCTCTCCTAACCACCAACCAAACCCTACACCACGAAACCCAGATCCCATCCATTCCCGAGGCAAAAACGATAAGAGCCACCGTCCCGTGGGCGCGCATCAGAAACCACGACAATTATTTAATTGCCAATATTGACAAAGGTGAGTCGAAACATCGAAAACACGCAAGAATCAAGATGTTTTAGAGGTCACTCGGCTCACCGACTGATGCGCGTCCACGCAAACAAGGGCCCCAGGCCGCACACACGCTACCTCAGAGGCCTGCACCCCAGGGAACCAGTCATGAGCTGCAACCTGCCCGCCCAGAAAAACCGCGGAAATGTGTAAATAGCGTGAGTAAATAGTGTTTTTAATGTGCGTGTGTGTGTGTGTGTGTGTGTGGGGGGGGGCATATCTCACGATATGCCAAAGTGAAAGCGGGAGTGAATGCGTGTAAATAAAGTGTACATATGTATATAAACAAAAAACAATAACAAAAAAATAGAAAGCAAAAACGCAAGACATTACAAGAGGGAACTGTTCTAGGTGGCCCAAAGACGGCCACTGTATGGGTTTCCTAGAAAACCCATTGTATATAGAATGCAAACCAAAAAATTGTAAATAAAAAATGAAAATGTAAGTCTGTAAGCTGGGCCCGTTGTACCAGCACCAGACACAATTAGTGAATAAACAAATCTGAATCTGAAATCAGATTCTCGCCCATTACGTTGCCGGCCGTTGGAGCAGTAGGATGTGCTGCGGCGGACGCCTTTCCTTATATGCGCGGGGAACGCTAAGTGTGCCCCACGCGGACTTAATACACTAAAACACACACTAAAAAGGTGTCACTGTCACAGTATATAAATAAATAAAAAACTCTGACACACTAAAATTATCACAGATTAAATCTAACACTTTAGCTAGCACCACTATATCCTCTCGGGTGTAACACCGCGAAAAAGTTGAACACTATCCTCCCGGGTGTAACACGGGAATAATGTTTGTAATGCTGCTTGCACTGCCAGTGCACCGGCACAGTTGCGTTAAGCACTACACTTTAATTCCTCCCGGTTTTACTTCGGGCAAAGTGTAGTGCCACGCTTCGGCGCTGGCCGCGGAGGTTGGCCGGTTGTTGGCGGGCCGGTTGCCGCGCTCAGTCACACTCGCGCTCCGTACTGCCGTTTACTTAGGTCCGACCGCTCTGCCTGCTAGTTGAACACATCTTGCGCTCTGATCCGAAAAATTCTTTTGGGCCTTTTGTTAGACTAAGAGGGACACCCTGTGCAGTGAGGCGAAAACCCCTCCTGGAACTCCTGCCACAGCAAGGCATGCCTATAGGTGGGAATTCGGAGCCGCGTGTACAATATGAATTTCCACCAATGACGGCAACTGCGTGGTCAGAAGGTAAGGGTATAGTCAGGGGAAATGAGAAAAGTTATAAAACCAGCGAACACCTCGAGGATTCCTGTAACACACCCTGACATCCTTAGAACACCCCTGCGATATTATTATCAGCGCCGGCCAGTACCGCGAGAAAAAGTCAGTGACAAAGGACAACAAAGGGTATATGGTATGAAGAGTAGCATTTACTGTGGACTGGAATAAACAGGTTTCACAATAACTGTGGTTATTATTTCTTCAACACCCACGAGATAAGATCTCAGCCGAGGTAATCTGTGTAAGAGCTTAGGACGACCAGCCGCAAATGACGCCATCCAAAGTGGGGCTCGAAAGAATCACAACCAGAAGCAACGGACACGCACGCCAACAAGCGTGAAGGAAGACACCACATCAGAAACACACCACACTACAGAAGCGAGAACGTTCAGAACTTCCAGAGCTTCCAGAACCTCCAGAACGTCCAGAACTCCCAGAAGGCGCCGCAGTAAGTCAAAAACAAAATAAAAACTTTAAGTGAAAGTGTGTGGAAAATTACATCTAGCTATTTTCTTACAGGGTAAACAAATATTGTAAGTATAGAATTAAAGACGAAGGGCTTCAATAAGAGGGATTTAAAATAAACAGCTGATAGGGTAGAGTTAAACAGTTTATGACTTTGAGAAGCGGGAAGAATTACGGGAAACCCATTAGTATGGAATGCGAGAATCAGATGTCCGAGGAAGGGCCCACTATGCGTGAAAGTGAAAGGAACAATCCAAGTCATGTAGATGTAGCGGGACTGCTTAGGCAATTAGCTGAAAGTATCAGTGGACTTAAAGGGGAAATGCAGGACAATAGAGAGGAAATATCGAATAGTAATAAAGAAATTAAGAGGGAAATAGAAAATAGCAATAGGGCAATTAGGGAAGAAATGGCAAATAGCAATAGGGAATTACACGTAAAGATACAAAATAAATTAGCGCAGCAACAGGAGGTACTGAAAGACATCAGAATAGGTCAAAATCAGATGCAGTAAGACTTCCTCTTAATCAGGGCAGAACTAAAAGGTACGCAGGCAGAAATAGAACATTTAACGGAGAAAGTGGAAGCTCTTCAATTAGAGAACCTAGATATAAGAAAATTCGTGAGTGATGGGCTGAGGAGAAATTGCATATCAATGGAGAGCAAGATAGATAAAGATCTAGAACTAATCAGGAATGACATGGTTAGGGAAATAGAGTCAGTAAAAAGCTATATGGCGGAAACGCTGGCGCAAATATCCGAAGCCCAGAGCTCCCATAGTGACAAGATTACTGAAAGTGCACGTGACATTGCTGATATGAGGACGCAAATACAGCGGGCCTCTGTAATGGATGAACCCGTTTACACCAGCGTACGTACAGCCATCGCGCGTGCAGAATCAAATAACAGCCATAGTAATGTAAGAGGGACGCCGCTAACAGTGTCACGTGAGAGCGATGTAAATGTCCCATATGAAAGTGCAAACTACATGCAAAACATGCGTTTTCAGTTTTTAAACGAGATAGCTATCCCATCGTGTGATGACGCCCATGACAACCCCCAACAATATATTTTAGACCTAGAAACATATTTCGAGATGAAGTCTGTCCCCGACCAGTTCAAGTTAATGGTTATTAAAAAGGGTTAAGTGGGGAAATGCCTGAATTGGTTTAGGCTCACACTGTGCGACCGAGTCCCTTATGAGCAATTTAAAATGGCCTTCCTTGCCAGATACTGGAGCACCCAGAAACTGTGTAACATAAGAATAAGGGTAAACAATGGCAGATATAATAGTCATAGTGGGGAGAGTATGGTGGACTATTTCCTTAAGCTTGCACAAGAGGCCAAGCTATTAGACCCACCAATCAGAGAGGAGGAATTCATAACCCTCATGGCGTCGCACTTCCCCGAGCACATTAGAAATCATTTAATTGTTGCCAAACTCCGCTACCTCAATGACGCAACTGAGTTGCTAACTGCCTTCCAAGGGGAGAGAACAGAGCGCGCACCTAACACTCAGAGGCAGCATCTCAGTGGGAGCGGGGCATGAACTGCCCCCAATTAACCTAATAGACGACACCAGCCTTACAATACAGGTGACCGGCGCCATGACGAAAGGCCCGACATCCGTTCGGCGGAGGAAATCGCGGATACGACGGTCCGAACCACCATGCCCAAGTAAACCACACCAATGAGGGGAGAATGCATTTCATGCGTTATCGGTGGAACCATAACAATGATAGACAACCAACAAGATGGCAGAACCGACGGGACGACGTTCGTCCAGACGCAGACAACGCCTACCAACCAGACCGACGATATGAGAGTGTAAGTCCGTTGACCTCGAGGGAAAGGGAACAGTGGCACGGTACCGGCCCATCCCAGGATGTAAGGTTCAAGGCCCCCGTAAAATGTACCCAAGAAGCTGACCGGGGTTCTTTAAACTAATAAACGGGGTCATAAATTCTCCGATATGCGCCCCGAACGATGATGAAATAAACAGAAATGAAAAGGAGAGTGATATGGGTCTACCAAATGCCAATAAGGACAGCGCAGAGCATCCCGAAGCTAAAAGGAATTTAAGTAGAAATAGAATGTGTGACATTATGGAGGCGCCTAGGATCGAAATTACGATAGGAGGAATGGATTGTCACACAATAGTGGATACCGGGTCTAATGTGACAGTCTGCAGTCAGGAACTATTCAACAATTTGAAATCGCTTGGGCTGAAACTACAAACACTACCTGTCTCTAATGTATACTGTGTATTGGCCATCGGTAGAAGCAAAACGAGAATAACTCAACAAGTATTGGTAGAGACCGAAATTAAAGGGGTGAAGTTGGATATTATTGCGCCAATTGTGCCAAGGTTGTCGACGGAATTAATTATCGGGTCAGATTTCTTAATGGCCACGAGGGTAAACATAGACTTCGAACGTCAAAGGATGCAGGTCACCGCACAAGAAAAGAGTTTTTCAGTTCCATTCACGCAAATGACAAGAGATGCTAAAGAGAGTTTCGGAGACGGAGAAAATATACAAAATGCAGAATTCTTTGTAGAAAGAATATGCATGAAGAATAATTCCGATGGGAATAACGAGTACGAAAGGGGAAATGAAGAGCTATGGATAGTTGATGATGATAATGATAAACACGGGAATAAGGACGAGGATAGGAATGTCAGTGACATCGAAAGAGAAAGTTATTCTCGCGAAAACCCGTTCGAGGAACAGGTGTTTAAACAGTATAGCATGCCAGTGCAGGAAATACGAGCTCCAAATGAATAGGCAGACGGTAATGCACAGGCAATTATCAAAAATGCGGAATATGAGGTATTTGACTTGGAAACCAGTTTATTGGCCAGGATAGGCCGGGTAGCCAGAAACGTCACTACGTTGGATTAAGATAAAAGATATGCCTTGTTTGAAATACTATTAGATAATATGGAAGTGTTCGAGGATAGAACAGGTTTATGTAACGTGTTTAAATACAAGTGTGAAGTAAAAGACTTGGAGCCATTTAGATATAAGAGCAGAACCATCCCTATGGATTTACAAACAGGAGTAGATAAGGCAATAAAGAAGATGCTGGAGGAAGGGATCATAGAGCCCTCCAACTCACCATACCTCAACCCGCTATGCATAGTGAAGAAACAAAATGGTGACTTACGCATCACTATAGACGCCAGACGACTAAATAAACACATTACGCCCGACAATTACAGATCCGAACCAATAGATAAAATTCTAGCAAGCATCGGGAACAAGAAATGGTTCTCTAGCTTAGATCTAAGGAGCTCCTACCTGCAGATAGAAATGGACGAACGGTCGCGAAAATATACTGCCTTCACTCATAAAGGTAGAGTTCTGCAATTCATGAGATGTCCGTTCGGAGTACGAACCAGCAATGGAGCGTTTCTCAGGGCGATGGATAAGATATTCGGGGAAAAGTACGAACCGTTTATGGCACAATACATCGACGATTGCCTCATACACGATACAAATGTAGATGAACACCTACAGCACATCGGAATGGTGCTAGAGAGGTTAAGGGAATGCGGGATGACCGTAAACCTAGAGAAGACCGAATTCTTTGCATCCCAAGTAAAATTCCTAGGGTACGTGGTTTCGAGTGAAGGACTATCAGCGGACCTGGCCAGGATAGAGGCGATAAAAAACATACCGTCCCCTCGAAATCCCAAACAGTTGAAGCGAATCCTTGAAATGTTACAATACCAAGCCCGTTTCACCTGCAATTATGCGAAGGAAGTTGCTCCGCTTAGGGCATTATTAAAGAAGGACCTCACGTGGAAATGGACCGACGTCGAATAACAGGCGTTCGAAAAGGTGAAAGAACTCTTCGGACGGTCAATATTATTGGAGACGCCCGACATGAATTTGGCGTTCGAAATTTACTGTGATGCATCTAATGTTGCATTCGCTAGCGTCCTGACTCAGCGAGACGAGAATGGGGACCGACACGTAATCGCGACATGCTCCAGAGGTTTGACAAAGGTTGAAGCAATAAGTTGCATCACGGAGAAGGAAATCGCGGCCATCTATTATGCATTACAAAAATTTACACATTACATTTACAATAAACGCATAATAATATACTCGGTCCATGTGAGCCTATCTTTCATTCAACACTGTAAACTGACGAGCACAAAGAGTTCTCGCTATATACACAAAATAACATCATACGATGTTGAAGTGAAACACATACCGGGAAGCGAAAACATATTTAGCGACCTTTTGTCAAGGACCCTGGCAGGTAGAAACATACCGGAACGGTCAATGGACCGGCAGAGGGAAGTAACCATAATGCGCATGGACCTCTCAGTAAACAAAGAATTAACAGCTAAGATGAAGAAAATAAGTGACCTGCAGAAAACGGACCCCAGGCTAGCGAAAAACGCGACGCAGTTGGATCATTGGGAATCAAAGATGACGTCATCTATAAGCGTCAAGGCAGAAACAAGCCGAGATGGACGGTATACGTCCCGGCGTGCATGGAGACGTTGGTCATTAAATCTTACCACAATGTGATGATTCAAGCCGGAAGTGAAAGAACTAGCCTCGCGATACTAGAAAGATGCTACATCCCTAGGCTGCAACACAAGGCGAGGAAGCTGATAGCGGCGTGCAACGTATGCCAGAAAAATAAACAGCTAAATGTGAGATATGACGCTCCGCTACAACCAATACTACGGGAAAAGCTGGGTGCGTTGGCGGCTGTCGATAGCCATGGGCCCCTACCACAAGGTAGAGGAGGACTAAAACACGTATTCGTGATGATCGATATCTTCACAAAATTCGTAAAGATATATCAAATTAAAAAACTGTCCAGCACCATATGCGCGGACAAAATAGTAAACGATTACATACCAAAGTATGGGAAAATAGATGCAGTATTGGCAGACAGCACGTCGGTACATAAAGGAAAAGCTTTTGTGCATAAACTGCATGAGGCAGGAATTAAAATTTATAACTCAACATTGTACCATCCCCAGAGTAACCCATGCGAAAGAGTGATGAAGGATTTATTTCTATTCCTGCGTATCCTGTGCGCCCGTAAACATACTTCTTGGCCAACATACTGCTCATATATCGAGCATATTTTTAATGATGCGCCGAACGCTGTCATCGGATATCCTCCGACGACAATACAACTGGGAACCGAACCCGAACCCATTATAAGGCACATCCCAGGAGCACTAGAGATCGGAGACGCTGAAGAGGAACACGAGAGGATACAAAAAGCGTTCCTTAGAATTAAAAGGCGGGCGGAAGAACGAAAGCGAAAGTCGAAACGCCACCGCCGAAAATGGTCACAAATAGTAGGAGAAAAGGTGCTGGTAAGACGGTACCCCATATCCTCCGCACTGGACAGAACTCTGGAGAGGCCCATGTGAGATTGTGAACCAATTCGGGCCACTTGCATTTGAAATAAGGGAAATAAAAAGCCAAAAGAACCTGGGCCGTTACCACCTTTCACTGCTAAGACCCTTCAGGGAATAGAAAATAAAAACCAAATAGCACGTGAAGCAAGGAAATGCACTAAATAAATAATGAAAAAAATGAATACATATAATGGCCGTAATAATAATAATAATAATAATAATAATAATAATAATAATAATAATAATAATAATGATGATGATGATGATGATGATGATGATGATGATGATGATGATGATGATGATGATGATGATGGTGGTGGTGGTGGTGGTGGTGGTGGTGGTGGTGGTGGTGGTGGTGGTGGTGGCGGCGGCGGCGGCGGCGGCGGTGGTGGTAGTGGTGGTGGTGATGATAATAATAATATATAATAAAATATTCCACGGATAAGGTGGAAGATTGCATTAATCGTATTAATTATTAAATTGTAAATATTAGGTCCTGTAAATATGCCGCAATCACATGACACTGGAAAGCGAGGCCTCTCAGTAAGGCTGTCTGGCGAAAGGAATTCTAAACGAATTGTAACAATAGAATTTCCTACTTTCGTCAGAACTAGTATACTGAAATATTGCCAGCAATAAGAATAAATGAATGACAATTCTGGTGACGTGATAACCGTAATTCATATATTAACACACAGTTGTTTCACACAGACCTTAATTTCTGAAATCTTCAAATACCGAAGACATGTAGTCAATGCCATGTGAAAAGACCTAAGGGTATGAACCGAAATAAAATTGTCTAGGAAGTGATAGTGCAAAAATATCCAGAAGGTCACTTGCGTATGATATATGTATACCAAGTGTACGGTTAATTCATGTAAAGTATGTATAAATTTCAAATATATATATTCAAATTTACATAAGTGTGTGTATTCCATGTAAGTATATTTCACATGAAATATGTAAAATTCGAAGGGCTATTTATGTATGTGTATATGTGTATTCAAAGGTTGTCATTCAAAAGGGTAACCTGTGTAATATGTTCAGTATGTAAAATATGTAAAAAGGGAATACTCAATTATCAAACCATATACCCATCGCGCCGCCATATGGTAAGAAACACTGACTCGCCGACAACCCGGAAAATATACAAAAAAAAATTAAATTCAGTGGGAGACGAGCTCTGAACAAATCAATTCGACCCATGGTGCTAACTGATTTCTTCATAGCGGGGCATTTGTAGCGGGATAAATCAAATCGATTGCTAAAGCAAATTCTGAAATAAAAATATTCGCCAACCGATCATTCCGTGTAGCTAACAGGTATGTATCAGCTAGAGTTTGCTCCAACTCAGGGTAAAACAATCATTAGTGTGAAGACGCAGACAATGCTGGACAAAAGACGAAAAATCCTTTTGAGCCTTTTGTTAGACTAATAGGGACGCCCTGTGCAGTGAGGCGAAAACCCCTCCTGGAACTCCCGCCACAGCAAGGCATGCCTATAGGTGGAAATTCGGAGCCGCGTGTACAATATGAATTTCCACCAATGACGGTAACTGCGTGGTCAGAAGGTAAGGGTATAGTCAGGGGAAATGGGAAAAGTTATAAAACCAGCGAACACGCATTTTAGAAAAGAGACCTACAACACACCCCGGGAGTCCTACAACATCCTTACAACACCCCTGCAACATTATTATGAGCGCCGGCCAGTACCGCGAGAAAAAGTCAGTGACAAAGGACAACAAAGGGTATATGGTATGAAGAGTAACATTTACTGTGGACTGGAATAAACAGGTTTCACAATAACTGTGTTTATTATTTCTTCAACACCCACGAGATAAGATCTCAGCCGAGGCAATCTGTGTGAGACCTTAGGGCGACCAGCCGCAAATTCTACAAGCACAAAGATAACTTCAATCGCAAAGAAGAAATACTACATGTATATAAAGCGTGGATGCCGGTTTTAGATAAACTTTCAGGCACACACAGAAGTTGTAATAAAACCCCACCTACAAGTGGCCAATAACTACCGTAGCCAGCGTAACAATGCCCCGCCCTCCCCCACCCATATAAATAACCGTAACAGACGTTAACGGACATTACCGAATCCTAGGATAGGAGTAACACACCAGAGGTTCAAATCCCTGGTGAGACAACTCCTAAGAAAACATAGGCAAGCAGCTTGGGATAACACGCTGCGTCACGTAAACCTCCAGGAGAGGAAACCGTGGCGCATCGTCCGAGGCTTGCGGAAAGATAAATCTGTACATCAGCATCCTGTGCATAGCCCTCGGGGAAGACTTGTCTTTGAACCAAGGGAAAAAGCAGAGGCGCTAGCACACTATCTGGAAACTCAATTCAAGCCCAGGGAAGATCCACAGAACGATGACCATACTGAACTCGTGGAACAGGCGGTAGAAGACTTCTTAAAAGTCGGACCCGCGGGCCATGAGCAGTTCCACATCCCGATAGTTACCCCTCGCGAGGTAACTAACACCATCAAATCCCTAAAAGCCCTAAAATCCCCTGGACAGGACCGTGTAACAGCGGAAATGCTCTAGCATCTTCCCCATAGAGCCGTGATGCACTTGACCCGCATTTACAACGCATGCCTGAGTATGCGTCATTTTCCAGTTGTCTGGAAACAGGCGCGTGTGGTGTGCGTTCTGAAGCAGGGCAAAAATCCGGTCTTTCCATTTAGTTACCGATCCATCAGTCTCCTACTAGTTATCTCGAAAGTATTCGAGAAACTGTTCCTGTCCCGCCTCGGACCTCTATTGGAGGAAAAAGGTCTCCTACCGGAACACCAGTTTGGTTTTCGTTCTGGCCACTCCACGACTGAGCAACTACTGCGTGTAGCCGAAAAAGCTTCCCTAGCTTACCAGGAGAGGGCTGAAACGGTGGCAGTGTTGCTTGACGTGGAAAAGGCATTTTCTACCATTTGGCATGAGGGGCTTGAAGCTCATACAGCACGAAATCCCCCCTCCATACATTTACTTGGTGGCTAGTTTCCTACAGGAACGTAGCTTCCGAGTGAAGGTGGAGGGATCATTCTCTAGAGAGAGGCCCATTGGCGCAGGAGTCCCCGAGGGCAGTGTACTGTCACCGGCACTCTTTGCAGCTTACATGGCCGATCTCCCCACGCACCCAAACACACACATCTGTCAGTATGCGGACGATCTCATGATCTTCACTACTAACAAGAACCCGCGCTACAGTTACCGACAAGTACAAGCCCATCTCTGTGCCATCAGTACATGGTGCGAGAACTGGCGTATGTAGATTAACCCGGAGAAAAACTCTGCGATTCTCCTGGCTAATACGAAAACCAGCCGGCTCCCGCGAGACCTCGTGCTTCGGCGCCGTCGGATCCCCTGGGTCACTACGGCGAAGTATCTCGGAGTCACGCTGGACCGGCGGCTGACGTATAGACATCACGTCAGGGGCAAAGTACTGCAAGGCAACGCTGCTCTCCGGCAGCTATACCCAATATTCGGTTCCCAAACCATGCCCTTACGCCTGAAGCTCCATCTGTATCGAGCAATCATCCCGCCTGTGGTCCTGTACGGATGTGAGATCTGGGGAGTGGTGGCAAAGTCCACCTTCATCAGACTCCAGACGCTGCAGAACCGGGCATTAAGGATCTATGATACTGGCTGGAGATTTCCTACCCATATCTTACATGAACATTCCGGTATCCCGTACATTGTCGACGTGATTAAAACTCGCGCTCGGAACAATGTACAACAAACTCCAGAACCACCCTAACCCTCTGGTGAATACTCTGGGACAATACGACCAGAGAGAGCGACGCCGACTACCATCGAAAAGACTACCAAAGGACATTCTAAGTCCGGCGGTTTAACTTTGAAGGTGGGAAAGGTGAAAGTGCAATCTGTATTCAAAAACAGAGAAAAACGCCTGTTTCAGTTCACCTCTCAGTGAGTGACTGACGGCCAGAACCCTGGTGGGGATTAGCGCGTCACCTGACTGGCCGGAAACGACCAATCAGAAGCCGCGCACAGCCCGCTCGCGGACCAATCCCTGCCAACCACCCCTCCCGCCCCTATAAAAACTCCTGTTCCCACAGAGTATTTTTATCCAACGCGGTCTGGAGAATAGCAAAATGTTTGACACGGGCAAAAACGATAATTCCTCCACTAGTAAATATAAATACTAACAGCATCGCTGAACTCCCTCATGCCTAAGCAGAGGTCCTTGCGTCAACACTTGAGGAAGTATTCAACCCAAATCAGTCGCTGGGACAAGCAAATGAAGAAGAAATCTTAAATATCGAACAAGAAGTAATCGAAACCGACTACTCGACCACGCACAACAAAATGCGTAAAACAAACGCTGGCGAGATAAGTTGGATAATTAGACACTTGCACAATAGAAAGGCCCCGGGGCCGGACAAAATACCAAATGTGGTACTTAAAAATCTCCCACAAGCAGCTCTTCGGCTGCTTGCAAAAATTTTCAACTACACTCTGGACAAAGGTAGATTCCCTCCACAATGGAAAGAGGCAAAGATTGTCATGCTTCCTAAGCCAAAGAAAAATCTCTCGTTACCGGCCAACTACAGACCAATTAGCCTCTTAAACACAATAGGCAAGGTACTTGAGCAAATAATCCTCAAAAGAATTAACGCCCACATCGTCAAAAATAATTTACTAATTGCAGAACAGTTCGGTTTTAGATCGCAACATTCCACAACACTTCAAATACTTCGACTAACAGAGCAAATTACCAAAGGC
The DNA here is from genome assembly GCA_030765045.1 of Tenodera sinensis. Taxonomy (NCBI): domain Eukaryota; kingdom Metazoa; phylum Arthropoda; class Insecta; order Mantodea; family Mantidae; genus Tenodera; species Tenodera sinensis. Next base: position 112,342,637 of record CM060964.1, read on the forward strand.
TATAATACCAATAAATCAACTGGCGCCATTTTCCTGGATATTGAGCGCACTTTTGATAAAGTTTGGCATGCGGGCCTACTCCATAAGCTAAAAACATATAATTTCTCCGACTCAATGATCGCGCTAATCAAAGACTATATAAGCACAAGACAGTTCCGGGTGGTAGTGGAGGACTGCTCCTCTACTCGAAGGCCCATTAGGGCAGGAAGTTTAATAGGGCCGACGCTTTTTAATCTATATATTAACGATATGCCAGAATTCACGCGTACTGATAAATACATATATGCGGACGATACAGCTCTAGTAACGCAATCCACGCAACCTCGGATCATCCACCTGCGCTTGCAGAACGCTCTAAATGAGCTGGAGCCGTGGTTTGCAAAGTGGAGAATCAAAGTAAACACCACTAAGTGCCAATCAATCATATTCACTAAAAGAATACAGCACAGGCTCCCCAGGCATCCACAACCGCCTCTGGTATACAGAGGCGAGCAAATTGAATGGAAAGACCAAGTCACCTACTTAGGTGTTACTATGGACCAAGGTCTGACCTGGAAAAAGCATATAGACACCATTAGGGCAAAGGCAAACGGCCAATTAAATAAACTCTACCCTATGATAAATAAAAACAGCCAATCACAACTAAATATGGGCCTTACGCTTTAGAAATCTCTTATAAGGCCCATCTTAACATACGCGGCCCCGTTTGGGGCTATGCCGCCAAAACACTAATTAATAAGCTGCAAACTCTACAAAACAGAATAGTTAGAGTAATAGCTAAGCTTCCACAAGTAGCACCGGCTTATCTTATACACAACGAGCTTAAGCTACACTCCATCGAACAGTGCATCAAAGCGCAAAGTGCAAACTTATACGATAAGAAAGATAAAAATCACAACCACCTCATTCGAGAACTAGGTGTGTATAACCTCGAACATGATACGCACAAAAGACCTCTCTCGCTGTTCGATAGAGCAATTGGCCTGAAGGAACCAGAAATAAATATCCAAGAATACTTAGACGCGTTAGTAAGATAAAACATCCAGAAATACACAGCCATGGCATGTCCATTCCTTTCCTTCTGCCAGTGGCACTTGAAAGTCCTTGCTCATTGTAGTCAAGGCGGATCTCACTGAAAGGGTGCGGTCTAAGTGCAGCTGCGCTCTGATTGGGCAGGCGGCTTAGGCGAAACCCGACACTGACCAACAGCAATCACCACGGACTTACTCTAATGGCATCTCCCGCCTCTACTTGTAAATAGTAAATTAATTCAATGACCCTACTCATTACAGGAAAGCACAAGCCACAAAAAAAAAAAAAAAAAAAAAAAATTCTCTTAGACAAGTAACCACTGACTTTGTTCCTAATTTCAGGAACGCATTAACACATCAAATGCATGAAGTGACGTCAGACCTCATATGGCCTGCGTAAACCAACAAATCCTCTTGACAGATAAATAACCACTGACTTTGTTCCTAATTTCAGGAATGCAAAATCGCTTCAACTGCATGATTAAAATAAAATTTCTACAAAATCTCTAGCTCATTAATAACCACTGACTTTGTTCCTACTGCAGGAATGTACAACACTACTACTACATAGACTGACGTCAGACCTCACAGGGCCTGATTAAATCAGAATTTTCACCCTAAATTCTCTTTATTTCAGAACCACTGCAAGACGTCTCCGTCCGGAGACATCTCTAACCTGATACTCCCTCACTTAATTACCAAGGGCGTGTCCAGGACCTCGGCAATGTTCACGTCTTGGCGATCTCTCTCCTGGCTTAGGCCCTTGTGGCCGGCCAACAAACCCACACCCTCAATCCACAGGTGCATTAGCGGTACTGTCGGATTTCCACTCCTGAATTCACCGGTGGAGGTTTTTTAGTGGAGTAGTACCTTCGGGTGAAGCCCACAGTCCCCCTCTGTGCTTCCCAGCGCATGGGGCTCCGTAAATGGATTTTTCCTCCACTTGAAAAAAAAATTATTTCCTAGTGTAACAAACATCCCTGAAGCAACCTCATCGAAACCATCGCGCAGGTTAAACCGTATAACGGCTAGGTACTGCGATAATGACACTCGGGCGGGGGAATCATCATCCCCACTCGACTCGAACTGCCTCTGGAGCCCCTGGAACGGACATTACTTCCACTACTTCTCTGCTTCCATATTCAAACTCTGACGCGTGCAGACGGAGGATCGTGTGAACCTCATGATGCCAAGCGCAGTACTTGGCGAAACGTTGCTATTTACCATGCCTTCTAGACCACGGCCTACACGCCCGGAAGAACTAAACATTTCGAATAGTCGCACAGTTTTCTCACTTCACTATACGCTCTGCTCAGTTCATTTTTGTTATGAAGGCTAGAAGATTATTAACAGATTTATGATGCATGTGTAGTGACAAGTAAGTGACAGAGAGTTGTGACCTCAACGCAACAAGGTCAAAGACTGTCGCATAGGACTATTTTAGTGATTGTAAAGATAATTCTAGAAAAGACGATTTGTATTTGTTGAAGTTCTTAACATTTAACAATTCCAGAAAACACAGAGAATCAATATTACCAAATCTGTCTCCGAGATCGAGTAGAATCTCACAATACAAACGTTTGTAGTGCATTTTCCTATAGAACCACCACTGCTTGTATGACTTTCGTAGGTGGTGGATCACCAATGGCTTCATGAACTTTGCCCCATACATCATCGAATGAATTGCGCTTCTCTTTTAAGGTCCTCTGAAATTCCGTAGCTTTCAATAAGAAATATCCAATATTAGATGACTTTGCTTAGAGAATATCACACACAGTGTCCGTGAATGGGAATATTAAGGCAAACATCTCTAACATCAATTTGAAGGTGAAATCCTCCATTGTACTTACGAAACCTCGTGCAGCAGTATAAGTATATTGATCCCATTTCTCATCTGCATTTGCAATAGTTATAAAAAATGAAAACAGTTATTTCCTGTATTCATGTATTCTTTCTACCAAACGAGAGCTGTAGCTACTGCGTGTTTGTGAAACACGCGGCAATCATCTGTGTATCTCATTATCCAGGGTCCCAGTTCTCTTAGAAGACTTGGGAAAAAAATGCTGCTATTCCATTAACAGTCATGAAGAATATCTTGCATTCTCGAATTCGTGAAACCGCCTGTGACAGAACTGGATTTAATCCATGGGCAAAACAGTGCACAAATAGAGCTTGGGGAAATGATCCTCTTACGTTTGCTTGAAGTCCATTTAAATGCCCCTCCATAACAGCATACCATCATATGTCTGAGCAACTAGTTTTTCCCCACAGTCAAATTGATTCGTGAGTTCCTTTACAATTTTTTTATAGCGCATCAGCTGACCGATCATCTGAAATTTTTATAAAACGGAGAGATCCTTCTTGAACGTTACCTTCAGCTCCAACGAATCTCATTACTGCAGACAGTTGGGATAAACTTGCAACATCTGTACTATCATCCAAACTAATGGCAATAAAACTGGCTTCTTTGATTTCTCTCTTTACCTCCATTATTAGAACATTACTTATTGACTAAATTAAATAGTTCTGGATCAGATTTGATGGCCCAGTAAACACTGTCCCCTGTTCCATGAAAGTTCTTAGCTTGTCGTCATACAGACAAAGCAGGTTTACAAGTTCTACGTAATTCCCCTTGCTCCTGGATTCTGATGACTCATCGTGACCCCTAAATTCTAATTCCTGTTTCACCCAAAAACAAACAATATCAATTAGGCATTTCATTACTTCTCCATTTTTTCTTACTAACTCGTTGTGTTGATTCTCCCTCACTTTCTTCTGAGTATCCAGTAAATGGTCAGTTCTGGATTTAGCGAATGTTTTCAAGAGAATGATGGCTTGGATATGAGTGCTAGTCAAACTATGTTTTTTAATTGCTTTATGGATGTTCCCCAGGTCACTGAACTCGCCACTAGACCATACATATTTTTCGTTAGGTACGAAACAGAAGACAACACGAACAATAAAGCTTTTGGTTGTGCGGTCAACCAGTGAACCATTTATTAGTAATATATAGCTGTGAATTGAATTTTCTTACACAGCCTTTCATTGAAGTAGTAATGTTTAGGTCAGGCATTGGTCTTCCTTCCTGCACAACTTTAATCTTTTCTTCATAATTTCTAGATGAAAAACTTCGTGAGATAATATTGCGCCCAATGCAACCATTCGCGTCAGCAGTTCTGCTCTCCAAATAAAGCGAAGATTCCATGTTTCCTCCCCTCTCCAAGATTTTAGATCGAAGCTGCAAGCACTAGTGTGCGCACGGTTTGAAAATGCCTATCTCTCAGTGAATAATTTCACTCTAGCACGGCACGTGGTAAACTATATGAAAATCTACCATAAATCAACTGTTAATAAGATGTCAGTGATATCGCACTTGTCATCGAATAATAAAGCTCAACTCATTGCAAAAAGTCACTCATTATTTATGTATTCGCTTGAAATACACTTATTAAACTGCGGCAATGCTGGAAGGTCATTTGTCTTGACCTGCACTGAACACATTTGCTTCCCTTTAGCCGGTGCCGCGATGGCGACCGAGCTGACCCGAAAACAGGACCTCCTAAATACCTAGATCTAGAAGGTCCTGCCCGAAAACCTGCAAATACGACTACTCACGGACAGAGTACGTTGTTGTACGAATGATTCCACGTATTGAGAGCGTATTGTTGTATAATAAAACGGAAATCTTAGTTCAGGTCAATTACAGTAGCCGGGCACTTAACATAGAATCAAAACGTGCTACTAGCTAATATAATATAAATAATTTCGTAGCATTGTACAGGTCGCGGGGTTACTTCTTGACGAATGAACATTTTGTATCAAAGGTTGAATGCGAATCACTACTCAGCCTTTGCGGGAACGTTAACATCGAGAGAGAGGAGGTACATTTAAAAAAAAATATTTTGTTGTTTAACGACGCTGTCAATTGCCAGGATCACATCAGCGTCGCCGGTGTGCCGGAATTTTGTCCCGCAGGAGTTCTTTTACATGCCAGTAAATCTACTGACATGGAGCTGTCGTTTTTAAGCACACTTAAAAACTATCGATTTGGGCCGGATTTGAACCCGCGACCTCGGGGTCAGTAGGCCAGCGTCTAACCAACTGAGCCACCCAGACCGACAGAGAGAGAGAGAGAGAGAGGGGGGGGGGAGGTACAGTCTGCAGTGAGATGACGCACATGCTTCTGAGCTGAAGTAGTACAACACTACAAATCAATTTATCGCACTTCCAGTAATATCAGCCACACGTATTATACACTAGACTTCTATAACTGTTTCCACTTAACTTTATTGCATTTCTTCTATTCCCGACATTTCTCCCTCGTCTGAATTGCTGTTATTTTCGTTGCATTTACACATCCGTACCGCACAAAACTTTTGCGGCGACTGTATACACAAACGTGACAGAGGAAAACAGAGTTGTCTGTTATAGTAGCATAAACATTTGCTGACCTGTTTATTAAGGGTAGGCCTACTCACTGGATTTCTGGTCATTCGTCAAGAACAAACGCGCAACCTATACAGAGTAAGCATTGCCTCTCGTATATGGACCACACGCCACTGCAGTAGGCCTATGTGCGCTCACTTTCATCATATTAGCTATTTTTTATTTCTCTCTATTAATGTTTTTTTTTTTTTCCTTTTTTTTTTTTTTTTTTTTGTGTGTGTGTGCTCAAATGTTTGCAGCGATTTTCAGGATACCCGCAATGAATTGCGATCACAGATTATGTGATTGCGATTTTGCGTTGGGACAGCGCAACATATGATTCATACCGCACCATGATGTGTTGACTTTTGACGTGGATGGCAGTAGTAGCGTCAGTAGCTGAATCATGGGCAGAAGAGGACACCGTCCGGACTGCGTGTGGAATTGTAATATGTGAAATAATTATAAAATTAAAGTACAAACACTATGACGAGGATTAGCGCATAAGAACCAGTATTACAGGCCCATTTTAAACAAGATCTTCAGATTCGGAGAGAAAATGTGTGCACATTTTGAAATCTTGTGCACCACACAAAACGCCATTTAAGAAAGTTTTACAGTGAAGGTAAGTGTGGAGCAAGCCCGCCTTCTTTCCTCCCATTTCTAAATTTTAGTACCAACAGAAGTAAGGAGAGGAATACGGTGTTGAGTGGAGAATAACTCCCCGAAATCAGTATGCGAGTTTTTCCATTGTGGGATATGTTGGGTGGGGCCGGGGGGGGGGGGGGGGGTTGGCGGATGGTCTTAGTGGGTATGTTGCACAACTTGTAGCAATACAATAATAGACACTCATAATATAGTATATTTTTACGTATATGCGTCTGTTATATTCACTTAATTGAAGCAAGGTAAGAAAAGTTCACGAAACGAAAGTAATGGAGGAAAAGGAGTTCTCCCGAGGCATCATGGGAGCACCTTCTGTCCACCTCGGTCCAGCTGTTGGCTGCAGAGTTCAGTGCAGAATGTCCACTACACTTATTTACCTCAGGTTTTAAAAGTGATACAGCTGCCCCTCCTTAGCTTAGCTTTGTTTAGGTTGATATACCGAAGAACGAAGAGCATCGCGGGATCGAATCTGCGTTAAGAAAATGTGGAGTATATGAAGGTGGAAGGAGAAAATTAGGATGAATACTAATAGATGGCGTTGGTGCGCATACGATGACAGGCACTTCGGATATCATATCGTGAAAGGTGAGGGACAAGGAGAGTGTAGAAAGAAGGGGCAGAGTGTACAGAAACTGCATTTCAATGTCTTTTCGTGAGCATTATATCTAAAAATTTCGTTTTTTTTTTTTTTTTTTTTTTGCGTAACTTTGGAAATTTTTTTTGGTGGTTTGAGGCATTTTTGGGTACGTATTTATATGTGCCCAACGGATATTTTTTGACAATCTTTCTTTCTCTCTTTTTTTTTTTTTTTTTTTTTTCCGACGGGGTGATCTGCGGAAGTTTGCCCTTTATGCACTTACCCACGATTCACTAACATTAGTATTTCCAAAGAAAAATTTATTTTACCACATACGCAATCTTAAGCACAAAATGAGACTGGTGCTGTGTGCCCAAGACAAGAAGGCAAGTCTTAGGAATGTGTAGCATAATCATTTTGTGCTTCCCGCAAGGTGTTTATGCCTAGTTTCCGAGTATGACAAGGATGCTAGGTTCGTTTAAAATACACAATGTTGTCACATAACTCACCCATAGCTATATAGAAATATGCACTCTCATACACTCATTTCCTAGTAAACAGATCTGCTACCGGAGTAAACACACAGTTCAAGCCCCCTCTGCCCTTCATTCCCCTCTAGCCTTCTTGTCGTGGGCATAGAGTATATGCTTCTCATGTTGGAAATAGGTAATGGATGTGAGATTGTAACAGTTTAGAGTAACAATGACATCAAGAAAAAGGACAATTAAGTTTTAAATATTTTAATATACGCTTTTTCCAAAATTAACGAACAACAATTTTAATTTAGAAAAGGTTATATTATGCATACAGATCCACAAATGTAAATTCAGTTTCAAGTTATGTAGCTTACACCCAGTGGGCGGGAAATAAACTTCATTGGCTGGGATGGGTCATTTATAATTAGAGGGTGGCTTGTTTGATATATGGGGGGGGGGGGGGTAATACCCCAATTCCCCCTGGAAATAGCACATTGCCTGAAATGAAAAGGGTTGTAAGTTGCATGAAAAGCATACACTTAATGCTCCCCATATGACCTTCTGGAAACATTGTCCACCCTCAGCTAAACAAGCATTATGTCGGGAGAGCACATTCTGATTCGTGCGAATAAGTTGAGCCACTGTAATGTTTCCGATTTCATTTCTAATACTTTTAGTTCTTCCAGTGTATGAAGATTTGTCTAAAACTTAAAACATATAAGAGTACTAGTGTCCATGCTTTAAAAGCAGGTGACCCAGTATCACAAATGAATTAATGTAAATGGTTGCTTTTATCAGCGAATGAAAGTTTAATTGACCCACAGCTTCTGTTCTTTTCTGACAAGGCATGGTTCCACTTATATGATCAGGTTAACACTCATAACAGTCAGTACTGGGCCTCAGAAAATCCACATTGTGTACAAGACATCCCTCATGATCAGTTAGGTGGAGTTTGGTGTGCTGTTAGCGCTAGACACATAATTGGCCCAATATTCTACGAGCAGACTGTAAATACAGAGAGGTACCGAAATGGCATTATAACCCCATTTTATTATGAAATTACAGAAGAACAGATATCATGAGAGTGGTTTCAACAAGATTCTCCTACTGCTCATACAGCAGAGGAGTCTATGAATAAAATTAAGGAAGTGTTTGAAGATAGTGATTAGTGCTGGGGTATGGCCCTCTTGCACCCCTAATCTAACAGTGTGTGATTTTACTTGTGGGGTAACCTGAGACACAAAGTTTATAAGACAGATGGTGGCTTCAATAAATCTATCCACATCTGCAGGTATACAGCTTTTCTATTACTACTACTTGAGAAAAAAAGCATAGATATGAAGAGTGTTGAATCAAAAAGAACTAACTGCAAAATAAAGCATTTTTCAGTAGAGAGGAAAGCGTAATATCTCCTACCCTGCTGGTTTAATATAAAAGTACAATAAACAATTTTAAAATATTTGCTGTATAAAATAATTTGTTATTATTCTAATGTATTAGCTACTAAACCCTTTTAGAAATATTTAAATTTAGAGCTTTAAATTTCAGAAGAGATGTAATGAGATTAATATTTCTGCATTCAGTTGTTGATAGTATGCATGCTACTACAAACATATCCTATTATATTCCCTTATTGCCCGGCCGCTGCATCCTCCAGCCGTAGCCAAGGCCACGGAGGAGTGCAGGTTGGGGGTGGTGGGGGTTTGCATGCTGACTCCTGCAACCGTAATGGGAATACTTGACCTTTGAGGGATGCCATCTTTCTATCAGGATTGCTCCTCAATTGGTCTGTCAGGGATCTAAGGAGGCTGCGTGCAGGGGGGGGGGGGGGGCAAAACTCCCATGCCGGTACCGGGGATCGAACTCGGGTCCCCTATGCCAGAGGTAGTGTCCTTTTATATCCAAGTTAAATAAGTAAGATTATTTTTTTCACCACCAGAGCAAATACAGATATCCATAAAAATTTGCCATTAAACAGAATTATACATTTATACAACCATACTCAGGGGTCTCCGTCTAGGGGATATGTGAATAGCGACCACAAGGTACCCAAGCTGAGCAGAACATTACTTCCACTTACTGGTGTTTTGCTCCTCACTGTAACTTTTCTATCTGACCTTACCTTGGTCATCTCTTGTTCTCTTCCGACCCCGATGCTATTAGGGTTCCTTAGGGCTAGGGAGTCTTTATTTTTTCAACCTCTCCATTTCTCTATAAAATATTAACCCCTAACATGCTGACCTGTCATGGCATGTAATACGTCCTCTGATTGGTAATCAGAGGATATGGTCGGTGAATTTATTTTGTTAATTCTCCCGGTCAGGTCGGTGAGACCCATAAACCAACGACAGGTGTGGTCCTCCAGACATTCTGGGGGTTGTGAGAGAGTGATGTGACCGCCAAAACATAAAAATATGGTGCTCTCTAAAAAGCGGTTACTATACTGCTATTGCTCTATCAATATATTAAATATTGGAGAGCAAGAGGATTAATGACTTCATTGTCAGAAATCGAGCATTAGCTAACAACAACAACATTTATACAACCAGGTCCATTGTTTTGATGTTGATATTTTCAATTCTTCTGACACTCAGTTTAAAAAATGCCATTAGAAGTATAAAATAAATGGGCAGCACAATGGCTGAACGGCTAAACTGTTTGCCTACCACTTAGGTGGTGTGGGTTCGACTCCAGGGACCCACATGTATTTGTGTTGGATGAAGCAGCATCTGGTCGGGTTTTCTACAGATTCTCCCGCCGCTCATTCCACAAATTGCTGTATCTTCATCTTTCCAATCATGCATTACATATGATCCTCTCCTCTTTATCATACCTGATGGCTGATCACCCGCATCCAGGTCTTCACTGTGTCCAGTCCGTAGGTTCCTCTCAACCTAGGCACTGGCTTGTAAGTCCTAGGGTGTGTAAGTCCTACATAGAGGGAGAATAATCAGGTGAAGAAGAAGAAAGTTAAGATAAATGTTGAATTTAGAAATAATAGTATAATTAAAAACTAATGCTATGTTTACTTTTCTGACTTAATTATTTCTATTCCTTATTTACTTCTCATAGCTTCCATTTAATCTACCTTTTGTGTTTGTGTGCGTGTGTATATATCTGGGGTGCGAGGGATGTTCTCCCTCCCTTCTGTATTCAATCTGAATTATGGTAACTACATTTTATAATGAACATTATTATTGGGCATAAACCTATGTTCATAATAAATACCTGAAACTTGTGATAAGTACAGTAAATTTTCATTTTATTTTTGAGTATACTTTGGTGTTATTTATAATGACTTCTAATATTATAAAGATGATTTTGGTAACACTTATGATGTGTTGTAAGAGTTTGATAGCATTAAAGAGGGAATTTACCCTAAGGTTTCATTTTTAATCACTGATTAGAAAGTTAATTTAAAATGCAGAATTTGTGTGTACCTCATTAAAAAGAAGCACTTTTAAGTATAACATTTGCAGTACTATCAGTCCCATAAATACAGTAAAATGCATGCTTAACAGTAGTTCAACTGCATGGTCACGAGTTCCAAATTGTGTTCACTTATGTTTCTGGTCACTCAAAATGTCACTATACTATATGGTAGGCCATTCTCTGTCCAGGTTGAAACAAGAAATCTTTACTAATTGTAAATGTGCTGCTGCAAATTGAGGGTCATCTCATTTTGTTGATTGTTGACATTTCACAACGTCAACCTTCCTCGTTGAGAGTTGCAAGCTTACATCCTGCAGCTGTTTTTAGGCTTTGAAAATTGTGGGTGCACTGAGTGACTATATTCTAGAAGCATTAATTGACACAGTCTTTGCAATACCTTCAGTCACAGCATTTATCAAAATGTTGGTAGGATTAAAATATTTGTCCAGAATTGAGGAGCGTTTTGTCAAAGCTTGATAGATGCACAAAATGAATTTCTGAGAAAAACCGTTTTTTCTATTTATTGGCAATACTAATTGGTTAGCACAGCAACTATATTGATCATTCAATTCTCCGTCCTGAAACTGTCTAATTGAATGCGAAAAAAAACAAATAGCATAGTTTAATTAGTGCAAATTTGGGTTTTGAAAATGCAGAGTTTTTTTCAAAAACCGATAGATGCTGATTAACTTTATTGTTTTTGTTTCTTTTTATTTATTTATGTATTATGTTTTATTTATTTTCACCTTTTTATAATACATAATGTACTATAAAACTAACATATTCATGTTTGTAAGGATTATTTGATTAGGTATTAACTTAGAAACTAAGTACTGATACATTCACAATAACAATATATTTTGTTTTATTTATACAACAAACATATTAAATACACACAGAGAAATTTGAAACAATATGAATAAGTAAGCTTTCATCTCAGCTTGTGCAGTCTGTATATGGTTCTTAGTTTGTTTCTCTTTTCCACGTCTGCCTCTGTCTTACCTTCATCAGTCCCATTTTGCAGGTTTGTGGTGTATGGAATGAAAGATTGAAGAAGTTGTAAAATATGTATTTATATTTTGACAATGAGCAGACTGGTAGATTTCTTGATCTTCTTTCGTTGCAAAGGATGGTCCACATTTTCCTGATATTAGGTTCTCTCCTTGATTTTGCTCTTTCATAGTGGATTTTTGTACATCTGTACTTCTTAATGTCTTGCTTTATAGCAGCAGTAATGCCCTTCTGTACTGTCACCTCCTCTGGTTTCCTTTGGTGCATTCGCAGATAAGCGACATTTTCTAGCCAGGAGAGATAATCTATCTTTTCACACCCCTGTGATTCCTTGGAAGCTTGCAGCGCATACTGACAATACTCGGCAATCATTAGTTCTCACACTGTATTTAATGTTAACAGTCTGCTTTCTATTTGCAGCTTCTTTCTTCACCACTCTGCGATAGGGAGATGTAATACTCATATATTTCATAAGGAATTTATCTTGATCTATTTTGTTGAGCATGGAAAGGTGTTGGTGAAATCAACTTGTATCATTATAAGTCAAATCAGCTGCATCACAGCACTTATGCCCTTTACATTTAAGATTTCATGGAGTACACTCAAGACCATGTGAACATGTAATTGCTGGAGTATGACCTTTCCTTGAACTTGCATTTTGATTTCCTTTTCTTGTTTTTGCAATTCCTATCTCCCGCGCATTCTACAACTGGTACAGTTTCACAATCTGAGCTCCTGTCCATTGTGCATAATACAGTGCAGTGTCTCAACTAAGAATAAAAATGCCATGTAAGTATAACAAAGCTTGCAGAAGCACCTACCTGCTGTGCAAGGGGTCTCAGGTTTGAATCCCGGCAGGGGAGTAGGAATTTTTCTCCAGCCAAGATTATTCCTCATTCTTCCCTGAGTCTGGAAGTATGAATCAAAGTGTCAATGTGTGTGAATTCAACATATAAAAACCCCCAAAAGACCGAAAAAGACACTGTTAAATGAGTGACACCATTGCCAATAAGCAAGGCCGGTGATGTGGCTTCTGCAGTTAAAGGCGGGATATAAATGGAACAAAAAAAAGTTTGCAGAGATGAATGTGAAATCAAGCACACAACCTGAGTTCGCAGTTATTGCAAACAATGCAGCAGTGTACAAAGCTTACAGAAATGTTTTAGAATTCCAAGAATCGCAACAGTGAGATGGCAGTCAATGCCAACATGCGTTTCATAGAATTCAGGTTGCTACACTCTTTATTCAGGGGTCCTCAAAACATATATTTCCAGTGAAATCCCTTCAAATTTTTGGGTGGTATAGAATACTTACTATGCATAGTAGAGAAGGTAAAAATATGGGCAGTAGCAAACTCAAGATGTACAAGAGTTGAGGTCATGAGCACATGCCTTAACAAGCATTTCTTAAATATGGAAAAATTGAAGCTATTAACAGTGAACCAACAAGATTCCAAAGTAAGAACAAATTAGAAACTAAAAACTTCACTTATCTTATTGTTTTGGTGCTGACCCTGGGGTTTCAAGCTATGCCCAGCTCATTCTCAAAGCCATATAAACAAACTCGTTGCCAAATAAGTGAAGTTTTTAGTTTCTAATTTGTTCTTACTTTAGAAGCATTTCTTAACTTCAACAATGTTGATGTAAAACTTAGAAAGCTACTTAATGTGCCCAGTTCCAGCATTCACAATTGTTTTTATTTTATTACTTCAGAAGAATTCAAGCCTGCTCTCCAAATAATCTGCTACAAAATCTATGGACTGCAACCGTGAATTCCAGTGAGTTTAGAAAGAAAATGAATTGATTTCCACAAAAACTGCCAGTAGTATTTTCTCTTCCTTGTGTTTAAGCCACTGTTCAAGCTAGCCACAAATTATCAAGTTTCTACAGTACTGTACAAAAAATGTTGCTCGCAGGATTCACTCCAACTCTGAACATGAACCAAGTAGGCAAATTAGCTTAATCAAAGATTGGCCTGGAGACTGGTTCAGAATACCTTAGCGGCATATTGCTTCACATGGCAAAACTAATTTAAGGTGCAAAATATGCACCAATGAGAAAATCAGGCACTATGTTAACAGTAATTAAATAACACAAATTGAAATTAGCTCTCAAAAAGATACAAAGTTGCAAACTGTGTTGCTTCAACAAAATTCCATCATTGCCCATCTTACTGCCCCAGTTGACCTCTGTGCTAAGTATATGATTTTGTGCTTCTATCTGCACAATACATACAGAGATCCTCCAGAGAAAAGATACTATATGAAGAGTATATGCTGATTGTAGCACATATTTAGAAAATGAAACAACTCTTCAATAGCAATATTAATTAAGCTTGAAATTTGGATAGCATCGTATATAATTTTGTTGTGCATGACTGGCTTATGCAGCATAATGACTTGAGTTGTAGTCTAATGTTCATGTTATTTAGGAGTTACACCAGATACAAGTATGGCAGACTGTAGATCTCTTGAAGTTCCATACTAGATTGTCCGATTATCCATATGGAGTTGTTCAAGCAATACCAGCCATTGCTTTTCTGGATGGGCTGTAGGTGTTACTAGTTGACTGAAAGCTGTCAGATTAGAAGTGACTAAATAATATGTTTTATGTGTCTTAAATGTTCATGCCAATCTTGAATTTTCAACTTTAATTTTACAGCTTCGCACCATGCTAAAATGATTGCTCATATTTCAGAGTGTGGGATTTTCACTAGTTAAATATAAGATGGAAGTGAATTTGTCTAACTAGCCATGAAAAGTAAGCTTGGAAGTATATATAAAGTGTTTACAGCTAAATCTGGTGTGTTAGTTACAATGATTGGAAAATAGAATGTTGTTTTATTTTTTTGGTATGGTGTAAGCTGTACCAGTCTAGCTTAAGCATCTCAAAATTGTGAAATTTATGAGCAAACTCAATAAATGTTACTTCTGACTGTAACTTCCAAGATTATTTTTTTGAGACAGATCTTTAAATGTTGAGTGAAATGCAGCAAGTGATACTATTGGGAAGGCTGTTTAAATAGAATTTGTTTATTCTTGAAGCAGTCAACGTGGCCTGTCATGTGGAAAACACGTTGCTTTTTTACATTCAGATGCTATTTCATATCTGAGAAATACCTATAATCACTCCACCCTTAGATCCGCACTTGATGTAAACACAAGCCATCAACAGCTAACCGCGGTACGCTGAAACCAAAGAACGCCATAAAATATAGTACCCCAAATATAGCCAATTATTTGTTAGTTTTCAAGATGTGTGATAACCATGGTAAAGACTACTTGAATGTAATGTGATTGCAGCTATATTCCTAAAACTCCCGAGTAAATATCGTTCTGTTTCAATATAAACACGAAGCATGACTCCACGTGGTGTTTGTTTGGGTTAGTTGCAGCTGATACAAACACCAGTTTATTGCGGAGGGATACAAGATGTGGATCTAAGGCTGGATTGAGTGTAGTGCTGAATGAAACCACTATGCTGTATTTTAATTGTAAAATTACCTGAATAAGGCATATTAACCAACAGCAAGTTATTTTCTTTCAGTATGTAAAATCTTGCAAAGTATTTTACTCCACTCAGACACTTAAAGTTAATCATGCAACAGATGTACACCCATGGACAAAAAAAAAAAAAAAGGTCATGTCTGGAATGCCAGGCTACTTTTACATTAGAGAACATCTCCACTAGTAACAAAAAACTTACAGTTTTCACAAAGTAGGTTTGTGTCTATGTGTGTGGAATGGGCAGGGTGTGTTGTCTGTAGAACTCTCCACCATTGTGATTCCTTTCACCTCTGTTGCTTGGCTGGAACTGTATGATAAAGCATTAAATTGTATTGCATTATATTGTAATTTGTTATTCATAATCACTGTTCTGCATTTCAAAACTTACTTTTTTTTAACCTCATAGGTGATCCTAAATGGATTTTTTGTGTGCTGAATTAAAAAATCTACATTTTCTTCCATCACATCAGGTTTTCAAAATGTTCATAAATAACAGACATGAATTATTATTTATTTATGCCAACAAACTTACTGTTGGCGTTTTTAAACACACAAGCCGTGTGTGGGCAAAGTTTGAGAGGTAGAACTGGAACTTAAAAATTCAATGCCACAACTGGGATTTGAACCACAGACCTTCCGCTTACCGGGCGGCTGCTCTACCACTGAGCTATTGTGACAAACTGCCAGAATGGCATTAAATTCTCAAACCAGTTCGTATTTCTCCTGGTAAACCACAAAGGCAGTCTCACATCAGAGACAAATTACCCCAATGGTGACTTACTATTGTAAGTACTTTATGTCCCAGGATTAAATAACCTTCAGATGGTAATTATTATTTATTTATGCCAACAAACTTACTGTTGGTGTTTTTAAACACACAAGCCGTGTGTGGGCAAAGTTTGAGAGGTAGAACTGGAACTTAAAAATTCAATGCCACAACTGGGATTTGAACCACAGACCAGAAGAAATACGAACTGGTTTGAGAATTTAATGCCATTCTGGCAGTTTGTCACAATAGCTCAGTGGTAGAGCAGCCGCCTGGTAAGCGGAAGGTCTGTGGTTCAAATCCCAGTTGTGGCATTGAATTTTTAAGTTCCAGTTCTACCTCTCAAACAGACATGAAATTTAAGCTTTACAAAAGGTAATAAAAGCTACGTTCAACAAGAATTTTGTACGAAAAACTGGACCATAATTATAATTGCCACTAATTAATCATTAATTAATAATTGTAAGCACATTCATAACCTTACCTCTATATTGCACTTCAAATTTTCTCATCTTTGACCTTCTCGTATGTTGTTCAGAACAATCTCTTTTTACACGCTTTATATTAGCTTGGCCTGTATGTATGTAACAGAATATTTTGACGTAATTTTCACCAACTTACAGTCATCTGATTGCCCTGAAAATTTGCACACGTGTCAAGGACCAATGACAATACAATAATATCATAACTTTGTTCTATGGTCCTGACCAGGATAATCGGGATAAAAAGGGACTTAGTTAAATTGACTAATGTTACGTAATTTTCACCTACTTGAGTCGTCTGATTAACTTGAAAATTAGTAAACATGTCAAGGACCAATGACAAGACAATGATATCATGATTTTGTCCTAATGTCCTCATCAGTATTATCAAGATAAAAACATGAAATGTCTAAATTTAACAATTTAACATAATTTTCACCAACTAAAGACGTCTGATTGACTTGAAAATTTGCACATATGTCAAGGACCGATGACAATACAATAATATAATAACTTTGTCCTATGATGCTGACCAGGATAATCAGAATAAAAAGGGACTTAGTTAAATTTATCAATGTTACGTAATTTTCACCTACTTGAGTCGTCTGATTAATTTGAAAATTTGCAAACATATCAAGGACCAATGGCAATACAATGATAACATGATTTTGTCCTAATGCCCTCATCAGCATAATGAAGATAAAAAAGTGACTTGGCTAAATCTATCAATGCAAAAGAATCTTTCTATGTAATTTTTAGCAACATAGAGTCATCTGATTGTTTTGAAAATTTGCACACCTGTCAAGGACCAATGGCAATAAAATAATAATATCATGACTTTGTCCTAATGTCCTCATCAGGATCATCAGGAAAAAAAAAACTGCTTAGATACGTTTATCGATGTAACAGAATCTTTCAACATAATTTTCACCAACTTAGAGTTGTCTGACTTGAAAATTTGCACACAAGTTTAAGAAACAATGAGAATATATCATCATGACCTTGTCTCAATGTCCTGACCAGGATCGTTAGGATAAAGAATGACTAAGACAAATTTATAGAAAATGGTACAGCTATTATATCTTACATGTTACTAAGGCACATTTCTATATGCACCCTGAAAATTGGCGGAGCCGTGGCCGAGCGGTTAGCGCGCTCGCCTACCACCTAGGCAGCCCGGGTTCAATCCCAGGGACCCGCATGTGGTATTCGTGGTGGACGAAGCGGCATCAGGGCGGGTTTTCTCCAGGTGCTCCAGTTTCCCCCGCCATCTCATTCCACCGGTGCTCCATCTTCATTCCATGTATCATCAGTGTCACCGCCTGAGGTGCCGTAGCAGTCAAAGCAGGCGTTAAACACTACAACTACAACAACAACCCTGAAAATTGCTTTAATTAAATAAATACATATTTACATTATGGATGACGTAGATGTCCAGGGAAGGGACCTGAATGGAACATGAGATCCAAGGGAAATTTCACGGACAGAGTTCATACAGGAATAAGACACCCATAACAGCTAGTAATTTAGAAATTGACACAAGTTACAATGGACAAAGGCATTAAACTGCTTGAAAATATTGAAAGACGGTGAAGCCCGGAGAGAGGATCTGAGAGGGACATGAGATTTCAGGATTGTGGGGTCACAGTTTATCCAGGGCCAGGGAGTCCACAACAGGTGATACTGTTGTTTAAACAGTAATTGTAATCTAATACCGTTCCAAAAAAGTGATTTCAAAATTTTAAAAAAAAATATTTGAAAGAAATTTCAAACTCAGAAATTTCTATAGAATTTCAAATATAAAATTCTGAAAAAAATTGAATAGAAAAATTTGAGATGAAAAAGTTAAAAATAAATTATAGTTTTAAAAGCCTAACAAAATGCTTTTATAACAAACCAAACTAAAAAGTAGGAAATAATTTTTAAGTATACAGAATTTGCTCTATAAAGTCAAATAGTTCATTATATTTCAAAATGTTTTAATAAGTTTATGATAAGAACTAATTTATATTAACAAAATAGTAAATTTTATTGTAAAAAAGAGGGGGGTATCTGACATCAAGTGTTATAAATAATTCATTGGCAGCTGTTTATAAAACTAAATGCATAAAAATAACTAAAAAGCACCCCACACTTTTTTACAGTAAAGGTTATTATTTTGTTAATATAAATTAGTGTTTATTTTAAACTTATTACAAAATTTTGAAATATAATGAACTACTTGACTTATAGAACAAATTCTTCATACTTAAAAATTATTTTCTACTTTTTAGTTTGGTTTGTTATAATAGCATGTTTTTGTTAGTTTTTTAAAACTAATTTATTGGCATCCAACAATAATCTACCATCATGTGAACATTCCACTTCCCTTGGCACTTCATTTCCATATTTGTTTATATCCTGATGAAATCTTTCACCCTGTTCCTGACTAAAATCTCCTAAATTATCAGGAAAATAATTTAGATAGGAATGGAGGAAACGTACTTTGACACTAATGTCGCAACCAAACTGCTTGAAATTTTATAGCATCACTTTCACTATGTTAACATAATTTGGGTATTTTTTACTTCCAAGGAAATTAAAAGCAACATTTCTGAAAGCATTCTGGGCATCCTTCACTTCTTGACTTCTAGTATTCTTGAACTGACTGTCCATCATCAGTTTTTGAATTTGTGGGCCAATGAATACACAAACTTTAATTTTTTCATAGGATAATGAAGGAAATGTAACACAAAGGTATTTAAAGCACCCACTGTCTTTATCTAGAGTTTTCACAAATTGTGTCATGAAACCTAATTTCACATGGAGAGTTAGCAACAATACTTCTGAAGGATCCATAAGAGGTTTGCTTTTTATATTTTTTTTGCCCGGTGTTAAATTAGTCCTATATGGCCACTGTTTCCTTTCCCATGTTTCTGACCTAGCTCTGCTATCCCATTCACATAAGAAACAAGGATGTTTTGTGAAACCATCCTGCTGATAAAGCAATAGTCCAATAATCTTGAAATCTCCATTGATGGTTTTTGTGCTGTAGTTTTGTAACAAAAACTTAGCCATTTCATATGTCTCCTTTCAAAGAAAAGAGTGGGCCAACGGAATGGAAGGATGAATGTTTCCATTATGAAGCAAAATACCCTTAAGACCTTTTTGAGAAGAATCTATGAAGAGCCTCCACTCTTTGCAATTATAGATTATGCTATAAAATTTGAAGACAGCAGGGATGTCTTGGCAATACACCAAATTTCCTTCTTCAGCAAAAGAAGGAAAAAGCTCTTTCTCACAATGCCTGTACCATGAAAAATATGTACCCTCAGCCAATACTTTTTCTTTTAACCTAGAGCCTAAACCTTCTGCTGACTCTTCAGGCAAATTTAAATCCTTCACTAAATCTTAATGATTTAATGGTCACCTTGATTAAAACATCTATCATCAACAGAATTGTCTGGTTCATATGATCCACTGGAGATTCAGTTTCAGTGCTACTGGATGCAGATGGCAATGTATCTGATTCAGGGTGTAGGGGAACCACAATATCAGGTCCATGAGGTACGGGCTGAATGGCACAGGGGATGTTTGGGTATAGAATATCTTGTTTTTAGGAATATACCCTGCTACCTTAACTGTGCAAAAATAGCAATCTTTCCATGATTTGTCGATTCTGTCCAAATCATAGGGATACCAAAGGCCAATATCCACTTTTTTCCACTTTTCCAAATCCTCAACTCTGCAACACAACTGTGACACACTTATGAGGGCACCATGATTTATCCTAGTCTCCTAACTTAATGCCAAAATATTGAAAGTAAGTTTTCTTTGCAAAAGCTGTTATATTCTGTCTCTGTTTTACTAACGTATATGACCCACATATATAACAAAGCAGATTTGGATCACTTACACAACCACATTTCAACATTCTGGAGAACATAACTACTATGTAGTACTCTTGCAGAAAAATGAGAACTTGCACACTTCACTTTTACTCAAATTCACTTGACAACCAACAACACAAAACTAATCACCCATTTTAAAACCCCTTTTAAAGAGGGATTTGTTTATTATCTCGGAGAGGAAATCTTTAGCCTCGTAAGCTGTGTTATACTTCTATATATACAGGAACCCTCTGTCAGTTCTGTAATACATTGTTTGTTTTAATAGCAATCTCTTAGAGTATATATTCCCTTCAATTAATGTTTATGGCCTGACATACTAAACACAGACACAGTAAACATTTGAACTTCCTCTTCCTCTTTATAGATAAGATGGATGCAGGTACTATAAAATGACCTCTCCAAGAATAAACACTGCATGTCTTATCACCAGTTAATTTTAGGGGAAGACAAATTTTTGTACATTTCCTAGTTAGTAGATTTTAATAGGTATAAAAATATAAACATGTAATAACAACAGCAATAATAATGATGATGATGATGATGATAGTAGTAATAGTAATAGTGGTGGTGGCGGTGGCGGTGGCGGTGGCGGGAGGAGCGGCGGCGGCAGCAGCAGCAGGAGTAACAATAACATTAATAATAGTAATAGTAATAATAATAAATCTTATTAATAATGATGGTGGTAGCAGTGGCAGTGGCGGTGGAGGCAGTGGTGATGATAATAATAAAAGAAAAGATTGTCAACTTACAGAGAATTCTAGTTATCAGGCTTCTACTGTACCAGGAAGTATTTCAATGTGTGTAACAGAAAGGCACAGTATTACCAGGTTTTCAAGGATACTTATAAAACAGAATTCCCTTTAATTTCAAAATCAACTAAGGAGCATAAAATTTGCATTCTGATCACTTCATTGGAATTAGAGGAAAATAGTTGTCTTCTTTTCTCTTTCTTGCTTTTTGTTCTCCTTCCTCCATGTTATCTCAAATGAACACCATAGTATCAACAAACTAAAACAATATGACTCTGGTTTAACACAATGAAATAGTGGTGTATGGGAGGCTGATAGTTATACAGGACTTAAAAACCCAATATGTTCTGGAAGAAACTTTAACCATCGCACTTTGCCTCTTCATTAATAAATTGAAGTAGATATTTTGCACCAAACAAGTACAAAGAAACTGGAAGAACACATGTAGTATAGAATAGTCAGTTGACAGAGGTGAAATGTAGTATTGAGAGATTCTCTCTTTTTCAGATTCTATCCTTTGGGGAGACATACAAATTAAAGAAACCTTGTATCTACTGACTGCATCACTCTGGTTAATAGAAGATATGCAGGAGATGCTGCTAAAC
Source organism: Tenodera sinensis (assembly GCA_030765045.1). NCBI lineage: Eukaryota > Metazoa > Arthropoda > Insecta > Mantodea > Mantidae > Tenodera > Tenodera sinensis. The sequence continues at coordinate 112,364,252 of CM060964.1, forward strand.
AGAAAATTGCTAATTGTGGTTCTACAAGACAAAAACGAAGGAAATGCTTTTCCAAGGTATACAGCACATATTTAAGGAAATGTAGTTAGAGAAAAAGGATTGTTTTCCTGGATGTTCATATATAATAATTAAGCCAAAATTTTTAGAACTGCATTGTGTTTAGGAGCCTGTTATTTGCCTGGACTGAGAGTCCGGCTACCTGCACTCAACAGAACATCGCCCTGCACACGTAAGGTCACTAAGGATTGTGGTGTGAATAAAACCATGTTTGAACTGAATGAACTTAAAACATGAACCCTCTGAAGCTACCTCAACTCATTCATAGGAATAAAGCTCAAAGCCAATGCCTGAGGGAGGTAGATTGACTTACTAAGTTTCCAATCTGGTATAAAACAAATGTATAATATGAAAGTAAAAATGTGTTACATACACCAGCTTAGTTAATAACATGGTAAATGTGATATTCTGCTATCAATGTAAAACTATTGGTTGTTCATTAACCTGTGTTGGGAATTCAAGAGGTTGGTTACAGCCCAGGCATGCTAGTGTTAATGTAAAATTCACATTTAGTGGATAAGTTATAGTGGGATAGGATTTCTTTTCCTTTCCTGCCAAGGTGTTTAATAAACTCTGGATGGATCTTGTCAGGTCCAGGAGATTTTTTGTTCTGTAATTGTTCTATTGCTAAATCCAGTTCTGTTTCATTAAAATCCTGAAGAAAAATATCATTTCGTATAGTGGGATAGGGGACAGAAGAGAACCTCCCCCCTTCAATCCTTAAAACTCATAGTAGTTTCCTAGAAAAGGTAACACAGATTAAATCCAAATTGAACATTCCTAACACCAGAGAAAATCTACTTATTAGAGAAAATCCATTGGAATTATTGCAACCTACCTTCAATTTGGAATTAATAGAGGAAATAAGTAAATCAGACACACCAAAAGAAATACAAAAACTTCTAGCTCTGGAAACAATCAATACTAGGTATCCCACAGAAGAATGGCTGCACATATATACTGATGGATCCTCCAAGGAAAACCTTACTGGAGCTGGAGTTACATGTTCACATTTTTCCTTTTATCATTCTGTTGGCAGAGACACAACAAATTATGATGGAGAAATAGAGGCTATATACATTGCTCTCCGACAATTATTAAATCTTCCCTTAAATAAATTTAACAAGGCAGTAATTCTTTCAGATTCTAAAGCTGCAATTCAGGGAATATGTTCAAATACTACAAAGAAGTCAACAAAAATTAGAGAATGCTACAAAATGTTAACACAACTCCATGAAGTTAATAAGACTGTTCATCTCCAATGGATTCCAGCACACTGTGGAGTCATGGGGAACGAAGCTGCAGACTCACTTGCAAAGAAAGGCACAACAATAAAACAAAAGTCTAAATTCAATTTCTCATATTCCTCAATAAAACGCTTGATCATTAAAAAGTTTTCTCATTCATACCTACAAGAACTAGAAACAAATGCCAAAGATAAAAAATGGATTACACTACTTTCCAATCCAGATATAATCCCCCAGAGACCAAGGAAAACAGCTGTTGCAGCCTTCCGACTATTGACAAATCATGACTGCTTGGCAAGTCATCTCTACAGAATAGGTATCTCAGCCTCACCAATATGTGTCCTGTGTAACGATCCAGCAGAAATGAATGAAGAACACTTGAAGACCTGTGAAGCATTAAGATCAGAAGAAACTACAGTTCAAAAGTATTGGAAAGCACGAATGCTAATGGCTTCATTGCCAGATGCAAGGCACTAGAAAACAACAACAACATAATGGGATAGGAGATTATGTAATCTAGGGAGGGAATGTTTAATTCATTGATTACAACAATTGTTATCTTCAGCCCTATTTCACATGCTGAAGGTTTTTTGTGTTTAATTCCATATCATAAACTGAATTAAGTAGATAAAACTACCAAAACATGCATACATACAGTATTATTGAGTACACCCTTAATGATAACATTTACATATTGGAGAATGTTGGTAAGTCTGTGTGGCTCCACAGTGTTTTACTCAACAAGTACTCTAACATTTTCAATACCATGTTCAACTGTTAACAAATACCCGAAATGGTGTTCCCTCCCAAAGGGCTGACACTTTGTCGCAGTGGGGGGGCTTACTGTTCCAGCGATGTCTTGGCCAAAGCTTGCTGAGGCCAGAGGGAGGAACCAACTAAGATCAGCCCACAGTGTAAGTTTGCACATCTCAAACTAAAATAACTCCTCATTACCTACTTGTATTTAAGCATTGTACTCATACATGCTTAAGATACTTACATTCTTGTACTCATGTACCAGTTGCATGTTATGTACATCTCAGCAAAATAAAATAACTCATAAATATGTAGATGTATATAAGCATTGTACTCATACATGCTTAAGATATATACATTCTTGTACTCATGTACCAGTTGCATGTTATGTACATCTCAGCAAAATAAAATAACTCATAAATACCTAGATGTATATAAGCATTGTACTCATACATGCTTAAGATTGATACCGAAATTTAGATTTCCGATCGAATGGGCTTTTGAAAAAGACACGTTTTAATTTAATTGCCGGATATGAGATTTGCGATAAATATTGAGTAATAACATAAATAGATAATATAGCAGGAAGTGTTGTAAGGTGAGCAAGATATGAGTAAATAATAGTCGTTAAATTTGTAGAATAAACGCATTATTGGTTTGAAATTAACGAGTCATGACGTCATACCACATAGTTTAAATACACGTTCGAAAGTCAGTTCTACAAACCTTAAAAGTCGCGCGAGATATCTAATAAAATATAAAGTAAACATCGTTTAATCCTAAAAAAGTAATTATATATTTGAAATTCATAAAAGAACATGTTATAATAGAAAGGGACATTTCTAAATTGCGGGAAAAGGAAATAGCATTTTGGATACGAGGCTTTCTTGGATGACGTCATGACATTCAAATGAACGAACGGTCTTCTTAGCGTGGGTAAGAGAGGAAGAGTCAGTACTCAACCAGAGACCAGTACGGGAGTTCGTGCTGCGCGGATGTGATTGCGATGCCTCTACAGATACAAATATTTTCGGCATAACTCCTGAAAATATTTAAAAAGAAAATAAACAATATAAAAAGTTGTTCTTGGGTTGTCCATTACACTTACGCAAACCCGAGATAAAGAGATCTTATGCAGAACTAGCCGAGGCGAGCTACATCGAAGGGCAACGTCACGTCACCAACGACTACAGCTTCAAATGGCGATCCAATAACCAGGACACAACGATTTTACAGCTTCAAATTGGCATCCCAGCGTGTGGCCCCGAAAGAATGGACCAAACCCCCAAGACGACCAGATCAGCATCGAACCAGCAGACAAGAAGGTGCCCAGCGTGTCAACATCTGTGAAACGTGTAGTGAACAAGTTTAAGTGCAGTTAAAGTGAAATAGTGAAAATATTGAAAATTTTGGTGAGTAGAAAAACACATGTAAATAGCTTAGAAATGGAAGACAGTGACACTGATTTTTTAGGTTTTGAAAGTCCGGAAATTGAGAAAAGTGTAAGTAGGATGGAAGAATTTAATCGGAATGTAATTGGTAGCAGAATATGCCAAGAAGTAGAAGATCAGAACGTTAGAGAAACACCTAGAGGTAGTTCAGAAATGTTTAGTAGTAATTTAGAAAGGCCAGCATTTATGTCAGAAATAGAGAATATGTTTCAAACGATAATGAAAAAGATGAGTACAGAGTTAAGTCAAAAGATAGATGAAAATAGTAAAGAATTAAGAACAGTGGAAAAGATGAGTACAGAGTTAAGTCGAAAGATAGATGAAAATAGTAAAGAATTAAGAACAGTGGAAAAGATGAATACAGAGTTAAGTAAAAAGATAGATGAAAATAGTAAAGAATTAAGAACAGAGTTAAGTCAAAAGATAGATGAAAATAGTAAAGAGTTAGGACAGAAAGTAGAGAAGGGACAACAGGAATTGGGAATGCAATTGGAAAATCAGAAGAGAGCTTTCGAAACCTTTAGGGAAGAAGTTAGGGAGGAAATTAATAAAGTTAGTAGTGAAGTAAAAGAAAATAGAGAACAGGTAGAACAGGTTAAGGGAGAATTAGAGACAATAAGGCAAGAAGTAAAGAATTCTGAAAAGAAATTAGGTCAACAAGTGAGTGAAAAATTAGATAAAGAAAGGGAAAGAGTAACATATAGTTTAGACAAACAAAGGGAAGAGGTAGTACAAAGGTTAGATAAAGACAGGGAAGAAATTAGAGAAGAGTTACAGGGGTGTAAAGTTAGAATAGAAAGATCTAATGTAGAAAGTGAAAGGCAGGCTAGAAATTTGGAGGATGTTACAGACAAAATAAAAGGGGTAGTAACAGAAATTACTCAGGTAAAAGAGGCCTTAGAAAATTTGAAATTAAATGAAAATGCATGTAATCACAACAATCTTAGTAATGAAGTTGCAAGAAACGAGGCAATACCAGGTGTATCAGCTGACATTTCGATGCAAAATAGAGGTAACAGTAATTCCCATTCTGATCTCGGAAATAGCTCAGGGATAGGTGACAATTCAAATTTACATTGGCCTAACCATGTCTTAAATGAAATGACACCTCCAGTTTTTGAAAATGAAGATTCAGATGATCCTCAAACCTTTTTAGAAGGGTTACAAGAGTACTTCACGGTGAAACGTATACCAGAGGAGTACAAGATGGTGATAGAAAATGTCTAAAGGGTAATGCTGCTAATTGGCTAGGCCTTTCTATGGGTAACAATAATGATTACAGGACCTTTAGGAACATCTTTTTAACCAGATATTGGGGAGCTAGTAGGCAGGCTAATATTAGAGTTGAATTAAGCAATGGAAAATTTAATCCTAGATTGGAGGAATCAATGGTCAACTATTTTATGAGAATAGCGAGAAAATCGAAGATGTTGGATCCTCCCTTGGATGAAAAAGATCTAATAAATATAGTTACTCCACATTTTCCGGAAACGCTTCAACACTACCTAATCATAGCCCGACCCGATAGCATTGCAGCTATGATCGAATTATTATCAGCCTTAGAAGTCAATAAGCCAAAACACGCATTTGGAAATAAATATGAAGGAAAAGAAACTGTAAATTCTTTCGGGCAAGGGGCACAGTATTATCAGAATAGAAGTGAGATTAGGGAAAGATATAAAGGACCAGTACCAAGGATGGAATCATTCCGGTGGGAAAATCAAGGTAGATATAACCAGGAAGGGCATCCCCAAAATAGAAATGGTAATCAAAGGGGAAGAAATATAAGGGTGAATTATATGAATACAAATAGATTTGATCGAGGTAGACGGGGACGTTATTTTGGACATAGTAGAAATTCAAATGATGGGTATTGGACAAATGGAGATAATGAGTTTAGACCGAGGTCACCAAGACAGGAAGAAAGGTATTCAAATGGACGAAATTCCCCCGAAAATGCGGAAATGGTTGAGGCCATTAACACGGTCAAAAACATGGTAGGAAGTAACCCCGATTTAATGCAGGAGAACAGAAGTAACAATTCGGGAAATAGTACAGGAGCCATACCTAAAAATCAGGGAAACGCCAGACCCGGTCAAACGCGCCTTCAGTGAGAACTGGGTATCCTAGTAATGATTGTGATAAGTACTCGGAAATAAATAGTCCTGGAAGGCAAATGATGATACAAAGGAAAAGAGAATGGAAAAATAGAATCGACGAAAACGAAAAAGTAGGAGATCCACCTAAAATCAAAATTGGAGTAAATGGAAAACAATACAATGCAATTATAGATACGGGATCAAATAGCACAGTATGCTCACAAAATTTTTATGATAATTTACAAAGTAGTGGTTTTAAAGTAATGTCTTTACCAGTTAATGGGATATATTGCTCGCTAGCTGTGGGAAAACGAAAAGAGAGAGTAAAATTTCAAGCAATGATAAATATTGAAATAAATGGGAGAATACTTGGAATTTTATTTCTGATTGTAGGAAGACTTGTGACAGATATTATAATAGGTTGTGATTGTCTTTATGCCTGGGAAGCTGTGGTGAATTTTAAAAACATGATTCTAGAAATGAAAGTTGAAGATGAGACCATTATAGTGCCTTTTGTGGAAGATAGTAGTTCAGAAACTATTGTAAGAGAAAAAGAGGAAGAAGAAATCCAAGGGGATACATTCTTTGTAGAATATGTTAAAGTAGGAGCTATGGAATTAACTGAAGTAAATGTCAAAGAGTACAGTGTCGATAATAAAGAAAATGTAGAATGGGATAAAAATGATTTCATAGACAATTTGAGGGTTTCTGATGCAACTAGGTACTATGATAGGGAGAGTAGTGAAGACTTAGAAGAATTGTTGAGGGAAAAAGTAACTCGGGCTGATCAACTAAATGAACAACAGAGGGATAAACTGTTTGAAATATTAATCCGAAATAAAGAAGTATTCTCTGAGAAACCTGGTAAATGTAATATTTATACTCATTCGTTTGAGATGATACCCATCAAACCTTTTACACATAAAGCGAGAGCTATCCCTAGTACAATAAGAGAAGAGGTAGATGCAGTTATAAAGTCAATGTTAGAAGATGAGGTTATTGAGATTTCGAATTCAGAGTTTGTGAATCCCCTATGTATTGTAAATAAGGCCAATGGAAAGATTAGGGTGACATTAGATGCGAGAAAACTAAATTATTGTTCCTCATACTTTCCATCAGGGAATCCAACAGAACGTGTCCTCCGAGATATAGGAATTTATTTACGTGTACTTACACATCATAATCACAAGGATTGGGTGAAATATTGTCCATTGATAGAAAAGATTATCAATCACACCATTAATGTAACTACTGGGTTTGCACCAATAAAATTAATGTTAGGAATTGAACCAGAACCAATATTGATCGGGGTACCAAAAACACTGAAAATTAATGACATTCAGTTAAGTGAAGAAGAAAGAGCGAAAATTGCTTTTGAACGAATCAAGAAAAAGGCAGAGAAGCGAAAATTAAAGAAAAAGAGTAGAAAACATAAATGGGAACCTAAGATAGGCGATTGGGTACTAGTTAAAGACCATAAGTTATCAAGTGCATTGCGAGGTAGGAACAAAAGGATGGAATTGTTATATAAAGGTCCTGCAGAAATTATATCAAAATTTGGTTATCATACCTATGAATTAAAAGATGTTAAAAATGAAAAATGTCTGGGAAGATGGCATAAACAACTCCTTCGACCATACAAGAAACCGTGTGGTGCCTTGGAACCTTGATTTAATGTAAAAGAAAAATTGGAAATGTCATTTGTCTATTGGCGCCCAATCAGCTTTGAGATAAAATGTAAATGTTAGCTTACTTGAAAATCATATATTGGTCAGGTACTTACATATTCATGAAAAATGCAGAATGTGAATTGCTATCTACTACAAAGAGCCTAAAAATATATTGTATAGAGCTCACAATAACAGCTTCAGAAAGATTGTTAAATTGTTCATCTCTGCATAGAGAGAAAACAGAATATTTAATTTGTAAACATTTGTTAAAACATTTAGATGTATAGATAGTTATCACAGCAAGACAAAGAAAGAATTTGTCTGAAGAGTGTAATGGATTTATATAAATATATGTGTTACAATAACAAAAGTGAAAAATCACAGTGCAAGTGATAGTGAGAGCGAAGTGAGCAAACATGAACTAAAAGAAGGAACTAAAAAGAAAGACTCTTGAAATTTAACCTTTATATAAAAGCTTCACAGAAGAAACCATAACATATTGTAATTAGTATTTAAGGATTAATGTTAAGTCAAGTGTATAATTGTTTGTCATGTTAAAAAGATTAATGAGAAAATGTGTTAATAACCAATTTCAAAAACAGTGTAATTGAAAATTGTATATAATGGGAGTGTTGCCGATTATTCAAAATACAGGAGTAATTTTTAATTTTTCTTTCGGGCAAGACATTTACATTATTTTATTATGAAATAATAAAATAACATAAATGGGGGCATTTGATACCGAAATTTAGATTTCCGATCGAATGGGCTTTTGAAAAAGACACGTTTTAATTTAATTGCCGGATATGAGATTTGCGATAAATATTGAGTAATAACATAAATAGATAATATAGCAGGAAGTGTTGTAAGGTGAGCAAGATATGAGTAAATAATAGTCGTTAAATTTGTAGAATAAACGCATTATTGGTTTGAAATTAACGAGTCATGACGTCATACCACATAGTTTAAATACACGTTCGAAAGTCAGTTCTACAAACCTTAAAAGTCGCGCGAGATATCTAATAAAATATAAAGTAAACATCGTTTAATCCTAAAAAAGTAATTATATATTTGAAATTCATAAAAGAACATGTTATAATAGAAAGGGACATTTCTAAATTGCGGGAAAAGGAAATAGCATTTTGGATACGAGGCTTTCTTGGATGACGTCATGACATTCAAATGAACGAACGGTCTTCTTAGCGTGGGTAAGAGAGGAAGAGTCAGTACTCAACCAGAGACCAGTACGGGAGTTCGTGCTGCGCGGATGTGATTGCGATGCCTCTACAGATACAAATATTTTCGGCATAACTCCTGAAAATATTTAAAAAGAAAATAAACAATATAAAAAGTTGTTCTTGGGTTGTCCATTACACTTACGCAAACCCGAGATAAAGAGATCTTATGCAGAACTAGCCGAGGCGAGCTACATCGAAGGGCAACGTCACGTCACCAACGACTACAGCTTCAAATGGCGATCCAATAACCAGGACACAACGATCGTACAGCTTCAAGATATATACATTCTTGTACTCATGTACCAGTTGCATGTTATGTACATGTCAACAAAATACAATAACACATAAACACCTGCATGTATTGAAGTATCATATACATGCTTAGGATATATCCATCCTTATACTTGTGTATCAGGTGCATAATATGTCATATGTAGTTATAATCAACAAAACACTGCCCTAAACAAAGAACCTAGGGAGTTCAGATATGTCTATCATTAGCACTAAACATACATATTTTTCCCATAAAATATAAAGGAGCAAAAGCCTTTTGACAACTTTAGGGCAAAGGAGGCATTTTTATAGCTTTGTGGGCAGATTCAAAGTGTTACAGATTTTCACCATGGACAAAGCAAGTCATCAAATTGCATTGCATTGTTATAACTTAAGATTACAGACTGAAGGTACCATGCTAATTGGTATAGTCCTATGATGGGCCAGAGCTTATTTGTGCATCTATTCTTCGTCATGGTCATGGTGCCCCTTCTTTGGGCTGCAACAAAATGTATAGCGTCTAGTAATCAGTAGTAAATGATGCCGACATTTAGTGATGGACAATGTGAATTGTAAACTTAACTCGTTCATGCAAATTGCTTATCTTATTGGCATTCTATAGTTGTAGGATGCAGGTTTGACCTTTTCTGAAATTTTTATATGTGTATATATATATACACGATATATAGTACATTTTCTGATGCATAAAACATGAACTAGAAATACATATAGAGCCTAGAACGTTGTGCTTGTTCTTTAATACATATTTATTGTGGTATTATGGTATTATGAAAAAATTCAGCATGAATATCAGAAAGCAGTACTACTAGCTCTTGCAGAACACTTATTTTACATGCAAATTTTGTACATTTACTGCACTGAACATGTAATACATTCTAAATTTCATGTCTTCATAAAAGTATTACAATTTACTGGATGAGCAAAAGTTTGGGGGATTTCAACTTCAGGAAGTTGGCAGATATGAACATAGAAACATGAAAATCCACAACACTACTGCATCATCAAGTTTTTGGTGAGACCTAAAAGATACACAGTTCCAGCAGCTGAAGCTCTACTTTAAGAGTAATCCTATCATTTTAATGTGCCCGACTTGCAGATCTTTATGGTCTCCAGGACATTTTGGCCAGTTTCTTCATGACTAGTAACACAAGTCATCCTGTACTTACCTAGCCTAATGCAGTAATCCATTTCTCCTCCGAAACAAGTCTTCTAGATACTAGGATATTATAAAGGGGCCCAATTGTAGCAAACTTTAAAATATTTTCCTTTCTTGCTAGCTCTGAATGCATCCCACCTTTCCACTGGATTACATTCTCTCCACAGTCGAGTTTACACCATATTATGGTCACCTTTAAATTTTTCAGTCTATCCCCTTAATGCCAAAACTATCAGCGAAATTAGTTTTTGTTCAGAGTGTGCTGAAACTTACTGAAATAACCTGTGTAATCCATTCTGCTATAAGGTTATCTAACTCATATAAATTGGATGCCTAATGTTTACTTCTGTTTCTTGCCCACACTACTACCAGATTGATTTGCATTCATACAAGTGCTTGCCATGTTTTTAACTAAGGGGTGCACTGTAGAGAGAAATAGCAGGAAAGCTTGCTACAGTTGAGCTTGTGTTCTGACATACAAATCTTTCATCTGCAATATTTTAGTCTTTGATGCAAACACATTTTCTCTTTTATCCACATTGCTAGTAAAATTTATAAGTATAACCAAACATATATTGCAATATTTCCTCAGAAATTTATTTAAAACATGTTGAAATCCACTCATTAATAAAACTATGTAAAAAATCAACGTTACTGGGGTACTACATTCATCTAAGGAAAAAAAGAGGCCAATATCACTCCCCAAGACTTGCTGCAGTACCAAAACAGTGGCATATTAAGCTAATTGAGGGAAATATATATTGTGGAATGTGTCTAAGGACAGAACAAAGAGGTGGTAATGTAAATGTTGGTATGAAGATATAATAATGCAATTGTACTATATAACAAATATTTTAAAACTAAGAAAACCATTCCACTTAATATAGACGAAGAGATATAGACAGTGAGAATTTTTAAATGTTTTAGAAGTATGAGTGGACCTATAGACACTATGTAAGTGAAACTATAAGTGTCAACTTGTATACTTCTAAATCAAAAGAAATTTTGTGTTTCTGTTTAGATTCTACATAAAGATTACATTATGCACACTGATAACACATAGTATGTATATAATATATCTATATAAGAAACATTAAGATGCATTCTGTGCTGACTACCTCATAGCAGGTGCAGAAATATGGAAGATCCATCCATGGAGAAAAACCTCAGTAGTTTAATTACATTTCTGACAAAATACTTAGTATTAGCCATGTCCCCATTTAAGTATGTTTCTGTGTGCTGCTATTGTGGAGTGTAATAACACTGGTCTACAAAAATTAACTTTTTCTCTTTCACAAGAATTAAAATAACAGTTTCTAAAAGTATTTTTCGTGCTGAATTCAAATATAATTACAGTTTGTCCGCATCGGGCAGGAGTTTTGTGTGATATTCATTTGAATTTTTATAATATTCTAAAAAATCCGTAACTAGCTATCTAACTCAAAATTATAACTACTGATTCTGACTTACCTACCTAGAAAGTGGTAGATAGTGATTTTCGGGTATATTTTGCATCTGGAACGTCTCTCATTTTAGTCCAACAGTAGTCAGCCAGCATATTGGAACTCCGCTTGCCTTGGTACCTCTTCTCTATCGTAGAAATTTGCTGATGAAAACGCTCACCGTGTTCATCGCTGACAGCTCCAAGGTTTTCGGGGAAGAAGTCCAAGTGAGAGTCCAAGAAGTGAATTTTTAAAGACATGTTGCATCCCATAGCTTTATAAGAATGCAGAATATCAGCCACTATGTCACGATAGTTTTCTGCTTTATGGTTTCCAAGAAAATTGCAACATAAACTTTTGAAAGACTGCCAGGCTGCTCTCTCCAGTGGATTTAACAGTCCCTCGAAATGTTCATCAGCCATTAATGATCGGATTTGTGGTCCTATAAAAACTCCTCCTTTCAATTTAGCATCACTGACTTTGGGGAATTTCGATTTCAAGTACAAGAATCCATCAGAAAGTTTATCCATAGCTTTGACGAAATTTTTCATAACTCCTAACTTAATATGCAATGGAGGTAAAAATATTTTTTCAGGATTCACTAAAGGGACACATGCCACATTTTTCTGGCCAGGGAGAAGAGATTCACGTTTTGGCCATGACTTTCTAACGTAGTGAGACTTCTTATCTCTGCTGTCCCACTCGCACAAAAAACAGCAAAATTTGGTGAACCCAAGTTGCAAACCAAGCAATAAAGCAATGACCTTTAAATCACCACAGATATTCCATTCATATTTTCCATATTGTATTTTCTCTAAAATTAGTTTCATATTTTGATATGTCTCTTTCATAGCGGCATGCGCTACTGGTATTGATGGAAGTTCATTGCCAATATGTAGCAGCACAGCCTTCAAACTTACTTTAGAGGAGTCTATGAACAATCGCCACTCATCTGGTCGGTGTTGATGCCCAAGAGTTTCCATAAGTGAACAAATATTATTACAAAACACAACACCATATTCTTCAGAGAAGTATTCTTTGAAAACACTATGGCGGCTACGATAACTACTTATTCTTACATCTTTTTGGAGTAAATTCCACCCTTTGAGTCTGGAAGTTAAAACTTCAGCTTGCAGTTTAGACAGATTTAAATCCCGAATCAGGTCATTAAGGTCTTGCTGATTGGGAAAGTATGGTTCTGATGAACAGCTACTGGCTTCATATGTAAGATCATTTTTATTTTCATCTGAATCATTTTGAGTTTCAGTTAGGTCAGAATCAGAGTTATCACTTAAGGTTGTATCTACATATACTGGTACGGGGAACTCTTCACTGTGTAAGACAGGTCTCAATGCAGATTGCAAATTCGGATACTTAACTGTATATTTTGTTTTAGATGCGATTCCTTTAATATTTGTCAAGCAAAAATAACAGTCAGTTGAATGATCCTTCGGTTCCCTCCAAATCATGGGAATTGCAAATGGCATATGATGTGTACCATTTTTCCACCCAGTCAGCAGTCTAATACACGAAACACAGCATGTATTTGGGGCCCAGCTCTTATCAAAATCACCAACTTGACAGCCAAAGTAAAGATGATAACACTTCTTTACAAGTGGGGTCATATTTCACCTCGGAGACTTGAAAGTCAGCTCACCACAAATATAGCAGAAATTATCTGCATGATTTACACACTTTCTTGGCATGATGAAAACATTAAGCACTGAAATACAACATGCACAACATACACAATACACTTCTAAACAGAAAGGAAGGAAATATTTCACTAGTGAACAATGTCACAGTCAGCTCAATACTGACACATCACAATGCCAGACAGGTCTGAGCATGTCTAAACATGAATGAACCTGCACAGTCTTGTTTTGTGGTGCTTCAGCGTGATATTACAAATAATTTCAATAAATACGGCTTGAGTAAAATAGCTACATATGAGGTAAAGGTTCCTATGACAGGTCAAAGAAAACGCTAAAATCATATTTTGAAAAGTAGCTTTCACAGAAAAACTATGCCTGATGGGAAAATTCTGACTACATATCTGAATTCAGGATGAAAAAATGCACTAGATTCACTATTGAAATTTCTTGTGAAAAAAATCTTGTCGACCAGTGTAATTGTAGTATGTATTCCATGTTTTAAAATGTCAGCGACGCAACCTTATATTTTCATAATAAATTGTTTAGTTTTATGCATTCTAGAGCTTAATCATGTTAATGGGTTTTTACTGTAAAGTGTAATAATAATTGTGGAATATATTTCATGTTTTAAGATAATAATGCAACCTGCAAAATAATTTTAAGGATAAAATACTTAGCTTTGGCCATACTACAACTTAATTATGTTTATCTATATTCTTACTGTGAACTGTAATTATAATTGTAGCATGACTTAAGATACCAGTGATCCAGCCATAAAATATTTTCTTTATAAAGCATTAGGTTTTACATGTACCACAACTTAAATTATGTTTGTGTTCTTGAGAGAAGTGTAACTGTAATGGTAGTTTATATATCATAGATTAAGGTATTATGCAATCAGCTGAAATATTTGCATGATAGAATGTTCAGTTGTAGTTGAACCACAGCCTATGTTCATCTATATTCTTGTTGTGAAGTAGTACTCTGTCATTGAAATATTAATGTTTATGTTTTGATTGTTCAAACTTGGATATTATAGGAAAACAGTTTTATCACCTTAATTCTAATTTTGCTTTTGAGATTGTTTCCACTAAAGCTACTTTAGTGTGTTGAATATTTTAAAATTTACATGCTTTTCATTTTTAAATCACAGGCCAAAGGAAATTTGGTGCCCATACTTGAAATATTTCATGCCAAAAAGTGTCAAAAATGATTATGGGAAGTTCCAATTTTAACTTGTGTCAAAAGTGCATCATAGCACCATTATAAGATCTTCAACTCTTCTGTGTGTCTGTTAGCTATAAAAGACAAGACTAAACTTCAGAAACATTTTGTAGAATAATCAGATGTATCCATGGATTGTTTTTCTGAAGTTCCTATTTCAAACTTGGGTGCTTCATCTAATATTTAAGAAAAGGATTTACATTCCTTAAATTTGTTGTAATATGCAAGGAATGTTTATTGATTAAATGATTCTTAATTCATAGTAATATGCAGTTTACAAAATGAATATTTTATTCTCAATGAAATTAAAAAGATCTATGAAAGGAATTGCATTAAAAGAAATGCTACTCTTATTTGAAATCTTATACCGATGGGCTTTCAGTGCTGAATTTTTGTGCATTTCCTTACAGTGTCAGTAAAACCGAAAAGAAACTTTTCACTTAGGCAGTTTGTGTATAAACAGTGTAGAATATTTGAGATGGTGAGACATTTATTAATAATACATTTTCTGATTCTTTAGAAGTTATAGCACTTAAGCGAATTTTCAATATTAAACTGGGTTTTGGAAGCTGAATGTTAAAGCAATAGATTTATGTATAAGATTATTAAAAATGTAAAATACATATTTTACCTTTAATAGTGTTAACTCTAGCTATGTAGTATGGATTTATTTTACACTGCTAAACCCTGCTGTAAATTATAACAATTGGAGAAACATAACTTGAACTTACTCCAGATATAAATTATAATAACAGTACTACTGGGTTACACAGAGCTGTGCTCATGGCAGCCAGGTTGGGAGTAATATAGTGTGTACAAGCTCCTAATAAATTATATAGGTTCATTAAAACATTAATCTTCACTGGATCATGCCAAAAATTGTCCAGTAACAATTTTCAACTTCTCAACCAAATAAAAGCAATGCAAAATTTACAAAAATGGAATTAAAAGCATCAAAATATATTGAATATCAAACTGGCTAAAGGAAAAACAGAAAAGTGTTAGTAATAATATCTTAAATGCTTGTAACGTAGATTTAGCTGGCAAATAGTAAAGAAATTGTGTAAACCCTTAAACTTCTCTAATTTTAATAATGCACATTTCTTTCTGCTCAAATATCTTGCTATTGCTGTGCATAGTCAGCCACAGACTGTTTAATCTCTGTTGTGATCCAGTGATCATGCATTGCTGTTTTTAGTTTCCTATTTCCTAATGTAAAATAGAGAAAATAAATATTTGTGCTATAGCTTTTAATATTTCGTAAAATATATTTAATTTTGTATTTGGATCGAATCTCTTGTATAGGTCTTCCTAATCGATACTATTAAGGCCCTCTTTTAACATTACTAGATTAGTTTTGCTATAGGAATTATAGCTTCTTTTAGTGTTTTTGCAGATATTTGCATGTTTATTATACCTTAACCTTTGAAAGCTGAACTTTTGTGCAGTGTGATATGATAGACCTGAGTGAATTACTTCTGTTTTATATGGTATATTAACAATATTGGTGATAATATTACAAACTGTTATAGCTGTATCAGTAGTAGTATGAATAGGTTCATTTATTGCCATATTTAATAGGCCCAAATGACTTTGTTGTTGACTGGTCACTAACTCGCATACCCAATCACCCACTCATATTTAAATTAAATTACATTTAGTAAGCATTCAAATTTGATTTTTGTTTGTGATTTTTTTTTAATATTTATATTTTTGTCACTTAATATAATATTTGTTTCTTTTATAACCACAAATGTACCTAGTAGTAGTGTTAATTTCTCAAGAAATATACCATCACCATTTGAGGCTGTAAATGCCAAACTATATTTAGCTTACCCCATTTCAAATAAATACTTGCCAACTCAATTTGTTCTTATTTAAAGTTGTAAGAGTAATATTTTAATACCTATTGGTTAACACTTGATTTATAAAAATGTTAACACTTGATTTATAAAAATGTCAACACCACCCTATTTTCTTTTCTTTTGACAAAATATTGCTGAAAATAAGTGTACTGCATGTTCCCTTAACTCGTGTTTAGTAAGGATTAAAATGTCAGGTGCCTCTTCATTTTTAAATATATTCAAATGTTTGATTTCATAAAGTATTTGAATATTTTTATGTATGAAATTTAATTACGTATACCATTCACATGCCTATCTGAAAGGCTCCTTAGTTTCTTGTATCCAGTATTTCAACATCATGTTACCTTATGCACACTTTTTTCTTGAGCTTTATAGTCAATGTCTATAATAGCATTAACTATAGTTTCACTTACTTTTCTCTTCTGTAATTTATTCAGATGCCAACAATATTCTGTATACATGTCTCCTTGCATTAAAATTATTTATTAGGCTAATATTGCTATATTTCCCACTCTTCTTGGATGTATTTGCATTTATAGTTTTTCTTGGTTCTCTCAAGAAGTTGGGATATGATCATCTCTCTGTGGAATTTTCACAATGAAGCATGTATAAGCACTAAAAAGTACTTTTTAACAGTAGACAGAGAATCTCTGGAATCATATGCTGAATGGAGTGTGTTACGGTACTATTTGGTTGACTTCTACACAATGTCAATGTAGTAGCATTTGAGCAGTTGACCAATGCAGCCTGTGACTGATTTGATATATGGAAGAAACACTATGCATTTCTGGTCACTTAAAGCAGTTGATGCTTTCCCAGAATTTCTCTTGGGATGCAGTGCTCTTCTAATTCCTTGTTCTGAGTAGCAGTTTGCTTGAAGTGCTAGGTCAAAGTATTGAAGTTCCCGGTGTAGAAGTTGTGGTTCACAGATGCCTATAGCTTGGTCTACAAGTGTCTTGATCGTGGAGCGTTTTTGCCTCGGATGTTGTTTAGAATTCTTATGAAGGTGTGTGAATAGGTATGTAGTATACTTTGTGGCCCATGACAAGATTAAAGCAGGTTGATTCTGCCACAATCAGTGTCCAATATAATATTGTATATCAGAAGACTACTTTTAGTGATTTGAGTGTGACTATTATAAACTCTAGTTTAATGTTTGGTTAGTTATATTTTTATGTAGTGTATGGTAATTAAAAAAGGTGAATTTGTTGTATTTGCGAATTTGTGATTCATTATGTTAAATTGTTCTTATGGTAAATGAATATCTATTATGCCTTCTTCATAAAGTGTATTTTTTAATTTAAGCTAGACATGGAATATGTTATGTTTTATGTGCATGTATATTGATAAGTTAAGATTTTTCCATAATGTTTTGTTTAAATATGTTTATGAATGGTAACTAAGTTGATCCCAGGATATAGTAAATTTAAATGGGGAACTCAAGATATTTGTTATACCTTCATGGAGCTGTTACCTTTATGGTGTTTGCAGTTTGAATTACTTAAATTATGGCAGCCATTTCATACCTTGTTCAGTTAAGTTTACAAGTTTTTGCTAACTAAATTCATAGTGAGACCATGTTCATTCTGAGGGAGATAGAAAAGCCACATGGCACTACCTTGAGATTGTATGCAGGAAGTGTAACCAACTACAACAGTGTCACCTCCAAAATTACATAATACTTTTTGTGAAGGTGATAATGTGAAGATGTAAATCAGAGAGTAGACTTAATAGCACCTTACGGAGAAAATGTAGCAAAATTATGTGTAAACTTCAGTGTTATTTGTGGATCCATTGTGGACTACTTTTTCAGTGTCCACACATTTTCAATAGTTATAGCAGTTAACAAGTGGTCTGGTCCTGCTTCTCATGTTTCATATATATATGTACTTCCACACAAGCTTTGCAGACCAAAGCACCATTCTTTTATGGAACAAAGATCACAAGAACCATAACAGCCGCAGTGGTTGTGTTTCTGTTAAACAGTGATCAGAATCATAGGTCACTTATGCTTGTTAGCTAGTTTTATGTTGGAATCACTAACTGCATTTGACTATACATGGAAATCAGATTAGTTACCATCATACATTACAAAATAAGAACATTCTGTACATTAAGTTGTTGCCCTTTAAAGTTGCATAGACTTAATTTAATAAATGTATTGTGTGTTGTAAAAATGAAGAGAGAATATCATGATCATTGCTCGTCAGTATTGTAAAATTTGGCTTTTGGAACAGTGCAGCTTATTCAGAAGAATAGTTTACAGGACAATAAATTATTTCTTAAACAGATTGCTGCATAGATAAACTTGTGTACCATATCCTGAAAAAAATATTTCATTTAGAACAATCTGTGTATATTTTATGAAGTTGACTTCTTGTAGATAATAACTTGTAAGGTTTTGGTGATGAAAGTATTTCAGAGGCAATGATAACATGCATAATAATGGAAATAAATAAGTAGTAAATGTATAATAAATTATTTTATAAATTTTATACAACAGAATTTTGAAAATAAACATTGGATTTCTAAAGTAACACAGTATCTTAGATCTGGCATACCAATCTGTGACCTGCAGTGTTATTCTCCTTCTTCCCTCCTTCACCATTGTCTGTTACAGGTGGTCAGACTTTTTGATGACAATGCTAACAGAATAGGAGTTCCTTGGATGGTAGGCAAACCAAAGAACAAAACAGGGGTTAGGTTTAAACCTCACATCTCTCTGTTAGCATCTCTGCTTGAAATAAAAAGTTTCCAGAAGGGCTTCAGAATTTGATTTAACAAAGCATATGGAAAGAACAGATAAGGGGAAAAAAAGGAAGAAAAGCACTTTGAAGGGACATGGCTGAGGACTGGCAGCCCTGCCTACTCCTTTCCAAGTGTTTGTGTGAATGAGAAGAACAAACCCTTAAACCTGAAGTTTATGGTTATGTAACTGCTTCATAATTTGAAAGATTAAGTCAAAATTGAGAAAAATGAGTTTAAAGTTAGACAAAGTAATAAACTGCATGTAAAGCTGTCACTCTCAACACCTAAGTTATTTGATAAGTCAAATGTTGAATTGTTCCACTTTCAGTTAAGAGTTGCATATAATGTGACTTGTGGTGTTTTCAGTTACACCTGTTTGCAATAAAAGTACACTTACCTTCATCCCTTTATCATAGAAGGGATGTGTAAAATCATCAATAAAAGCAAAATGAATACAAAAAATCTTGTGTGTTGCACTCACATTACTTTCTCTACTCTTTTACTCACTATTCTTAGAAACTCTTAATCCTCTATCTTCTTCATGTTAGTTGACATAACCATTTGTAGAAATTACCTTATTGCTAATTTTCTTCTAGGTGCAAGGGAAATATGGGAATACAGTTGACTTTCGGTGATATTCAAATCTTTTAAAGCTGGTCGCTATATGGAAGCTTTGAAATTCCCTTCTCTTTGCATGGCGAAGAGCTAAAATAGTGAATAATGGCTAGACATTGGATTTATATGCACTAAAAACATTTAAAATATGCATGCATTTATGCGGTAAAAATCTTTAAAATATAATCTAAAAATGCTAATATACACTGCATATCTTATATATTTAAACGAGCAATTCGTGTATATATATATGTAAATAAAGATATTCTGTGCAACTTGGAAACGGCTCTAACGATTTTGATCAAATTTTGTGTTCAGATAGCGTTTCGCCTTTTAAGTTCAGCTGTATAGGTGTAATTCCCAAAAAAATGCGATCTTACATAAAAGAATAACATTTTTTATTCCCGCTTCTACAGAGCAATTCTTGTACATATTCCTGGTATTTCAGAAACAGCTCTAAAGATTTGGTTAAATTTTTGTATACATGCATATTACATTCACAGCGTTTTCTCTACTCACTTTTAGGTAACACATTCACATTTCTTTCTCTACTCACTCTTCTATAAACAATTTTCCATAAAAAACATGATTTTACACCAAAAAAAGTTTTTATCCCCAGATTTAAAATAACTCAATTCATGTTCTGTATGTTTGAAATAGAAATGCTATTACAATCACATTGTTTTCTCCTCTCACTTTTGGGTAAAACACATTCGCATCTCTTTCTCTACTCACTCTTCTACAAATAAGTCATGCAATTTTCTGTATGTTTGAAATAGAGATGCTGCATATTACATTCACAGTGGTTTCTCTACTTACTTTTAGGTATCACATTCACATATCTTTCTCTGATCACTCTACTATAAACAATTTTCCATAAAAAACATGATTTTACACCAAAAAAAGTTTTTATCCCCACATTTAAAATAACTCAATTCATGTTCTGTATGTTTGAAATAGAAATGCTATTACAATCACATTGTTTTCTCCTCTCACTTTTGGGTAAAACACATTCGCATCTCTTTCTCTACTCACTCTTCTACAAATAAGTCATGCAATTTTCTGTATGTTTGAAATAGAGATGCTGCATATTACATTCACAGTGGTTTCTCTACTTACTTTTAGTTATCACATTCACATATCTTTCTCTGATCACTCTTCTATAAACAATTTTCCATAAAAAACATGATTTTACACCAAAAAAAGTTTTTATCCCCACATTTAAAATAACTCAATTCATGTTCTGTATGTTTGAAATAGAAATGCTATTACAATCACATTGTTTTCTCCTCTCACTTATAGGTAACACATTCACATCTCTTTTTCTACTCACTCTTCTACAAAGAAGTCATACAATTTTCTGTATGTTTGAAATAGAAATGCTACGTATTATATTCATACTGTTTTCTCTACTCACTTTTAGGTAACACATTCACATCTCTCTCTACTCACTCTTCTACAAATAAGTCATACAATTTTGTGCATGTTTGAAATAGAAATGCTACATATTACATTCATACTGTTTTCTCTACTTGCTTTTGGGTAACACATTCATAACTGTTTCTCTACTCACACTTCTAGAAATAAGTCATACAATTTTCTGTATGTTTGAAATAGAAATGCTGCATATTACATTCACAGTGTTTACTATACTCACTTTTAGGTAACACATTCACATCTTTTTCTCTACTTACTCTTCTACGAACAATTCATATCATCTATACAACTTGGATGTTTGTATATATCTAACTGTTAATCTCGAAAACCACTTAATCGATCACCGCAAAATTCGGCACGTATATGTATTTTTTTCATGGAGAAAGTTTTTATGGTAACAATTTTACTACACAATATATTACTTTCAAATGGTTTTCTACTCGCTTTTTTTACGTAGCACATTCATGTATCCTCTGTTTGCCCTTCAACATATAATTTATATAATTTTCTATAATTGAAATATAAGTGCAACGTATTACATTGACATGATTTCCTCTACCAATTCTTCCTTTATGAGACACAATCAGTCTTCTTTCGCTACTCGCCCTTAAACATACAATTAATATAATTTGCTGTATGTTTGAAACAGAAATACAATGTATTACATTCATATTATTTTCTCTACTCACATTTTTGTGTTACGTAACAACTCACATGTTATTCCCTATCGTTTATCAACTTCATACATACCAATGCCTATACATATCGTATGTTGAAGAGTGAGTAAAGTCCAAAGCTGGTTGACTGATCGTCATGAAGATTGACATATCTAAGTGTTTTATGTCGAAGGTTTTTATGGAATCCATTTTAGCACCCAACATATTATGTTCACTGGTTTTCTCTACTCCCTTTTCTTCTACCTAACATACTACTCCCTGTTCTACAAACAATCCATACATTTTTCCATACATTTGAAATGCAAGTGCAACATATAGCATTCACACGTTTTTCTACTCATTTTTCTTTACTAAACACAGTCACATTTCTTTCACTACTCCCGCTTCGATGAACAATTATGAACAATTCATACAATTCTCTATGTGATTGAAACAGAAATGCACAGTACATTCACATGGCTTTATCAACCAGCTTTTCTTACTGTAGTATTTGTTATTGTTCAACAGTGCTTTTGCTTAGTGTCGCTCCTGTGTTTTAATAAAAAATAAAGAAATACTTAGTTAGAAAAGTAAAGTAATCATATTTGGTGTCAGGAGTGCAACGAAAAGCACAATATAGAAAAGTTGATGAAACAAATGCTAGCCAAGATGGACATAATGGGGAATGAAATGAATTCCGGAATGGGGCAGAGGAAACAATTATGAAAGCTGAATTGGATAAATGTAAACTACGGAATAGAAAATATGGGAACAAAAATGGACAAAATGGAAACAAAAATGGAAGCCAAATTGAAAATGTAAACTCTGTAACTGATAAGATCAAGGCAGAATGTCCAATATGAAGATAGATCTATCAGAGAATACTAACAAGTGACTGGCCGGGGTTAAAGAAGCCATGGAAGAACAAGATGGAAATATGAAGGACCTTGGCAAACGTGTTAACGCGCTGGACTTAATCGCAGCACCAAAAACTGAACTCCATAATGGAACAAATGATCGATGAAAACCTCAAACTAGGTGGATATCTATGGGGAAGGCCTGGGTTCAGCAGTAGAGTTTTACAGCTGAAAGTATGGTGTTTATGAAATATTTCTATATCTCTTGTAACTCGGAAATGAGACTCTTAACAATTGCGACAAACATTTTTATTTAGTTAACGTTTTGCCTTTCAGGTTGATCTAAGTATCTTCTCCCACAAAAAAACAAGATTTCACAAAAACAGAGGCAAAAAACACAGAGCGAAGCTCAGTCGTCCAGGTACTATATATACATAATTTGATATATCTACTCACATTGAACCTTCTTCCTTATATTACGTCATTCTGGAGGCTATAATTTGATTTGCAGTACAGGATCATCATTTTTTCCAAATGTTCAGGAGTAAATTTATGACGTTTATCAGATAATATAGTTTGTATGCAGAGAAGGACATCTCAACATCTACAGACGTGATTGGACAATATTTATAAGCACTAACAAGCTCTGGAGGAATTTCCCCTAGAAGTTCCACACTGTCACCTTCTAGATATTAACTAACAGAGCATAAAATAATAAAATTGGGATTTCTTTGTAATACACCACACAGTTTTGCACTCAATATTTCCTCATGCTTTGAAGGGGCACTCTGAAGTTCACTCTTCACTTCCTCAAAGATTGATATAGAGGCATGAAGAGACAAACCACACATTTCTAGTTTTTGTATTGCTTGAGGTATAATTTTGAAATGTACCTTTATAATAGCCAAGTCTCTCTGCAATGTATCATTTCTGAAAATGTCCTGCGAATATTGAATTGCCAAAGTATCATTTGGATTTAGACTGCAGACAACTTCTTTAACTGCACTGAAATTGTCAGCATAAAAGAGAGAAGCAGCGAGTAAAAATTGGTTCCGGGGGTAGAGGATGTTCCGGGAGTTCTCTATAAGCAGATACTCGGCCAGGGGCTTTTACAAGTACTTTCTTCGTAGTAGAAATTAAGGTATTTACTTCAGGAAACAGCTCCCGTATGACTTCTGCTACCCTTTGCAGCCCATGCACAATACATGTAACGTGGATTAAATGGGGATAAAATACTTTCAGACCTGAAGCCACTCACAGCATGTAGGCTGCAGCATCTGAAAGCAAAACCCGAAATTTATATTCATTACCTGCTTCTGGCCATAATATTCTTAAAGCATTGTTGACAAAGCAAGTAATGGTGGAATTATTCTCTAACAACCTAGAAGCAATCAAATATGGCTTTCCTGGCTCATCTTTACTGAGTTTACCTACTAGAAAATTCGCCACATGATTTCTGCAGTAGTTTCGTCCACTGCACCCCATATAAGATAATCTTTCAAACCATCTTCGACTTCTTTAATTGCTGTTGGGTAACAGTCTTCAAGGTAGTTTTTCATGAGGGTTGATTCATTTGGAATGGTATTACAATATTTATCTAAGAAATTCCGGAACGTGGGATTGTTAAGTGAGTTCCACAGGATATTTGCTGTGATTAGCACGTGGTATAAATCACTGCTAAATTTGTTTCTCAAATTAGATGAAGAGGGTTTTTGTTGTGTCAATAATGTTTGCTTCAAGGAAGTTTGTTTCTTTTTAGCTGCAAGATGTTGATTTGTTGTTGAATGTTGGCTTAGTTGAAACTTTTTCACATACGCAATTTGTTTCTTACACACTTTACAAAAAACTACTTTTCGATCTGTAGTATAATCCAAGTGATAGTCCTTAACCCACTGTTTTAAAAGTTCACTTTTTGCACTTCTGAATTTTGGCATTACAACTTCCACACAGGACAAACTACAAACCACTAATTAACAGCAGAACGAAACTATCTTCTGGTGCTGATAGCAACGCAGGAAGTCCCCGACGGTGAATGCTGCAAACATCTACTTGTATCACGTGAAGCTGAGTCATATGCACACAAGAGGCTCAATATGGGTTGCCTCGCTTGTACGGATAGGCTTGATATGGGTTGCCTTGCTTGTATGAGAATGGTATGTAAGGCTTAAGATTAAACAGCAACTGGCATCCGGTCATAGAACATCATAAGAAGCAGGATAGCAAGGTAAGCCAATCAGAAGAGACCAGCAGCATAAGAGAGATAGAACCCCCTCCACCAGCCACCACGCCTCTGGACGCCCCGGGCCAATCAGCGCACATTGTGCATGGTATAAATGGAGCCCCACAGACAGTCGACGCATCAGTCGCAGTGATACCTTCCACGAGGAGATTTCGACACCACTGAGGATGTTTACCGCAGTTGTAAACGAAACGTCTGGAAGACAGATCTCCAGCAGACCACGGCATAACAGCCCGGAAGATACTTCTTTCTTCAAAAAAACATACTTACTCACGTAATTTTAAATTTAGTACAGGGGTATACAGACTTTGTGCACACACTGTACAGTGGAACCTGCTTTATACATAACCCAGTTCTATGTAATTTGCATTTATACGTAAATTTTTGTAGGTCCCGGCAAAATGTAATTTAGAAACGCGTTAATAAAACCTTATTTGTACGTAATTTGCAGTTATACAATTTAATTTCAGTGAAACACAACTGAGTTGTATATAATTATAATGAGCATACTGCATACGTTATCTTAAAAGAAACTCGAGTCGTTTTCCTTATCTCTGACAAAGACCCAACCTAAGCGAGCGACTTCCAGTGTGACAATGTCGTAGTAACAAACAAGAAGTAAACATAAACATTTCTGATATCTGGTGTTTACTGTTGAACAGCAGTTTGTCTTTCACTTATCAGTTTTTTTAATCAGTCATGGAGAACAGAAAAAGGAAATGTTACACACTAGATCGGAAAGTAAAATTCATACAAGAGGTGGTACTTAATCCACACAAAACCAAAACAGAAATTGCCTCAGATTTAGGAATTGCTTATACCACGCTATGTACAGTGATTAGTAACAGAAATGCTATTCTGGATAAGTTTTTAAAACTGGCTGCAAAATCAACAAAAAACAGCTATCAGCAAGAAGGGAGACATGTCGATTTGGAAATGGCACTTTTCACATGGTTCTAGCTGAAATGGGCTGCAGCTCTGCCAATCAGTGGTGACATGCTGAAAACAAAAGTGATGGAGTTAGCTAATATTAGGAACATTATGGTTGATTTTAAGGCTTCATCAGGATAGTTGCAAGGATTTAAAGATCGTCATGGAATCACAGGTAAAATAATTTTCAGCGTGTCAAATTCTGTGGATGACATCACAGAGCAACACTGGAAAGAAGAGGTTTTACTGCTAGTTATAAGTGATTATCAGCCTCAAAACATCTACAACTGTGACGAGACTGGCCTATTCTTCAATCTGCTTCTCAGCAAGACATTAGCTGACAATGGTGACTCATGCCATGGAGGGAAGAAAAGTAAAATTCGCATAGCAGTTATTCTTGCCACCAATGCAGACAGATCAGACTTCTCCCACTTGTGATAGGAAAATCCAAGAAGTTTTAAGGGTATGAAAACAAAAACCTACAGAATATGAATCTAATAGGAAGTCTTGGGTAACTGGTTTTAATGGAACAGTGGTTAAAGAAACTGGACATTAGAATGAAAAGGAAACAGAAAAGATCCTCCTTTCTGTGGATCGATGTGCAGCATATCCACCTCAAATAATATTGGAATTTTTACCTTCTAACTTGTACCAGTCTACAGCCACTTGATTTGGGCATCATTGTAAACTTCATAGTTCATTATAGAAAAATACTGGTTCAGCACTTAATAACTTACTGATGCAGGAAATAAAAATTTTGCCATTAACTTACTACAAGCCATGGGATTTATTTTGGCTGCCTGGAAGCAGGTGTCATCCTCCACAGTCAAACACTGTTTCTTCAAATCTGGTATCTTACAGGAAGAGGCTGTCTCTGATGATGGTGATGGTACCAGTAGTGATCAAGTTGTGCTTATAAATGAGCTAGCTCTACCAGAGGATGCAAATTTCAATACATTTGTACATTTTTATGACAATCTAGCTGTGTGGGGGAACTACAGGATGTGGAGATCATTGCTGATGTGTGCCAGAAACATGGTGGTGGTCAAGAAAGTGGACCAGCTTCAAGCGACGCTGACAGTAATGGGGATGACTCAAATCTTGAAATACCTGAAGTGAGTGAAGCGTTAAGTACAATAAATGTGTGTAGGCATTACATCAGTGTGAAAAGTTGTAGTGAAAAAGCTCTAAGTTCATTAATAAGTTTGCAAAATGAGGTGTATGCACTTAATGCAAGAAAAGGGAAACAGGCCAAATTAACTGATTTCTTTAAAACTGGACCAAGTTCAAAATAATGTTTTTTCATACATATCTTTGTAAAATTTTACACATGTAGGCCCACTGTATTACTTTTTTTTTTTTTTTAATGATTCATTATCAGTCTCATTTGTAATTAATTCTGAGCTATAAGTAATCTTCCCTCTTTTCCTCAACATACACATAAATCAGGTTCAACTGTATTTTCGGTGAAATCTTGACATTGAAATTTTGTTTCCAATATAATACTACATATTATACATAGTAGATAAAGTAATTTTATGAAACCTGATATGATTAAATGTAATAGAAATAATGCTAGAGAGCAAAAAACAATTGGGACATTATACAACAAATGATAGTAACCATTATAAAAGCAAAGGAGATATATGAAAAAGGTAGATAAATGAGGGGTTTTTGTGCATAATACAGCATTTTCCACCCAAGTAAAGAACAACCACCTTAGGACATGGCCCCCTTGAGCTTAATTGAATCGATAGGAGCTGAAAGGCATTAAGTCAATTTTTACAACTTTTCAGGAGGAGGAAAAAACTGTATAAGTATAACAAAAGCAAATAAATGTATATTATTAATGTATTTTTACATAAAGTAATGTCTACTAATGCATTTATCTGAGGAGAAAAACAATTTGAATGTTTCATCTACATTTCGTTATCGTTTTTCAAAAATGGACTTAATGCTTTTCAGCTCAGCGGTCACTACTGAACTGCAGATTTGCATTGATATTTAAATTTATGGTGCTTTTATTGCTCATACACATGTTTATAAATGAAAACAAATGAACAGAGTAAAATAAATTATAAAATGACTATCACCTTCCCTAAATACCATTTAATTTGGAAAAACAAACATACAAACATGTGACTTTGAGAGCTGCTTTACGCAGAATCACTTTGAACCACATTTGTTGGCCATTTCAGAATACTCTTGTAAAACTGTATAGCATCTTGAGGAACATATTTCACTAACTTGCCAATGTCCTGAATCTTTTTAAAGTTTATGGGTACTTTGTCCTAGTATGCCTTTTCAGAGAGCATAGTAAGATGCTGTAGTGAGTGAGATTTTCCCAGAAAGAATGTATGTTTGACAGGCAAGTTGATGTAAAATGATGCTTCAACCTCTTTAAATCTTGTTACTGTGGTATTTGAATTGCTTGAACTTTAAGGGGGAAAACACTTGCTTCTTATCTCTTGGGAGTCTTTCACTTTCTCTGGATATTACGCTCTTCTTAAAGTATGATGGCTACCATTTATCAAAATTAATAATTTCATCAAATTCTGTAACATGAATTTCCACATTCTTTCTGCTGTTTGCTATTATTTTAACATATTCTCTTGGAGTATAAACTCTGTCACAATTTTTAATTTTCTTTTTGAATAACCCAAAATCTCTGTCACATGGTAGGTATGAATGACCCAGTTCAGGAAACATGTGGGTAATCGACTAATATCTACCAGTTGCAGTCAATCCCATGCACATTCTCACCTTTGTGTGGTTTCTGTTTTGTCCAGTACATCCGTCTGAGAACAAGCTGACATCTTTAATGGTGGCTGTAATATAACTTTTAATGTAATGGTATAAAAAGGTGCACACTTCATTTGCACCTTTTCTCCCATTACCCTCATGATAAAGATACATAACAAAGTAGTCATCCTTTAAATTGTGAATGCTAAATACATTTACCCACAGTTGCCGCATGTAAAAGATTTCAAGATTTCCTGCACATTTATTTTCGGCAAGGGCAAATTCTGCATATAGTCAAAGGCAGTGGCGTCCATTTCTTCATTTTGAAGACAGACTTGGCCTTCTTCAGGGAGTTATAAAATTTTCGGCTTCTTCGAAGATGAACTTCCAAATGTGATTTGGCTGCAAGTTTCGAAGCTTCACAGAGATGTGGACTTTTTAATTTGGCATGAAGTTCCTCACAAAGAGAACAGACATCTATTTGGGGTCTGTCAAACTTATAGTCATAGTTTTTCCGAAAATGCTTCCTGTAGAAGTCATATTTCACGGCTGTATCTGGATAAGTACCACAGTACAAGTCATACATTTTTCTTACACAAAGCTGAGAATCAGTGCACAGGACTGAAAGGCAGTAAGTCAATGACTTAATACTTTTCTCCTCCACTCACATTACTCACAACATCATTTTGCCATACAAGGGGAAGGCTGACTTAATGCTTTTCAGTGTCGTTTGATGCGCCTTGACTAGTTAATTCAGAATGTGCAATAAAAGAAAAAGTGTACATTTTGACTTAATGCCTTTCAGCTCCCACCGATTCAATTAGCACCTACTGATCATTACAAATCACTAGAGCAAAGCAAGCGTGCGTTCTTAATATGCTTATGATTCACTGTTTATAATATAAGCTAAAGTATTTCAGATTAAAGAGAATGAAGTAATTACTTAGGGGTGTAGTGATGTGCATTGTAGGTACAACCTGGAATCAACCCAACCTTGCACCCTTTTTAGTATGTTTTGTTATACAGTAATATAATTAGTAACTTCAACAAACATGGCCATCTTCCTGCTACAGAGCATGCACAGTGGCAACTTCTAACTCAAAAGAGAAGCAAAATTTGCTTTTTTTCTTTTCTTTTACAGTGAAATGTTAATACTGCATTAAACCACAGAAAATAGCTTATTACAGATCGTGCATATAAAATTGGCCCTTTTAAGTTAGAACAAATTGCTGAAATGTACTCACCATTCATTGAAGATGTTGAAAGTGGCCCCCTGCAGGATGAAGACACAGCTGAGCATGTCTAACCATATTCAGATTTGTGGGCAACTTCACAGCCATTGTAATTGGTGTGAATTTGTTTGATACACCTTGCTCTCCAAATATCCTCACACATTATGAGACCCGGGGAACCTAGTGACCACAAACTTTTACTAGCAGTTCAATCTGCTCAGAGAATATACTTCCAAAATTTGTGTTCTTTCTTGAGTCAAGAAAGTCATTTTCCAGATTGTGAACAGCAATGTGTATATGAGCTGATGAAATAAACTCAAATGCTGACAGAAGCATCCCAACTTTTGATTATTCATATTGCATATTGTGATACTGCCGCTCAATTCAATTTTAACAATCAATTTCAACAGAAATTTACATTAATGCACAACGGAGGTATAGCATTTGCATTCAGACGGGCCATTCCCTGTGAATGTGTGTGTGTGTTATATATATGTACATACGCAGACACACACACACGCACGCACATGTGCACGCACACACACACACACACAATTATCATTACTATTTTAGATTACCCATTCCATTCTAAAATTTATTTTCCCCCACATTTTTCTTATGTTTCCTGATCAATAAGTTCCTACACCTCACTTATTCACTTTCTTCTTAGCTCTATATCACTTCCACTTCCTTTCCTTACCTGTCACTTTTTTTAAAGTGCTTACCTGACATTAACCCTAAACTCTTATTTCTATCCCTCCTACCACTCCTGAACACAGTTCACTTGATCATTTGATTTTCCTCGTCACAGAGCGTGGAGCACCATTTTCCTCCCTTTTTTCTTCAGCTTCCTATCCAATAACACATGTTCATTATCTGATATCCACTTTTTTTAATATCTTTCCAAACATGAGCTGGTCTTTTCTGCTTGCCCTTCTCCCATTTCAATCTACCCACATACGTAATGCCTGTTTCTCTGTCCTCCCATTCCACCTGGTCATACCCCACCTCTTCTTGTTTGCCCAGTTTATTTCTACTCAACTGTGGAATTGCCCCTTTGTTGTTTCAGTAACTTGCACTAGCATCTTTGCCTCCACTCACTGAACCATGGACAGCTCGTAACTTTCAATTCCCTGCCGCCATCTTTTTTCTCCTTCAAATTATTGTCACTAATTATAACTTCTTTCTTCTCCATCTTCTTTGTCACCTTGTCACTTGCTAATTTCCCCTCTTTTTTCTAACTCGCATCTGTCCTTAAGGTGATGTCTTTCCTCTCTCAGCAATTCTTTGAAATGCGATACGACTGACTTATTAATTTTCTGTGTTACCTGACTCATCACTTCTTGAATTTCCGCCACTATGTTTGCTAATTCATTCTTCTCCTCTGCAATTTGTCCATCTATGTGTAGTAGAGAAAATAAAAAAGAAAGTATTGTTTCAGTAAAACTTACATAATACCATATTTTATCACATAATGGTTGCACCTATATTTCTAGACAAGCATTCAGAACAGTACACAATCGTCACATTAATATTCCGGGTGTTCACTATCAAGAAATATTGAAAAATAGCGTGCTGCCAGTGCAATCTGAAAGGTTCAAGGGAGAGAGTACAAAGCATGCATCATATTGTAAATATTCTCATTGCTGACAACATTAGTTTACCGACTGCCAAGATGGTGGCTATCCCATCAATGAATCTGGTTGGTTTGGGTACCTAAACCAAAGGAATTAGCACATGTAACTAAGAAATAAGCAAATAAAGCTACCATTTGATTAGCATGTGCCAAGCCAGTAAGCATCTTATTCTTCAATTGTGTATGGCTGTTTCTATAATTGTTCATGCATATCTGTTACAGTGATCTTCACATCGACTCCAGTTAAAAGAAAAAAAAAAGGTACATCAAATCAACAGTATCATAAATGCTTTTGTACATATTAGATACATCTTGATTCAATAAATCCAAAGTTATGTTTTTCCTTTCTTTAATTAACTGGGGTAGCCATTTACATTACAGTGTCAATGTCACTTTTGTTACTCCTTCTTCCCCTCTCCTTTCTTTTCTACTAGGAACAGCACAACATAACATGGCAATGCTTCAATGTGCTCGGACTCACTCTTACTCCATCCCCTTTTTTAAAATTGTTTTTTTATTTTCTCTTTATGTTTTCCTGATTATTTCCTCCTTTAATTTTGACACGTACAAACACCCATACTCAAGGCATGACTTGAACCTGCAACCCTCTGCACAACAGAACATGAAAGACGTATGTTCCAGTGGCCATGGCTATGAGGGCTAGCTTATCCAATGCTAGTCGCTGAAGATCAACCCAGCCAGTCTTAAGTAACTTATTCCTCACATAATGGTAGCACTGTACATTTTTACTTTATGAAGAAAGGATAAAAAATGGGGAAATTATGTGATGAAATGCAGTATATAGTCCCATTATTTTTATGTATATTGATACTTTGTAGATGGAATAGTATCACTTTAAAACATTGAACTAGTAAATTGTTATGTCTATTCTTATTCTGATTTTAAGTCAAATGATGTTTCCTGCATCAATTTCTTCTAGAACTTCTGTGGTTTCTTCATGTATACTGGCAAAAATGCCATCTTGTTTAAGATTGATGTCTAACTAATGGGATACTGGAGGTATAAAAGATAGTTCCAATAAATTATTATATTTTGCATCTTTGGTAGATGGAGGTTATTCATAGAGGCCTCACATTAACTCTTGCACTTGGTCCTCCAACGCTTGCCTTTGTGAGGTTAACTTCATGAAACTGCAAGTTCAGTCTCTTTATTAAATAGCTAATAGGGCTTATTTTAGTCAAAATAAAACTGTAAAATATCCCTATACCTTTCACATTGTCTTTCATTGCATTAGTCATTGGTTCAATGGAGTATAACTCATCAGTTGTCATGTTTTTCACATTCCACTTTTCACATGAGTTCACTACAATATTCATCAAGTATCAAGCATGAACTTATTGGCAACTTATCTTGTTCTTCTCTGTAAGACCAAAATCTTGGCTGCATTCCATGTAAGAATTAACAGAGATGAGGTATTTATGGTCATCCTTGTCAATGTTTGTGCTTTATTCAAATGTCCAAAATTTAATAACATTTTTATTCTTGTTCTGTTCTGCATTATCACTAAATGCAACAATATAAGTTACTGCAGGTGACAAATTGCATACATAATGCACCAAACAAAACAAAAATATCCTGTGACCCCCTTGAAAATGCTTCTTCATACCAGATGTACATTGCAGCTTTGCCACTGATTAAATCAAGAACATTAAAGTTGTATAACCTTAACTGGGGCAAACAGCATGTTTTGCTGCATGGCAACATTGGTGTAGGCAAGGTTTTCAGCAGATAAAAATGTGTAGCCCTAGAAGTATTTGGTGATGTCTTTGCCTTTTCACTGACATTGTTTTCTGCTTCAGTTACATTTGGATCACTGGCTCATTCAGATTGATTCTTAAGGGTATCACAAGTACAGCAAGTACCAGTCTTGGGCTTTTTATAAATAATGTTAAAACTATGGTTAACGTATTCCTGTAGGAAGTTGCTATAAAAGGAGATTCCCCTTTATCTCTGTACAATTCTTCCTATTGGAAGTATTTAAAGAAGTTCAAATATTTCAGTCTTGAGTTGTAGTACCTTGTCTTGAGCAATGACTTGATATAAGTGGGGTTTTTCATATACTCAACTTTTTCATCTGAGAATTTATTTACTGGCTCATGGTGTCATCCTTTATGATTAGGTTATACTCCAGTTTCTTGTTTGAATTTAAGTACTTTTCATGGTGCTTTACACTTGTATGTAAAGTTTTCTTTACACACACTTTTACGTTTCATTTTAAGAGTACCTAACACTAACCATTTGTTATAATAAGCACCTACTTTTCTTTTTGGTGGGCCAACTTCAATATACAAAGACAAAAATGAAGACTGCAGTTACCATGAACCTAGTCAAATACTGGTTCTAGGAAAGTAGTGCTGTCATACCAACAGGTATGCAGATAAGGTATCACTGATTAACTGGTTTACTGACAGCTTGATGGCCAGTATAGTTCTTCCTTCATTCCTGAGCTTCTGGGCTTTCTTTTGCTCCTACATGTGTTCTTTTCTCTGTCTCCTTCTTAGTTTCTGTGCATCACTTTATTTTTGAGTGTAGTAGTTGCTGTTATTTCCACACCTGTTGAAGTTATCTAAAATATAATGCACAAGAGTGTATTTACTTTCGCTAAGTAGATTTGTTTTAGTTGCTTGTTACTGAAGACTCCTGAAAAGAAGCTGACATAGTGATGCAATAATATGTGGACACAAGGATAAAAATACTAGGCCTATGTAATAAAATATAAAATATTATTAGCAGACCACATATTAGTTTTGTAAATTATACAGCATCAACTCCTCCATTAATTTACATACTTTAGGACAGATATTTCTTTAACAATTGATTAGCATTTTAAATGCCATTAATGTACCATAACTTCTAATTTTGAGGTTATTGTAAGGCATAACATATACCTATAATACTTTATATTATGTAAAAGAATAGGCCTAGTTTTATTCATCTTATAATTTAGTTTATACATTTTAAACACAGCTTCTTATTAAAAAAATAAATACGTGTCAATGAAGCAAAAACTAGCCTTTGAAACTAAGATAATCAAATTCAACAGATTTCTCCAGCCAGCTTAAATGGTGCCCTTAAATTCTGTGAGGAAAGATGCTGTTCTCGCCTGGAGAGCACAAAATTTCAACCAGGCTATGACAATAAAGGATTTTGTACCCACACTTATGTTGCAGAATACTGGCTTAGGGAATGCTGATGCAGTGGATTTTCCAAAGTGCACTGAAAGAAAAGTTCCAAGCACTAATGTTCCAAGTAATGATGCAAGACTGTCTGAAATGTAAGCACCTAAATGTGTTGAATTTTGCCGTTTTGTGGGTTAGAACAGAATTGAAAAATATTTATAACTTTAAGAAAATAGCCCAAGATCAACACAGTCAATTGGTTTTATGTTACTATATCACCAATAGTTGTAGCTAGGTAGCTCTGAGTGACTTCTAGTATTAAGTGGACATAAGAGTCACAACTTGAACTGAGTTTCATACCCTGACAAAATTGGAATCTCCTTAAGTTTATTATTATTTTTTTTTAAATGTGCAAAGTATGATTGGAATATCTGATACTGTCAAAGCAGGTTCATTAGCTATTCAAATTTCATGGTATTTAAGTCTCAGGAAGATTGGATTCCAATACCTCTAGAATGTGAATAAATACTTCAGTTGAAATTGTGATATATCAAGGAAACTTTTTTATACCCAGCATTGTTTTCTGACCCACTGTGAATGGGTTCCACAGCAAAATATGCTGCAATTAGCCATAGAAGGCAATGTTGTTAATGCAGCATATATTCACCCCTTTCTCTGTTTACAATTCCTCATATTGCAAGCATTTAAAGAAGAGTTTAAATATTTCAGTCTCAATTTATTCAACTCTCTGTAGTACATGTCCTTCTGGATTGTCTGCAACATGCTTGTGAGCTGGGTTTTACTCTGCCATCAGTCTTTCAGCAGCTGTCAATACAGTGCTGTGGTTTGTTGCCCAAGTTGGCTTTGGCAAACAAGCTTAACCTGTATTTTATTTCATAGCCTGCTTGGACTTTTAGAATGTTTCACCCTTTCACTCTTGATGTTTTAACGGCTACCGTTTTATGATTGGTTTTAAATGTTTTACCTTTTATCTGTTTTAACTTATTTTTTGAACTTTTTGTTGGATTTTAACAGGTAGTGAGATTTCCAGTTTTTAACTTTCCACTTGAGGCCCAAATGACCCAGCCATCAATGGGCCCTTAAATGCCACCCACCCAGTCCCTCCCTCCCTCCCTCCCTCCCTCCCTCCCTCCCTCCCTCGCTCACTCGCTCGCTTGCTCGCTCACTCACTCACTCACTCACTCACTCACTCACTCACTCACTCACTCACTCACTCACTCACTCACTCACTCACTCACTCACTCACTCACTCACTCACTCACTCACTCACTCACTCACTCACTCACTCACTCACTCACTCACTCACTCACTCACTCACTCACTCACTCACTCACTCACTCACTCACTCACTCACTCACTCACTCACTCACCCACCCACTTGTGACTTCTGGCATTAAATAGACATATGAGTCATCCATGTTAAAACATAAACTAGAACTGAGCTTTATAGTGTGACAAAATTGGAATTTCAAAGCAGGTTTATTAACTGGGTATTCAAAATTTCATGGTATTTAAGTCTCAAGAGGACTGTATTCCAATACCCCTATAATGTGAATAAATACTTCAATTGAAATTTTGAAATGTCAAGAAAACTTTTTTTTCCCAAACAGATTGTTTTCTGACCCACTGTGAATGGGTTCCGCAGCAAAATATGCTGCAATTGACCATAGAAGGCAATGTCGTTCATTCAGCATATATGCACCATTGTGGCATACATGGACTCCTGAGCTACAAAATATCCGTGGAAATAGTTCATTGCACTGTCTTTTTCGTTCAACATAGCATTTCACAAAATGGGTGAAATGCAGCTGAAAGCTGACTCCACTGACAGATTACACTTTCACTGTTATGTTTAACTTGTATTCTTAATACAGAATCAGATTTATTCATCATAATAAATCATAGAGATGTATGTGTTTCGTCAATAAAAACTTTTATATAATTGCACAAGCTTACACAATGATACAACAAGGTAAATAGCAACATGCCCAGCATTTGCTTTAGTGAACTTCAAAACCTTAGAAAAATCTCAGTCAGTTACCTTAATGGGAATAGATCAGAATTTACAAAGAGATCATGACTTCGTCAATTAAGCAACACTTAGTTTAACAAACGGGCTACAACACTATATACACTTTTCTTGCAAAAAAGGGTACCGGCAATGTACAGAAATCAATAGTTAATCTACCATTTTATGCAGCTAAAAGATTAGTCAACTCTGAATTCAAAAAAATTATTGAAAAATATTACTATGAAAAATCAAAAAATAAAAGATGGGAACTACCAAACATTCAAACAGTAATTCCTGAGTATCCTCGAAAAACAGCAGTTTCAACCTTCAGGTTGATTACAGGACATGATTGTCTGGCAAAACATTTAAACAGAATTGGGATATATTCTTCACCACTCTGTTCTCTATGTGATCTGCAAGAGGAAATGGATCGAGACCACCTTCAAATATGCCCGGCCACTTCTAATGCCCCATCCATCAGTGAAAAATATTGGAGAGCAAGAGGATTAATGACTTCATTGTCAGAAACCCAGCATTAGCTAACAACAACAACACTATATACACTAATATTTTATAATAAATTTGATTAAAATCCTAAATCAAATAAAGAATGATTGTGGTTTTGAGGGCGGTTGTCAAGCAGTTGTCCCCTTGAGCCAAAGTGGATCCTTCAGGTGAACAGGACCCATGCAACAAACACGTTCATAGTATTAAATTTTCCCTGTACAATATTTAACAGCTTCATCTATTGAATAAAATTTATTATTTTGAATGAACTTGTGTAACTCTACTTTATATATATATCTAGAGACTATAATTGTAAGCAATTGTACTTGTAGGATGTTTCGAATGGTTTGGTATTATGACTGGTAGAATGTAGTTTGTCCTCATTCTGTGTATTACATGAGTGTCTCGCCCCATTTGTCACATTGTTTAAGTCATTTACCTTGGTATAAATAAACAATACTTTCATATACAAAGTTGGTAAGGTGAAGATATTCAAGATCTGGAAATGTTCTCCGCAAGTTTGTTCTTGGAACTACAACTAGGATTGTTAATGCCCTTTTCTGAAGCTTAAATATTATCCTACTATTTACAGTATTTCCCATAATAGTAGTCCATATAATAGTAACCAAAATATAAAGCTCTAAGGACATTAACTGATACACAAGGCTTTAGCTGATGAACACAAGTTCTACTCAGCTTCTCTGATAGCTTTCCAATGTATAAGTCCAAGGTAAATTTTTATCAACCCATAATCCTAAGAATTTTATTTCACACCCAAAATTAATCAATTTAGGTCCAATTCTGATGTTTGGATTATTTGATTTTCTACAAGCTTTATGCTGAAAAGTTAATGCTACCATTTGATCTTCATTTATAAGCAGTTTAACGACTACAGAGTGGTTTATTATTTTATTCACAACTACTGTTATGCTTTTTTGAAGGCCTGCAAGATCCTTATCTACAATGAAGATGCCTGTATCATCTGCAAAGCGTGCTTGTTTATCCTGCATTAGATTTTCAATGCATATGGGTAAATCATTAATGTACAACAAAAACAGCTATGTGGAAATCCTGATGCTGAAGGACTTTTTTCTGAAAATTCCTTTCTAATTGCTTTATATCTTGTAGCTATGACATCTATTTTAACCATCTTTTCTCACATTTGTAAATATGATTTAAACCAAATGAAGGCCACTCCTCTTACATCATATTTATACAGCTTGTTTGGCAGAATTTTGTGATCCACTATACCAAAAGTTTTAGATAACTGCAAAAGTAATCCTACCCCTACTTTGCTTCTGTCTATGTTGTAAGTATTATCCACAAAGTTAATTACAGCCAAGCTAGTTGACTTGTTACTTTAGTATCCATATTGGCAGCTATTAATAATGTTTGGGAAGGAATTTCATTAATCTCTTGCACATATTTTTTCCTCATGTTTGGGAAGACGAATTTGCAATTGCTTGTATTTGCTGGGGTCATGTGCTTCACCTTTCTTGAATATTGGTTTTATTTTTGTTTTTATCTTTAGCTCTTGTGTTAAAGAGCCACTTTGAAGTGATTTATTTACAATGTGACAGAGGCTGTAGAGTATGCATGATACATTTTTAAATTAGATACAAATAACTTGAACCTCCACCTATAGCTTCAGATTTATAATTCTTTCACTCCAACATTATACACAATTCATTTTCACATACAGCATTTTGGAATAATGACTTGTTATTGGTGAAGGTACACAGCATTTAATTTGTCAGTTTTTTGTGATTTCTACCAAGTATTTGTTAACTATGTTTGCTATTCCCATTGGATTAGTTACAGTGTTGTGTTTATATTTCAATTTTATATTTTGCTTTATTCAAGTGTTCAATTTGATTACTTCTTTTAAAACGTCCCACATAGCTTTTTATTTGCTTTCCGAGTTACTTGTCTTTCTAGTATTATCTAATAACTTGGCTGCGTGAATTACCCTTGTGTAAATTGTTTTATGATTCTAGTAGTAATTTTTTAATTCCTCAGATGTGTTTCTAGTAGCACAGTTTCACAGTAGCAGTCAATAATTGAGCAAACCTACTACAGTGTGCAGCAGTTCTTTGACTCATTCTCTGATAAATTTTATCTGTATTATTGTAACACTATATTACTGTAACACTGTCTCTGTATATATATATATTATTTGATTCACTCTCTGAATAATTTTATTTGTGTTTAATCTGTAGGCTATATATATAACTTATACTCTTATGACTGTAATGCTGTCTCTGTTATTATTATTTGTATTCATGATATTGTTTAAACCAATATTATTTGTATTCCCTATTTAAAAATTGACGAAGCCATGAATTTGTAAAAAAATTCTTACGGTGAATAAAGACAGACAGACAGACAGACAGACAGACAGACAGACAGACAGACAGACAGACAGACAGACATTACATACATGACAGACATTACATACATTACATACATTACATACATTACATACATTACATACATTACATACATTACATACATTACATACATTCATACATTACATACATTACATACATTACATACATTACATACATTACATACATTACATACATTACATACATTACATACATTACATACATTACATACATTACATACATTACATACATTACATACATTACATACATTACATACATTACATACATTACATACATTACATACATTACATACATTACATACATTACATACATTACATACATTACATACATTACATACATTACATACATTACATACATTACATACATTACATACATTACATACATTACATACATTACATACATTACATACATTACATACATTACATACATTACATACATTACATACATGACATACATGACATACATGACATACATGACATACATGACATACATGACATACATGACATACATGACATACATGACATACATGACATACATGACATACATGACATACATGACATACATGACATACATGACATACATGACATACATGACATACATGACATACATGACATACATGACATACATGACATACATGACATACATGACATACATGACATACATGACATACATGACATACATGACATACATGACATACATGACATACATGACATACATGACATACATGACATACATGACATACATGACATACATGACATACATGACATACATGACATACATGACATACATGACATACATGACATACATGACATACATGACATACATGACATACATGACATACATGACATACATGACATACATGACATACATGACATACATGACATACATGACATACATGACATACATTACATACATTACATACATTACATACATTACATACATTACATACATTACATACATTACATACATTACATACATTACATACATGACATACATGACATACATGACATACATGACATACATGACATACATGACATACATGACATACATGACATACATGACATACATGACATACATGACATACATGACATACATGACATACATGACATACATGACATACATGACATACATGACATACATGACATACATGACATACATGACATACATGACATACATGACATACATGACATACATGACATACATGACATACATGACATACATGACATACATGACATACATGACATACATGACATACATGACATACATGACATACATGACATACATGACATACATGACATACATGACATACATGACATACATGACATACATGACATACATGACATACATGACATACATGACATACATGACATACATGACATACATGACATACATGACATACATGACATACATGACATACATGACATACATGACATACATGACATACATGACATACATGACATACATGACATACATGACATACATGACATACATGACATACATGACATACATTACATACATTACATACATTACATACATTACATACATTACATACATTACATACATTACATACATTACATACATTACATACATGACATACATGACATACATGACATACATGACATACATGACATACATGACATACATGACATACATGACATACATGACATACATGACATACATGACATACATGACATACATGACATACATGACATACATGACATACATGACATACATGACATACATGACATACATGACATACATGACATACATGACATACATGACATACATGACATACATGACATACATGACATACATGACATACATGACATACATGACATACATGACATACATGACATACATGACATACATGACATACATGACATACATGACATACATGACATACATGACATACATTACATACATTACATACATTACATACATTACATACATTACATACATTACATACATTACATACATTACATACATTACATACATTACATACATTACATACATTACATACATTACATACATTACATACATTACATACATTACATACATTACATACATTACATACATTACATACATTACATACATTACATACATTACATACATTACATACATTACATACATTACATACATTACATACATTACATACATTACATACATTACATACATTACATACATTACATACATTACATACATTACATACATTACATACATTACATACATTACATACATTACATACATTACATACATTACATACATTACATACATTACATACATTACATACATTACATACATTACATACATTACATACATTACATACATTACATACATTACATACATTACATACATTACATACATTACATACATTACATACATTACATACATTACATACATTACATACATTACATACATTACATACATTACATACATTACATACATTACATACATTACATACATTACATACATTACATACATTACATACATTACATACATTACATACATTACATACATTACATACATTACATACATTACATACATTACATACATTACATACATTACATACATTACATACATTACATACATTACATACATTACATACATTACATACATTACATACATTACATACATTACATACATTACATACATTACATACATTACATACATTACATACATTACATACATTACATACATTACATACATTACATACATTACATACATTACATACATTACATACATTACATACATTACATACATTACATACATTACATACATTACATACATTACATACATTACATACATTACATACATTACATACATTACATACATTACATACATTACATACATTACATACATTACATACATTACATACATTACATACATTACATACATTACATACATTACATACATTACATACATTACATACATACATACATACATACATACATACATACATACATACATACATACATACATACATACATACATACATACATACATACATACATACATACATACATACATACATACATACATACATACATACATACATACATACATACATACATACATACATACATACATACATACATACATACATACATACATACATACATACATACATACATACATACATACATACATACATACATACATACATACGTACATACGTACATACGTACATACGTACATACGTACATACGTACATACGTACATACGTACATACGTACATACGTACATACGTACATACGTACATACATACATACATACATACACACACACACACACACACACACACACACACACACATACATACATACATACATACATACATACATACATACATACATACATACATACATACTTACGTCACTTGGTTGTATCGGTGAGCGCTCAAATAAGAAAGCAACTGGTGCACAACAAGCTGAAGATAGGATGGCTCATTTGCAACACAGAGGATTATATCAAAGTTAATCGCTGCTACAAATGTTGCCGTTATTTCCATAAAGCAGGCAATTGTAAAGGAGAGGAGACCTGTGCCTGTTGTGCAGGGAAGCATAACACAAGGGACTGCAAGGCAACAGATAATGAACTGAGATGTGTGAACTGCATTAATCATAATAAATATAATAAATATGCAAAAAATAATGAGAATCACTCAGCGTTAGATAGGAACTGTCCATGCCTACAGGTTGCCACGGAGAGATATAAAGAAAATATCAATTACTAAAATGGCTAACACAAGGAAAAATACATATAACAAGAAAGCGTACAATAACACCGTCTCACTGAACTGCGTGCAGATTAACCTAAAACACAGTAAAGCAGCGACTTACAACCTGGAAGATTTCATTGAAAAGAATAAAATAGACATAGCCTTTGTACAAGAACCCTACACAATAAACAATCAAGTTAAAGGGATTCCTCATAAATATAAAATTTTCAGCTGTGGAAACGGCACAAAGAGAGCTGTCATTGTGGTCACCAATAAAGAGATTGACGCTATTTTAATAAAGCAGCACTCAGACGGAGATAACGTAGTACTAGAAATCACCCGAGGCAATCTAACCTTAACAGCCGCTAGCAGATATCTAGATATCAATGATGACATTAATAAAAATATATTACAATTAGAAGCAATCACAGAATTCGCTAAAGGAAAGTTTTTATTAATGGCCATGGATAGTAATGCAAGGTCCAAGACTTGGCACGACACAATAACAAATAAGAGAGGGGAAAGGCTCGAAGAATTTGTAATAAGCAACAACCTACATATCATCAATGACAATATAGAGATAACAACGTTTGAGTCATCCTTAGGATCCAGTAACATAGATTTAACAGTCACTAACAACAATATGTTGAAACTTATACATAACTGGATGTGCCTAGACGATGAAAACTGCTCCGACCATAGGATGATTACATTCCAGATAAAATACAGAAATGATCAAATCAACTACAACAATTTCATAGGGACTAGATATATAGTCCGGGAAGAAAATTACAACGAATTTAACAATAAGTTTCTAGAAGAACTTAAGCTTAAATTTGGAGTACAAATAACAAGTAATGACATGGAACAAGTGGATGATATTCTACAGGGAATTGTGTCTATGGAAACAGATATAGAGAAAATAATATATAAATTTGAAGGAGCCATAACTGCAGCATGTCACAAATCCTTTAGAACATGTAAGCCAAGAAAGAAAGCTGCTGAACACAAACCAGTTCCATGGTGGTCACAGGAGTTGACAATAATGAGGAAGAAGACTACTGCAACCAGAAGAAGGTACCAAAAAATAAAAAACAATGAAAATGAGAGAGAACGACGCAAGCAGCTATACACCCAAGAGAAAAGAAGATATGAGTCGTCAATTAAAAGGGCAAAATATGAGTCGTGGAAAAACTATTGTAATGTTACAACGACATCGAACCCGTGGAATGCAGTTTACAGATTGTCATCTGGGAAGATGAAACAAAACATTGCCTTGTCAACCTTAAGGAAACCCGATGGCACATATACCAGTGACTTGAAAGAGACTATGAGTGTCATGATGGATTTATTTG
This sequence comes from Tenodera sinensis, assembly GCA_030765045.1. Lineage (NCBI taxonomy): Eukaryota > Metazoa > Arthropoda > Insecta > Mantodea > Mantidae > Tenodera > Tenodera sinensis. The sequence continues at coordinate 112,408,658 of CM060964.1, forward strand.
TGCCGATTGATGATGTGAAAGAGGACAATGATCACCACCGACAAATCAGGCACAAAATAAAGGAACCATTAGAAACCCGGGATGATACTCCATTTGCAACCGCAGAAGTAGCCTCTATTATAGATAATATGAACACCAAAAAAGCTCCAGGAGAGAACGGCATCACTGCAGAGATACTTTGATTAGTGTTCAGACTAGTTCCCAAACTGACCACAGCTATATATAACAGCTGTCTAAGAAGAACCTATTTCCCCAGTGCATGGAAACACGCTAAAATTATACCAATTATTAAAGCCGGCAAAGAGAACTCCGATGAGGTAAGCAAATATAGGCCAATAAGCTTATTAAATGTTCCAGCCAAAGTGTTAGAGAAACTACTAATACAACGGATAATGCACCACATACATAGTAACAACCTTATGAACAATAACCAATTTGGTTTCACACCACAAACCAGTACAGTCGACGCTCTGATGTACCTCAAACAAATAATCCTAGACATCCTAAAGAAAGGTCAACAAGCTGCCCTTATCAGCTTAGATGTTAAAGGTGCGTTTGATGCTGCATGGTGGCCTAGCATCCTGGCTTCATTGAGAGAGTTCAGTTGCCCACAGAACCTCTATGATCTCTCCAAAAGCTATTTTAATGGAAGGAGTGCTACTTTTTCAGCTAACAGCATATCCATAAAGAGGACAATCACCAAAGGATGTCCACAAGGTTCCTGTAGCGGTCCGGGTTTCTGGAATATACACTATAACTCACTTCTGAATTTAGAATATAGTAAAAACACAAAGGTCATCGCCTTTGCAGACGATGTAATGTTGGTTATTAAAGGAAGTAGCAGCCTTGAAATAGAAAATTACGCTAACATCGAATTGCAGAAAATATCGAGATGGGCCAGAGACAACAAAATCGTCTTCAATGAGCAGAAGTCTACAGTGTTAGTAATTTCGAGAAGAAGACCATTGCCTGAGCGAGTACTCAAGATATACTTAAACAATAAGCAGTTACTACAGACAGAAAGCTTAAAATATTTGGGCATAATTATTGACCATAGACTCAACTTTACTCGGCATATAGAATACGTTAGCGAAAAAAGCATAAAACTAATTCATGCACTGGCCAAATCCGCAAAAATAAATTGGGGACTAAATAGTGATGTGATGAGAATTATATATAAAGGGGCTTTATTGCCCATTCTGACGTACGGGGCACCTGTATGGGCAGAAGCAATCAACAAAAGATATAACAAACTCAAGCTACAAAGAGTCCAAAGACTTATTAACATAAAAATAACTAAAGCATATCGCACTACGTCATCTGAAGCACTATGCATTCTGTCAAAAAACACTCCCATAGGGATACATATTCGGGAGATTGCGAGATTATATGAAAGCAAGAAACGGAACCAGGAAGGAATTACGATTGATACAGCAGAGCATTACGCAACGTGGCCTCATCCAGCAGAAATAATCAAGATCAAAGAGAAACCCAACGATCAAACCCATTTAGTAGACATTTTCACTGATGGAAGTAAGGAAGATTCGGCAGTTGGATCCGGAATTGCTATATTCATAGACAAAGTACTAGTCCACCAACTACAATATAAATTACACAGTAGATGTTCTAACAATCAAGCAGAGCAGTTCGCAATTCTCAAAGCCCTTGAACACCTTGAACATCTCCAACTACAGCATGTTCAAAAAACAGCTGCTTTACACACTGACAGCAGAATCACTCTTGATTCATTACGGAACTCTAACAACCATCTTCACCTTATTGAACAAATAAGAAAACAAATAAGGCAACTAGAAGCACACAGCTGGATTATCTACTTCACATGGGTCAAGGCTCACGTCGGAATTGAAGGGAACGAGCTGGCTGACCAACTGGCGAAACAGGCAGCGAACAACAAGGACCTACCAGTTAGTTTCGACAGGATACCCGTGAGTGACATCATGCGAAAGCTACATGAAGAAAGTGTGAATCAGTGGGAAAGTGAGTGGCGAAACACCAAAAATGGAGCAGTGACTAAATCTTATTTCCCCACAGTGGCAGATAGATTACGACTTAAATTTCCACTTACTGGTAAAGTCACAACTTTCCTAACCGGACATGGCAGACTTAATTCTTACTTTTACAGATTTAAGATAAAGGACTCTCCAATGTGCTCCTGTGGAACAGCAGAACAGAGCGTA